>JAZDUA010000040.1:287500-622500 GCA_038098605.1 Gryllus longicercus
GTTTGGCCATTACATCTGCTCGAAACGATTGCTATTTACTTTCATATTCAAGGAAATTACCTCTTCATCCCCCTCTTTTAAGGACAGATTCATTTCATCATTTTACCGCCGGGACCGATAATTGCTTTCCAGATTTCCACCCTGATTTTTCTACATTTTGCCTGATACACGGGACAAAAGCACGTGTTTTCGTTCCGTGTGTCATGCAAAATGTAGAAAAATCAGGGTGGAACACCTTCAGATCATCAGTCGTGAGCTTGTAAGGATGATGATACGGCACTCGTTCCTCGTACTGTATCGCGCGCGGAATTAACTTCCGACAAGACTCCTCGAGGCGTCCAAGTAGAAGGAACTTCCATGCGAGAGCGTAGGCTTCCGCGGCCGGAGTCACTATTTACTAGGCTGTCCGGGTGACGCCGCGTCCATGGCGAAGGTGCCGACGTTTCGGTCGCCATTCTGCGACCTTCCTCAGGGCGTATTGCAAAGGCGAGAGAAAGGGAGAGGATGAGGGCGACAGCGAGATCATGAACGACGGAGAGGCCGCGGGCACAGTATTGCAATACGCCCTGAGGAAGGTCGCAGAATAGCGACCGAAACGTCGGCACCTTCGCCATGGACGCGGCGTCACCCGGACAGCCTAGTAAATACGAACTTCCATGCGCGGTGGGTGCGCGAGGAGTCCGCGGTTCGTGTCGGCCAACGGCAAAAGCTCGTCCAGGGCACGCGCGTCGGACGCGGGAGTCCCCTTGGCCCCGCCACTGTCCTAGGCGGCGTGGGGTCTGTGACGCACGACCCGCCTCCCGCACCTCTGGCTTCCTCCCGCACTGCCTCGGGCGCCGGCTCCACCCGCTCTTGGACTGTGCCCGCGGCCTCTCCGTCGTTCATGATCTCGCTGTCGCCCTCATCTTCTCCCTTTCTCTCGCCTTTGCACTCGCGTTCGGCCACGTCTTCTCGTTCGCCTTTTCTCTCGCCTTCGCCCTGGGCATCGCCCTTGGCCTCCTCGCTCTCACTCTTCTTTTGCCCTTGTCCTTCCCGTGGCTTCATTCCTTCATCCATTCTTGACACTGCCCTTCAGCTCTCCCTATCCTCACACACACCCTCCCTCCGTTCCTTCTGCTCCACGTTTCCTTCGCGCCTTTCCTTTTCCATCGCGACGCCCTTCCCCTCCACGTTGCTCTTCATCCTTCCCACCTCCGATTTCCCACCCTCCCCCTGGCCGTTATCCTCTTTCCTTTCCTTCTCCCACTCGCCACCCCTTCTCACTGTCCTGATACTTTCTTGAACCTTCGCTCTCCCCTTCGCGATTCCCTGAGCTATTTCATGTGCCTTTACTCGCAACCTTGCTCTAGCCCTCTCTTTGGGCTTATTCTTCTCCTCTTTGGGCATTTGTTCTTGCCGTCTGCCTCTATAATTCCATACACACTCACCTACATTTCGGCCTTCCCAACATATTCGCTCTTGCCTATAAACTAGTCTTAGCCCACATATTCTCCCTCACCCACACCCACACACCCGCTGCCGCCCTGTTACTCGCCTTCGCCCAAACACTCGCCTTCGCCCAGACGCTAGCTCTGGTCTAGAATCTTGTTCTCGTCTCCACGTTCCCTCTCAACTAGACCCCAATATTGTTTTCTTTAGTGTACGTATGAACATCGCGAACGTACATAACCCAAATTGCTAAAGAAGATAAAAAATTAGGAATACTACCAGCCGGCGTCCTTCTTTATATGAATGACTGGTCACTGAATTTCCACTCATTTTATCTTCAGCTGTGGGACTCAGCCGATGACCGTGGAAAGGCTAGAGCTGTCATTCAAACTATCGAGATATGGGCAATGCAAGGTGGTTTCTTCGCGATCAGGTTACAGCTTTCTGGTGCTTAGGGTGCGTGACGTACTGTGCATAGGAGTCACGCACTCTTAATTACCTGCGTCACTCGTCTGCGCGCGAGGAACCTAAACGTAAATGGAATACGCGATGTTGCGTTATCCCATCTGTTGATGGCTCAATTGCTACCGCTGCACACGTCTTAGAGGGCTGTGCTGTTGCAATCGTTGGCGCTTGAGAGGATGCAGTTCATAATGTCTAGTAATATAAATAATAAATAACAATAATTAATAATAATAATAATAACAATAATAATAAAACAAATTACTTTACTCCGTAATGCTTTCATTGACAAAACAAAAATATCAGAAATACATAAAGTTCCAAATCTGCTAGCAGTTTCAATCTCTCACCTTTCTGTTATGCTAGCAAACACTCAAAAAAACTAATCTATCAAAAAGAAAAATACAAGAACAGAAAAATACAAAAATAACACAAAAAGATCTCAAAGTTACATTCAAAATAAAATTGTCCACGACTTTCATGATTCATGTACACATTTTTATTTCTTGCCTAGTTTGTGTTTACGTAATAGAAGAAACGCTGCAGCGGCAATTTACGACGCAAAAACTCCGTGTGTCTCAGACATCGAAGAAATGGTTAAATGTGTAAGTGAAAGTAAATAAGTTGTATATACCGAAAAATTGGTTTACAGCAAAATGTCTGTCTGTGCTGTTTGTGTCTGTCCGTCTATCTGTCTGTATTCAACACTAGTATCGAAACCGTCTTCGCGATTTTGTCTAAAATTGTCATTACTCGATCGATCAGCCTGAACTCGAAACTCTGCAAATTTGAAACGACATTATAGTTTTCAGGGATATTTTACATAAAGGTTCAGCATGTTAAAAATTTGCTTAAAAATGGCGCCAAAGTTTTGGATTAATTTTTCTTGGATAGAGCGAAGTTCACAAATAAAATGGAACTGGCCTAATTTTCGTTGACTCTCTTATTTTCGAAAATTGCGGAAGTTTCTTACTCTTCTTTCTAAAACTACAATATTGAAAGGGAGAAAAGAGGAAAGAAGGAAGGTGTAAAAGGAGGTAAAGAGGGGAAAGAAGGAAGATGTAAAAGGAGGTAAAGAGGGGAAAGAAGGAAGATGTAAAAGGAGGTAAAGAGAGGAAAGAAGGAAGATGTAAAAGGAAGTAAAGAGGGGAAAGAAGGAAGATGTAAAAGGTCAAGAGGGGAAAGAAGAAATATGTAAAAGGAGGTAAACTAGTGAGAAGGAGGAGGAGGTAAGTAGTGAGAATGAGGAGGTAAATAGGGAGGAGGAGGTCAATATCGAAGAGGTGGTAAATAGGGAAGAGGTGGTGTATAGGGAGGTGGAGGTAAATCGGATGGAGGTGGAGGTGAATCGGATGGAGGAGGAGGTGAATCGGATGGAGGAGGAGGTGAATCGGATGGAGGAGGAGGTGAATCGGATGGAGGAGGAGGTAAATCGGATGGAGGAGGAGGTAAATCGGATGGAGGAGGAGGTAAATCGGATGGAGGAGGAGGTAAATCGGATGGAGGAGGAGGTAAATCGGATGGAGGAGGAGGTAAATCGGATGGAGGAGGAGGTAAATCGGATGGAGGAGGAGGTAAATAGGATGGAGGAGGTAAAGAAAACGAGGAGGGTGGAGGAAAAAACGTAGAGCTGTCGTGGTACGGCCGTCCGCTGTGCACCTCGCCCTTCCCCCTACGCGCCGTGCTGCAACGCGCTGCGCCCGCGCGTGCGTCGCGTCGCGGCGTGGGTGCATCTGTTGCAAGGCGCGCGTCGGCGGCGTGCGTCCGCCCGCGGCCCCGCGCATACGCGAGCAGCTCCTGCGTAAGGCGGACGCGCCGCAGCTGTCAATCAGCTTGCGTAGCCCTGCGACGCGCGATGTTGCATTGCGCCACAGGAGGCCTATTTCGAAATGTGTAAAATGTTTTCAGAGTTACCTTTCATATAAGTTAAACTGGACTAATATTTCTGGATTCCAGATATTCATTTAGCAGTCCTGAATATATAGCACATTGTACTTCATAAGAACGAAGTACACGCCGGTTCCCAGGATGATTCACTTGAGCTCTCCCAACATTGTTTTATTATAGAATAGGCCACCAGCCGTATGTAGGGCCTGATCGATTTTCAACGACAAAATATCTTTAAAATTCTGTTCTGTCTTTTGTAGGCTTTGCAAGAATTATTTTCTAGTATGGGGTGGTTTGGTAGCTAACGCCTCCACGTCCTAAGTTCGCGGATCCAATATCGACTGGGAGCGGTGGAACCTCTGTAAGTCCTGGCACTCTTTACTCATTTACGAGAATCTTGTCAAATTATTTGTGAGTTATTTCACTCCTTTTAAGACTGCACACACCTCAGATCAAAAGTGATTAATCGCACACTCACTTCAAAGCAATTAAATGTGGAAGAGATAATAATGTGCAAAAATCACTGTCAAGGGGTGGTCGAACTTAGGTTGAAAATTAACATGTTAACTGCTGATCTCCCGTTCAAATCTAAGTCACTGTAGTGAATATTGTAAAGAAGAGTCGTTTCCCATGGACTGAGAACTGGCGCATTGGCTGTCAAATCCAAATTCGTGTTCAATCCTGGCCTTTGGCGGTCGTATGGGAATGAAGTCGGTAAGCGCAGTATAAAATTGTGCGGAATTGCACAATCAAAAATTTCCATTTTTCTGTCAAATCTAAAGCAGATTAATTGTTTTCGAACATTTCTCGAGTTCCGAGATATCGACACCTCTCACACAACCAGAAGCTGCACATTTTTCTATCACTTCGGCGCGTATTGGAAATTAGTAATATATGTATCCAGAACGCGTTAGACCTGGCAATCAGACGCGAGGAAATTGCTACATCCCGTCATTACAATTGCGTTAGAGTAAGAAATAACATTCGTCATAGGCATTCGCTATGCTACACATCTTTCGCCATCAGGCTCAGCGACTCGCAGCGTACGGTCCGCTTGGCTCACGTATCTAAACGTCCAGCAATACAAGGCGCGGGTCTCGTAACGCCAAGAGGGGTCGATATGGTGAATGTGTCAACTATTCTTACTCAAGCAAACATGCTTTCATTCTCTGTCAATATAATCCTTTATGAGTTACCTAAATCCGCATCCACATAGTTATTCTATCTTTTTTCTAAGTCATTGGTACCGGGAGAGATGGCTCAGAGCATCAACTGATGTCACTGCAGAATGATCTGACCGGGAGATTCTCGGTTCGAGTCCCGGCTTGTCAGCTAGGCCGAGTTCAGTCGCTGTGTGGAGGAGTATTGTAGCGGCCGGCTACTCTGATCGGTAGTTTTCCGTGGTTTCTCCGATCAACACCAGGCAAATGTCGGAGCAGTACCCTAACAAGCAGGCCACTGACTGCGCTCAATCGTTCCTGTCTCTTCCTTGTCCTCTCCTCTCCCCTTACACACACTAGCACTACGCGACTACACATGTCGGGCAACCGGTCGGGAGCTTAGAGCTTGTCCCGACTCGAGCTGTGCCCCGTTGTTGGGATATACCAGGTTGGGGTAAACCCCTCTAGCCGACGATAGGTCTGCGCCGGATCTCGTCATCCAGCGGGGGAAGATCATCGCTACATCCCGAGCAAAAACATACACCATACTTATGGGACTAATCACCCACGCGGCCGGAACAATCAGTCAGTCATAAATCATTGATATGGTCCATAGATATGATTCGCCTCTGGTCCACCACGAAATGACCGGGAGAAACAATGGAACCGTGTAATCAGGGCAGGCGGCCGAATAATACAATCCTGGTGCTTCAGTCTCTTAGTTTGAGTGGGAAAAGGTCTCTGTTGGGAGTCGCAGCCTATGGGTTTGAACCCTTGAACGTTTTGAAGCCTTTGTTTGTTGACCACGACTAGCCCATGCTCTCCTGGTTACACCGTTAAAAAATATGTAAATTTTTATGCATGCAAAAACATTTATTATTTATAAAAGAAATAGATATATTTGTTTCGAAATGAAAATTAACCCAGAAATAAAAAATCAGTCGAATTATGTAAATGTATGAAAGGTGCGAAATAGGTGATTTTTTATTACTATGTTAATTTTTCTTTCTGAACACATACATTGATTTCTTTTCTAAATAATAAACAATTAACATGTTTCTCGAGTATTTTTATGATTCTACAATTCACATTTTTGCCTAGAAAATACCTTTTTCAAACCAACTTTTGAAAGCACATAACGGCTTAGCCATTCGGAATATCCAAGTAGTTTATTAGACAAAATATGCTTAAAATTGTCTTCAGAGTTGTTTTTTTTTTTGTTTTTTTTTTTGCGAAGTTTCGACGTTTCCTCCCCCGAATACGCTGCATAACGGACGGCCTGGTGCCCGGAAAAGGAGATCAGACTTGGACTGTGAGTGCGTTTATGTTATTGTTGTGGATTCCGTTACGCCGACTACGCAAGTGCTCTGTTTTATTCTGTTGGAATTGCTAGTGACTAGTCACCGAACTTGTACATCTGGTAAAACGGCGAACGCCTACAGACTTGGTATTTTTACTTCTGGCGGGTGGTTTATCTCGGCATAGTTTGCTGGACGATTCGGATTGTGGCGTTTTTAAAAAGGTGAAAGCTCAATAAACGTATTGTTGGTACTCCAATTTTCTTATTTTTTCATACATTTCAGCAACCAACAAGATAACTGAGCGTCTATAGCAACTATTGAAAGAAGTAGAAAATCGAAAGGAATGAAGTAATAAGCTAGAACTACTAAGGACTGAGGTACAGAGCTCAGGAACAAGTTATGACTAGGAATGAGCACATAGATGTTAAATGATTACCCCTTCATTGATACTTCTACGCACGGCACCCTCAGGTCCACCATCCCGGTGGTACATCCACAATGTACGATACGACAAGAAAGGGAGCGCGACCCAAGCCCGCTATTGCCACGCGGTCACCAAAACATCGTTATTTCATTTGGCAGTTCATTTATTGGTTCGTATTAAAGAAAAGAGCATCGGAACATTAGGACGCTTGCGCCATCCATGCCCCCATGGCCGCGCTAGGGCATGGCTAGCCCCATGGCCGATACCCTAAGCTCCGTTTGTGCTTTTTACTTTCCCATATGCGTACGTATATACGGGGTAATAATTATACATAGTATAGAGAAAGTTATGTAATGCTGTGGAAAATTGATTTTCAGATTTCATCGGAAATACGTTTTGGTACTGATACCGAAAAAGGGTTATTTTTTTTAAACGTTCATCTGTCTGTCTGTAAGTCCGTCCGTCGGTCAACACCACTAGCACCTAAGCCATATGTAGGATTTCTTCGAAATTCAAGAAACCCGTGTCCATCTGGCTCGAGTCGAAGCTTTGAGATTTAAAAAAAATCTTTTTTTTTCGCTTTATTTATTATGGTCACATAAACTACATGGTCATGAGCGACCCCATTGTTTTTACAAAATATTAACAATATTTGAAGCAAATATTTATATGAAAAATTGAATTTTATATGAATTTATTGAAAAATATATGAAAAACACATAGTGTAAGTACAAATATTACAAAATGGTACACAAAAATATTAACAAATTTTATTACATTAATAAGATCTTAAGGTAATGGTATGATTTTTAGATACCTAGTATTTAACTTGTCAAGTTGTTTCTAGTAGTTTACAGGTATTTATGGAGGTTGAGTTCAACGAGGAAATGGATCACATTGTATACATTACTTATATCATTTAAACGTGTTTGCATGTTGTTAAAAAGATTGTATTTTTTCTTAAATAATTCATATTTGGGCAATGAACTAATATATGGATGACGGTAATAGGTATATGACATGTTTATCAGAGATTTGGGGATTCCTTTGCTATTAAATGTGTGTGCGTCAAGGCTGAATGACCTATTCTCAAACGAGTAAGTAGTACTTGATCACTTCTTTTTTGAATTTAAGGAGTATGGTCTTCAAGATCTGATTTTCTTATCATGAACAGTTTTCTAGGTGGTGAAGTTTTCCATTCAGAGTCCCACAGTTTCTTGTTTTTTGTAAGAAGTACTTTTTTTATATCATTATGTGAATGATTATTGGTGGTCAGAGGTAAGGAGGTAGCTAGTTTGGCTGCTCTGTCAACTAATGCGTTGCCTGTTATACCAATGTGGGAGGGAATCCAGACAAACACTATTTCTTTGTTAATGTTTAACAATTCATTATACAGATTGATGGTAAAAAAATCTTTAAATTTTGGGGGTGCTTTACGTGAAGCCCCAGGGACATTTTCAATATTTTCTCAAAACCGGTCCCAAATTTTTTCTTTATATTGTTTGCAAGAATAGCGTAAAATACATTTATGAAGGTAGCAGAGGTACGATTTTCAGGGTTAATTCTGAATTGTCGAAAATTTTAAAATTTCCAAATTTTGCGGCCGCCTTCCTACAACTACGAAATTGAACTAAGAGATTTTCCCTTTAAATAAAATTTGTTCTCCGAAGTAAGTTCTTTTAAGATCATGTATATTTTTTCACAATTTTAGTAGTATTCGCGCAATATTGCAACCAATATTTGCAATATTAAAAAATTACAAAAACCAGATTCTCTTAAAAACTGCTCCATTTTTTTAACTATTGGCAGAGTCAGTGTTAAATGTACTTTATCAGATGGCATAACCCCATATTGCTCTATTCTTTTGTTTTTTTTTTCAACAAGTACAATGTTTTTTATTTGTCTCTCACGTCGTTAATATGTATAATAGCGGCAATTTGTTCACATTATTGTATTTATAAGTACATGTGCTTTAAATTATGCCATAATTTGTTGAAAATTCAACCGTTTTCTATGAAAACTAGCACAAAATTCATCATTTTCTGACACGCTCAATCGCCTTTTCCTTCAAATCCGCTCAACACGTTTCCTTCGAACTTTTAAAAGGATAGTACTAATTGCAATCTTTATTTTGGCCTAAAGTTAATTTTTGGTATTTTTATTTTTTCAAAAATTGCACAACTAAATTTTTTTGAAAAATATGTCACGCCATTAATATGCACGTTTCCAGCAATTTCTAATCACTATTGTATTTATGAATTAAAGTGCTTCAAGTGACTTGTAATAAATATTTTCGAAAATTAAAAAATGTCTGTGAGCAAGACATTCATATGTCGAATTTACAATAGCGCTTAAACGCCATTTTCTTCAAAACGGCTCCAAATTTTCAAAGAAAATTGCCATTTATAACGAGATTTTATTGTTCTTTAATAGTCTTAAAATATTATCTCCGTTCTACTATTAAGAAACCTAAATATTAAGAAAATTTCAAAAAATGTACTTTAGGCGGTAGATGGCAGCTGGAAAGAGTATGTGGCAAATTCAAATCGCTAGCTGAGACCAACGGAAATAAAAAGCTAATACGGGATAGTCTCTGCCATTCTGTAGAACACTAGGTTCCATATTCCCACCGTCTGCGCTTTCCGCTTCCCAACTACAAAACATTTTTTGTCCCTTTTATGCACTTCTTAAACAAAAGAACTATGATCTTGGTGGCTAGAGATAGAACGCTTTCGTCTTGGCTGCTACGGTGTGCTCAGCTAATGATCTTCCCGTTTCCAATGTCGTGGTACATCACAGGTGCAGTAGGTAGCGACAAGTGGAACAAGGCACGCAACTCACGGGCGGCGAGTGCTGTCTTTCTTCTCGCCGGGCGTAAGATATTGAAACATTACAGGACCCTTTTAGCACCTCATATAATTTTGCGTGCAGTTGAACAACAGGAAAAACGCTACAATGAAAGTTGCGCCGAAGATGGAATGAAAAAACTTCAGATAAATTTTCACATACCGCTAACACATACACTACTATGCATGTGTTCCGAAGTTCCGCTCAATTTGAATCAAGCGAAAAGTTTCCAGTAATAAATAAGACTCATTTCTCACAAATAACGATACTAAACAATATAAAGTACGTATTTATTAGAAAAACACAATATTTTCATAATAAAATCACAAGTTTTGAAACCACGAAGAAACTTGACGCAGGAGAAAAACTTAAACTAACAGGCTGCTCTATACACCTGCCGGGAGACGCGCGAGGCGGCGGCGACGGCGTCAAAGGAAAAATGAATTGAATTAATGCCTTATGTTACGTGGTGAGACTCGGGCCATCAAGCCCGCTCTTCCGTCTGACCACGCAAATTTCGCTACGCTCCTTTCACCAACTGGAGGAGAAAGGCGGTATTTCTTGGGCGACGAATCAGGCGATTTGAATTTAGCTCAAAGGCGTCATTTAGGCTTGAGGATCTTTTACATGCAAGTAAATCTACTAACACGGGACAGCCGACTTTACTTCCCCTCCGAAGGAAGGCGCACAAAGGATTTTTTCACCCTTGTAAATCTAAGACGGCGATAGATTTTGAACACGCCAACTTCGGTATAACAGTCCGACACGCTAATCATTACACCGTCGCCGCCGTCGAAGGAAAGAGGGCGTGGCGCCTCAACGCAAGGGCGGTCCGTTGCTGCTTCCGTCGCGCCGCCGCCGCAAGCAAATGGGGCGAGCGCAGGATCCGCGGTGGCTGTGGCGTCCACAGGGGCGTCGGCGGCGTCGTCTGGCGTCGGCGCTCAGGCGGCGATTTGCCCGCGGTGGCACGCGCGCTTCCGCGCGCCGGGTGCGGGGCGGACGTCCAGGGCGGGACGCGCGCGCGTGCCGCGTGACGTCCGACGACGCGGCGTCGCACGCCGCCGCCCCCGTCATCCCAGGCTGCCGCTGGCGAGTGGAGACTGTCAGTGGCGCAAGGGGACCGGTTGCTGTCGATGGCTGCGTTTAATTTTTGAATGAAGTGAAAATTATATATTTAAATACTTACTAGACTACTTTAAAAGTAGTCTAAGTACTTTCGTGTATTCGACGTTAAAGAGCAGCACTATAAAAATCCAAGTGACATTTGCGATGGTGCAATGAACCGCGGCAATGGTTTGCGCGCGGTGATGGTGTGAGGTTAGCGTATCAGACTGGTATACCTAAGTTGGCGGATTCAAACCCGATCGAAGCCGTGGATTTTTAAGGGCGAAAAAATCCTTCGTACGCCTTCCTTCGGAGGGGACGTAAAGCCGGCTGTCCAATGTTAGTAGATTTACTTGTATGTAAAAGATCCACAAGCCTAAATGACGCCTCTGAGCTAAATTGAGAATTGCCTGTTTCTCGCCCAAGAAAACCTTCTTCCCCTGCTAGCTGTTGAAAGGAGCGTAGCGAAATTTGCGTGGTCAGACGGAAAAGCGGGCCTGATGGCCCGAGTCTCATCACGTAACAGAAGGCATGAATTCAATTCAATTCAATTCAATTTGCCTGCAACGTTGGTTGTCTGCTGCGCGGTTGGGAAAGCTGATAAAGTCGGGACATGTCGCAAGCTATAATTTTGTCGCAGCTTGTGTTCTTCTACATGCCACAAGCTTGATATGGCACACTGGTGACATTCCGGTCTAACTACTCAACCTCGGCTGGGACCGAACAGCAACCCGCGAGTTGCTGGTTGGTTGTCATGTCTGGACGGACGCTTGGAATGGGGTCGCGTGCGCGCCTCATGTCGGACGACGCGGTGCCACACGCCGCAGCCCCCTTGATTGTCTCCTGCGACCGCTGGGGGTTGGAGTCTGTCAAGAGCGCGTGATGCTCATTGAAGAGGACCAGTTTTTTTCCCGCTTTTATGACCTGAGTTGAATTGTTGGATTATGTAAAAACCACGTTTAAATGCTAGTGGACCCGGCAATGCTTCGCAATTGCAAAGTATTATACTTCACATGCTACTGGTCACATGATTGTTAATCACGTTTTATGCTACGCTCTGCAGAAATTTCAGGAAAGACTCTCACGAGTGTGTTTGTCTCTCTCTCTCTCTCTCTCTCTGCGTCTTTCTCCCCGTCTCATTCTGTCTGTCTCTCTCTCCCTCTCTCTCTCTCTGTCTTTTTCTGACTCTGTTTCTGTTTGTTTCTCTCTCTCTCTCTCTGTGTCTCTGTCTTTCTCTGTCTCTCTCTGTCTCTCACTGTATCTCTCTCTCCCGGGAGAAATTTCACAATCGCAGGGGCAGAATACGCAATAAAGACGTCTTAATAATCGTACTTCAGTGTGCGGCAGGCTGCGTAGAGATCGCCGTGGCGTAAAGCGTCCTGATCAGGGCCCTTGAGTCCATATAAAGTCATCAACGCGCGTCTACGTGCGCAGGCATATGCACATTCCCATCGTACTATGCCTATATTCTTCCCGGTCGTGCAATCAATAAGTTGACAAATATTTATCACAATCTGATGAACGGTACGGCAGCGCATTAACCACGAACAAAAACCAACATTGTCTTTTATATATTAGATTTACTAGACTGTAAATCGGATTTCTTTGTATTCACTGCCAGACATCGACACGAGAGCCATCTGAGTGACATTTATTCCTGCCCTGCTTAATTTGTTGTCTGTTGCGCGGATGTGAAAGCTGATGAAGTAGAGATGTGTCGGAAGCTTTAATTTTGTTGCAGTTTGTGTTCTTTTACATGCCACAAGCACGACACTGCTGACTTTCTGTCCCAACTTCTCAATCTGCTGACGTGGGGTTGAACCGCAAACCGCTCTTGAGTTGGGTGGATGCCTTATGTCGTCCCTATGACGCCTGGATGCCTTACGCCTTATGTCGTCCGACGCCGCTGCCCCCTGATCAATGTCTACCGCAGCGGTTTACTGACAGGTTGTGTGCAAAGGGTTCAGGGACTTAAGCGTAAGAAACCGGGAGTTGCAGGCCAGTTGTCGCTCTCCTCCGATTTTCTGAGCTGTGTTGTATTTTCGGAATTACCTGAAATGTTTAAAAGCTTACTTGGCTAGTTTAAATCTGACTTTTGTATATTCGTCATGTTAGATCAACACATCAATGGTCTCAGTGACATTTACTTTAACAAGTTATTTATTACTCGGGAACGAAAATGTCTAGTTTCTATTACTTGCTAATCTTGCGCTTTTAAAAATATTATTATTACTATTATTATTGTTATTATTATCATTATTAAACTGTAATTCGTCTTTCAACTATTTATAGATTTTGGGAAGGGGTTCTGAACTTAAGAATTCGTGCGCAATTGATTATCTCCCCACACGTCACATAGAATTTTTGCTGTTTTTGTAACTAAATACGTCAAATCAAATCTTTTACGAGCGTAGTGCGTTGACTGCTGTGACCCCTCATCAAGTAGGGAAAAGTCGGAGGCTACAATGTTGTCGCCACTAGTGTTATTTTACATTCCCCTCTGGTGATATTGCGCCCACCCTATTGAAGTAGCTTTGCTGGGACTGAACTCCCCCTCCTCCGCAGGGTGTGGAGAGCAGGACATACGTCGAAAGCCCGTTGTGACCTATGGAAGGTGAATTCACAATGGCCCACACCGATCCTCGTGTGCTCAATGATCTTCTCCCCCATACGTCCCATACAGTTTTTCCGGTTTTTAGACTAAATAAATCTAAATGTCCACAGCTTAGGTCCATTGGCGAGTGAAGGCGTTCGTGGACTTAGGCGGTCCGAACTGGTGATAGGGAGGTATAAGATTCACCACCTAGCCCCGGTATTTTGCGCGTTGTTGAATTTTCAACATCAGCGTCATACGTTGGAACGTGAGACCACGCATGTCGATGTGCAGGTTTCCAATTCAAAGTATTTCCCGCAGCCGGGACATGCTCTAATGTCCCAATTAGTCTCCTGACATGTGTAGTTTAGAATTACGTTGAACGATTTTATACTTACTTGGCAACTTTAAATCTGCCTCGTGTGTATTCGACAAAAACATCCGGCAAAAGAACGGTTGCAGCAACATTTGTCCTAATCTTGCGTCGTTCCTTGACTGCGCTATTAAAGGGGTTCGATTAGCAGGATATAATTGGCTGATGATTTGGCGCCGCGTAATTCTACTCTGTTCTTTTGCTACCACAGGGGTGGTATGGCAAAGATTTGAAGTGGGGTTGGCGTTTAATCCGCGAACTCTGGTTTGGGTTACTGTCAGGTTGTGTGCGAAGGCTCCAAGGACTTACGCGTACGAAACCGTTAGCTGCAGGCCAGTTGTCGCTCTCTTCCGATTTTTCTCAACTATGTTGAATTTTCGAAATTACCTAAAATGTTTAAAAACCTACTTGGCTAGTTTAAATATGACTTCTGTTCATTCGCCACCATAGATTGGTGCCAGTGACATTTACCTTAATAAGTTTTCTATATTTCGGGAACGAAAATACCTAGTTTCTACAAATGTTGCTAACCTTGCTCTTTGGAATTTTTAATTATATTATTATTAATAATAATAATAATAATAATAATAATAATAATAATAATAATAATAATAAAAATATTCACTGTTATTTGCCTTTCAAATATTCATATGTTGGGAAGGGGTTCTGGGCAGGATGTCACCCCTGGGGGTTTCTTCTCTTGATTTGCAGTTTAAACTCTTTGGCTTGCTGCGTTTACTCCCTGCTTCCTGAAAACAATTGGGAAGTACTTTCCTCATTCGTCCCGAGAAAGCAAGGCACTCGTTGTGAACCGCCTTCGGGAGGCGGCGCTGGCACGCGTGCGTTCGCGTCTTGCAAGTCATCGCCAGGCCTATTCCACCGGGGCGTGCGGCGGCAGCAGCGTTGGCGGAGGCGGAGGCGGCGGTGGCGGCGGTGGCGGCGGTGGAGGCGGCGGCAGCGGCGGCGGCGGCTTCTCCTGAGAGGAGCCGCCATTCGCAGGCACGCGCGTCCGCGGCACGCAACGTGCCACGCGGCGAGCACGCACTCACACACACACACACACACACACACATGCACGCACGCACGCACGCAGGCACGCTCTCGCTCGCCACTTCGCACCTGACCGCGACGCGACGCACAGTGGGCCCTGGCATGCACGGCCTGGGCGGAACGCGTTCGAGTGGTCGCAGTCTGCGTCGTTTTGTTTGCTCTCACACTTGCGCCTGTCTTTGCGTCAGTGACGTTTTGAGAAGAATTTTGAAAATAGACTTGTCTGTAGAGGGTATTTGTGGTAAGGATATTTTGTTTTATACATTATTTTTCATTAGTATATTTTGTTGTATAATCAGATTGTAATTCCAACATGCGTTTCGACCGTACGAAATTTTCCTGTTCCTGGAATCAGGCGCTACATGCGTCAATGTTTGCGATCATTCTCTCTTCGTGGGTGTGTGCGTTCATTCTCTCTTCTCTTGCTTGCCCAGCTCTTTGAAACTATCAACCAGATCTTTAAAGCGATCACTTGCCCGTGAATAGTAACAAATTACCGGCTCAAGCTTTTACTCTTTGTGGAATCGCAGGGAAACTGAGGACTTGTAGTTAAATTAGTAATAGAATATGTTTCTAAATGACACAAACAGATACGGCAACGAGCACGCAGAATCCTTGTCAGGAATAAATCGAATCCTCTTCCCATTTGATCATTCACCCTCATTCATTTTGCTCATTATATACCATTGACTTTGTGTACCAAGTACCAGAATAGATTACTATGTGCCCTACGCGCCTAAGCGTAAGCGAAAATGGAATCTGACATTTTCACCAATCTACCATACCGCATCGTTTTATCTGACCACTTGCGTCTTTTACCTATAATACGTTCAATCGGCTAATTTTGCGAAAATAAATCATTTTCTACTAATCGAAACCCCCGAAAAATGAAATTTGAGAGGAAAGGGGTCAATGTGCTTAGAACTGAAGCATTCAGTGCCGCGAATCGTAGGCTAAAACTATTGATTGACCTTCTGATCCGCGTGTATGTTACTAAAT
This sequence comes from Gryllus longicercus, assembly GCA_038098605.1. Classification (NCBI taxonomy): domain Eukaryota; kingdom Metazoa; phylum Arthropoda; class Insecta; order Orthoptera; family Gryllidae; genus Gryllus; species Gryllus longicercus. Next base: position 303,129 of record JAZDUA010000040.1, read on the forward strand.
GCTCTTTACACAGATATGCATGTCAATCTGTCTAGTGCAACAACTTCATTATATAGGTGCCTAATGCGAATCTGGGTCGATGAGGCCTGCCCAACTGGCATCAAGTGAACGCGAGCCCCCGTGGTGGCTCCGAGCGAGTGATCTTCCAAAAAGTTCGATGCGCGCGCCATGCGCACGAGCCTGAAGACAAGTGCCGGCGAGGGGAAGGTGCGAATTGGACGCAACAAATGCTTTGCGTCATACTGTCTGTTCCTAAATTATATTTAATATCAATTTATATGTAAACAAAAATCCTATACATTAGTTCTAAGCATTGTTCATCATGAAAATCATTCTTCTAGCCGCATATGACAGCAAAAACGTCATTTGTACAATTACTTTGATCCAAAATAAATTTTCAATTGGTTCTTTCCACACATATTCATGAAAAATCGTTTTTATGCTATATTTTAAATATTTATACTTCGAAATTTTAAAAATTAAAATTATTCACAGTAATTTTTACAAATTATATTATTATGTCAAATGAAAATAATTTTTTCTAAAACAAATATTTTTTGAAGTTTCTTGAAGTACCAAACAAGTGTTTAGATAAAATTTTAGGTGCGCAAGAGTCTGCACATAAGCCACTGCACGCTTATTTGGATCTACTTTTACGAGACAACAGCAAAAAGATTTGCAGGAAATTCCGTATCGTTATTCATGATCTTACAATCACTAAACCTATTAAATTGTTTCTGAATTCTATTCCCCCAGTCTTGCGCATTTGCGCACACTGTCCAATACGATCAAAACGCGTAAGATAATTCGCGTTGCCCTTCTGTCATGCGCTTCGAAGTTATTGGCTGTAGGGGCGTTCAAGTGCTCCGTACTTCCATCCTGCAGCCGCTTCCCCTGCCGGAAGTGTCGTCCATCCCCTTTTTGGCACAACGCAGTTCGCTCACAAATTTCTGGGCTTGCGCGCCGGGATTGGTATGGGGTTGCTCTCGGAGCCACTGAGTTGAGATGACCAGGTGTGAAATAATTCTGCGACATTCTGAATCACACTTGTGAAATGGTCTTTTACATCTGTCCCTGTGTGTCTGTCCCTGTGTGTGTGTCCCTGTGTGTCTGTTGGAGCAGTCACAGGATATGCGGCGAATGTTTTCACAGTATCAACTCAACCAGCTAGTCCTGAATGCAGCACATTACCACACATGTCGGGAGATGTTTCGGGGGTTCAGAGCTTGTCCCGGCTGGGGCGGTACCCCGCTGGTGGGAGATACATTGTTGGAGAAAACACAGCTAGCCGACGGTAGGTCGGTGCCAGATTTCGCCATCCAGCGGGGGAATATCACAGCCATCTCCAATGGAAAAAATGGGTACACAACACTTACGGGACTAATGACCTTAGCAGTGGAATTGTCCGGAATCACTAACAATTAATCAATCAATCAATTCGCAAGCGAAAAAATTTATGTACTACGGGGCACTAATGCAACCTGTGCACACCTTCATGAGCCCTCTTTTCTCTTCATTGCTTTTGAACCCTGCGCATCGAATACTCCTTACATCGACTAGCCAATCGACCTGTCCAGTGCACCATTGTCACGGAACATGTTGCCAGCGTTCCAATGCTACTATTCAGGCCAGCGATCGAAGAATGAATCAATTCTGGAATATTCCAAAACATGCGATATCAAAAGTATTTTCCCAACTGTAAGGGTAAAGAACAAAACGGTATAAGTGACATCTTATAAATTCTGAGAAAAACGTAGTTATCTTAGGCTATACTTCAGAGCCAATGCTTTTTTTGTTGCGGTTTTAATGAAGAATTGAAATGCTGTGATTTTAAAGATGAAACGAAGCACCACGACTTTTCCATAATAGTGACTATACTAAACAGATTTATCGGAATTTACAAAATGTCACTTACACCGTTCTGATTTTCACCCATTCATATGCCCATTGTAGTGCAGTCACAGCAGATGTGGCCAATGTACCAATCCCTCTGAACGCCCAGTCCCGCGAACCGCCGGCTAAATCCAATCCGCGACATTCCGATCGACGCGCATTAGCATCCGGCGCGCGGCGCGGCATAAAAATCAAGGCCGGCGACGGCAGCGGCGACGGCGACGCCGACGCGAACCCAAACGGCGGCGGCGGCGGCGGCGGCGGCGGCGTGCGCACTTGCGCCGAATCGGCGCGGCTTCCCAGAAGCGCGTGTCGGCGGCCAATGACGCATGCGCGACGCCATCGCTGCCGCGCCGCGCCTGCCGATTGGCCCCCGCGGGCGGGGCGGGCGGGCGGCGAAGCGCGCGCGCGCGCCTTGATTTACTCGCCGGACGGCCGTCGCCCGCGGCAGCGACGGCGGCTGCGAACCACTCGTCCCCCCAGGCTCTGCTTGCCCCCGACGACGACTCTCTCACTGAAATAAAGGATGGCTGGCGTAACATTTAATTAATTAATTAATTAATTTATTTATTTATTTATTTATTTATTTATTTATTTATTTATTTATTTATTTATTTATTTATTTATTTATTTATTTATTTATTTATTTATTTATTTATTTATTTATTTATTTATTTATTTATTTATTTATTTATTTATTTATTTATTTATTTATTTATTTATTTATTTATTTATTTATTTATTTATTTATTTAATTTTATTGGTTTTCTTCGTGACGTCGTGACATGGAACTGATGTTTAGGTAATAGTAAGAGGGGTATTTATATTACGGCTAATAAGGAAAACTAAATTAGACGGTGAACGATCTCAGGATCTAAAATGGGTAGATAAATCCCAAATACGAATGATTTCGAAGTTTTAGCTGGATGAAGAGCACATTTGTCAATCCGAGTATGCGAAGGTAGGTAAGGGACGTTACAGTGAGGAGCAACAGCGAAAGAGTGAGAAACTAATATCAGACTGCTATTGGGATGTTTATGAGAGTAGTAAAACGCAAGATGTGAAGTTTCGAGTTCCACTGTTCCAGTCGTATATTTCTATTTCCCCGATACCACTTAACCTAACCTAACCTCACTTGTAGTCCCGTTTATTTTTTGCTAGGAAGGCATGCTCAATTTCCCTTTTCGTTTTCGAACACAGTTTAAGATTACATTGTTGGATACCAATATTTCTGTTTCCTATTCAGTTTGCAAGAGACTGATTTCCTGTGTGGGTCCGTACATTTTCTTAGCTACAGCTGTAGTTATTACTTAATTCATTACTGTGAGACAAGTGATCACACTGTGATTCTTTACCGAAGTACTATCTCCTTTGTGTCGTACTGTGAATAATTCACATGATGAGTTCGTCTAGTTAATCGATTACACCATTAGCAGCATTTGTCAGATAGGAATATAATGCTGTCAACTTCTTCATCCAATAAATTTGAATTTTATCAAATCTGAGAGACATCCATTATATCATTATTATTATTATTATTATTATTATTATTATTATTATTATTATTATTATTATTATTATTATTATTATTATTAATTAAATTTGTTCAGAATGTGTTTCCCCCACGGGATTCGAATCCCTTCTGCTTTACGCCCAAGTGTTCTATCCACTAAGCTACCGAGACAACTAATCCTAGAACCTTTTCAAATTTGGATTCAGTAGTACTGCGGAATAGTATATTCTTCGAGCGTAATTGTGTCCAAGGTGACGTGAATGCTGGCTATTATTATTATTATTATTATTATTATTATTATTATTATTATTATTATTATTATTATTATTATTATTATTATTATTATTATTATTATTATTATTATTATTATTATTTTATATTATTATTTTGTTATTATTATATTATTACAGATTTTACGTCTTAATAATTTTCATTTTAATGTTAATTGAGCGTTTGAGGCAGAGCTTATCACGCGAGTGTGGTCTCGTGCCTGTCGTGTGTCGTGTTGGTGAATGCGGCCCTCCGCCTTCTTTCCCATTCTCCCCGCTCCATTCTTCGGGCTGAGCTGAGCTGAGCGTCCCGCGACGCGCGCGAGCCCGGCTCGTGGCAAAGCCGTCTTTATTCACTTAAACCCTCCTCCCAGTCCTTTGAATTATGCGCATTGAACCGGCATTAAGTCCCTTGCCCGGTGGCACTCAGCGGTGGCGACGATCTCCGCCCCTTCCCCTCAACCCCCCACTCCGCTCCCTCTCTCCGCCTAGACTTGGCATCGCCTTCTCTCCCTTAACCCTCCGCCTCCTCCCTCTTCTCCAGTTGACCCTCCCCGTCTATACCTCGTCAGACAGGCCTTTAAATGTCCGACTCCCCTTGTTGGATGAAACCCTAAAGTACACACGCTTAGATCCCCCAACGGCGAAACGAGGAGAGGGTAGGTTGTATCAATGCTCCCCAGAGCCAAATTTGTTTTTTTTTATTTTTTTTTATTTCATTTTATTCCAAACAATTCCCACTGAACGCATCACTTCAAAAAAGAATCCTAATACATTGTTTTAAATTTCAAATCCACACTTAAAAAATCAATAAAATCATTTGCTAGTCTGCGTTCAACCGTCGAGCAGTACGGACGTGCCAAAGCTCTGAGCTGCCGCGCTGATAACAGTGTTTGAGTCATAAGTCTTATCTGAGCCGGTGCGATCGATAACACTCGTAAACAGACGCAGTTAACGTTCGCTTTGCCGCATTGCGGCAAAACCACGATATAAACACTTAATTTATTAATAGTGCTCCACCACAAAGACAAAAACATCAACTGTGTTATATAGTGTATCATCACATCTATAAAATAGTGAATATTATAGTGAAAAGTGCCACAAACAAAACGACAAGGTTCTCAAAATGATATCGGAAGAGGATTCATTAGGAAGACACATTACCAATTCCATAGAACTTTTAAATAATGATGGAAATTATGAAATGTACACAAACCAAAACAACACTCATCCCTTGCAGCGGGACCAAGCAGCAGATCTACATCAACAATATCAGCAACTACTACATCAAAACCACATCCTTCAAGAACATCTCAGCAAATTGGAATGCCAAAACCAGATGCTTCAACAACAGCTTCAGCTTTCTCGGTCCGACCCAACTGCACTTACCTCTCAAATACGCGAGGATCATACTCAAGCAACGGAGAAACACCAACCTGCAGATGAGAGGTCCACAGAAGTCGACAGCGAACTCTTCCAACCAACTAGTGCGCAATACCAACCCAACAAAAAAAGAGGACTAAATAAAGTAAGTAATCATAGTGACGCAAAACGTAGAATGTTGAATAACAGTTCTAGTAAAGACGCTTTTTCAATAAATAGGTACTCAATCTTAGAAACATTAGACGAATATGAAGAAACTGTTAATAATAATGAACCACAATCAGAAAACATAAAAATACCCCCAATTTGTATCAGAAATGCAGAAAACATAACCCTACTAACAAAGGATCTAAAAGAACTAATTGGCAAGGGATTTACCTTTAGAACTATAGGGAATTCGGTAAAAATACTTTTGAAAAACATTTCAGATTATCGAAAAACAAGAAAATATTGCGAAGAGAAAAACGTTCCTTACTATACTTACTGTTTACAAACAGAAAAAAACCTATCAGTTGTTATAAAAAATGTACCTCTAATTTTCACTGAAGATGAAATTTATAGTGAACTTGAAAATCTAAACTACCCGATTAAAAAAGTAACCAGACTCACCAATAAAGAACAAATTCCGTTCAAAGTAGTAGCATTAGAACTAACTAACTCCGCCGAAGGAAAAGAAATATTCAAATTAGATAAACTACTTCACTGCATTGTGAAAGTTGAAATAAGAAGGAAACCACAAGGCCCCCCTCAGTGTAAAAAATGCTTCACATACGGACACACAAAAAATTACTGCACAATGCCACCAAGCTGTGGATACTGCACTGAGCATCATTGGACAAAAGATTGCAAATTATTACAATCCACAAATCCACCACCCCCAATTTGTACTCTCTGCAAAGAAAATCATATGGCTACCTCTAACCAATGCAAATATGCCCCAAAAAGAAAGAGAATCCTTCAATCAAATTACTTCAATACACAATCACAAGCTCCACAATCACAACACAAATATGATAACAAAACTCACACACAAATATTCCCACAACAAACCCACATAAATCGAAATCCTTCTCAGCCACATTTAGCTCTTAATACCAACCAATACACAACTGCACCCACATATGCACAAGCAGTTACACAGAACACCATACAGTCAAATATTACACAAATTATAATGCAGATGTTACCAACAATAGTCAACCAAATAACAGCAACATTACTCCCACAAATACAAAATATTGTTTCAAACCAAATTTCAAATATATTAAGAAATGGATAAACAACACAACTTAAAATCAATAACAATACTTAACTGGAACGCAAATGGACTAACAAATAAAAGAAATACACTTATTCAATTCCTGAAAAACCATTCAATAACAATTGCATGCATAACTGAAACTCATCTTGCTCCTGGACAACTGTTCAAAATCCCTGGATTTAACTGTTACAGAGAAGACAGAATATGCCAACACGCCGCAGGAGGAGTAGCAATATTAACTAAAAAGAATTTAGACCACTCACTAATCTCTATCCCTAAATCAAACAACCTAGAGCTAATTGCAGTAAAAATAAATTTAAAAAATGAACACATAAATATCATAGCAGCTTATAAACCACCCAAAAAACAAATCGATATAAACGAATTAAACCTAATACTACACAATACAGAACCTACAATCTTAATAGGAGACCTAAACAGTAAACATACCAATTGGGGCTGTAAAGTAAACACACCTAATGGAAGAAAATTACTAAAAGCATCATCAAAATTAAATTTTCAAATAATAGCTCCATCAAATCCTACTCACTACCCCAAAAACTGTAATGCTGAACCAGACATCCTTGACATTACCATAGTTAAAAATTTAAAACATACCCTTTATGCTCATGCACTACCCGAATTAGACTCAGATCACTGTCCTGTTATTCTCACTACTGATATAAACTATATTAAAACTGATTTACCATTTGGCATAGATACAAAAAACATAGATTGGACAAAATTTCAAACAAACGTTGTTAATTCACTTCCCACAAACCGTTTCATGAAAAATAAAGAAGAAATTGATATTGCCATAGATACCTTCACCAAAATCATACTAAATGCAGCAAAAGAAGCAAATACAAAGCCAAATTACAAACCAAAGTATTCACAATATACAATACCTATTGACATTGAAAAATTAATTCAAAAAAAACACAGAATTCGCAGGCAATGGCAGCAATATAGGAACCCTGATCTAAAGAAAATATTAAATAAACTAACACACCAAGTTAAACTAGCCCTAGATGAATACAGAATTCAACAATATAAAAATCACATCAAAACAATAAATCCTAAAGACAGCAATTTATGGCAGGTGACAAAACAAATATTGAAAGAACCAACAATTATTCCAGAACTAAAGAAATCAGATAAAACAGCTACAACAACAAAAGAAAAATGCGAATTACTAGCAGAACACTTTCAAGAAACATTTTCACCAAATACAACCTCAAACAATAACAACTTAATCCACATCAATAACTATGAAGTAACAACAGTTCCTCACCCAGTAAAATACATATCACCAAAAGAAACATACCAAACAATCAAGCACCTAACTAAGAAAAAATCAGCTGGAATTGACCAAATACCAACCATACTCCTACAAAAACTAAATAAGAAAACAATTAGTTACCTAACTGCAATATTTAACTCAATGTTAAGGACAGGATACTACCCCAAAAAATGGAAACACTCCATAGTAATACCAATTCCTAAACCAAACAAAAACCCAGCATCTACAGAAAACTATAGACCTATAAGCCTAATACCTATTGTAGCCAAAGTAATGGAAAAATTAATCCTAAAAAGACTGCTGCAATATATTAATGAAATTCAATATATACCATCTTTCCAATTTGGATTCAAAGAAAAGCACTCAACAACACATCAACTTTTAAGAATCACAGAACTTATATATAAAAACTTCGAACAAAAAAATCATACACTGGCTGTTTTCCTAGACGTATCCCAAGCATTTGACAGAGTTTGGCACGAAGGTCTAATATTCAAACTTCAAGAATCCGGGCTACCCCTCTATCTGTTAAAAATAATAAAAAGCTTCCTAAAAGAAAGAGTTTTTACAGTAAGAATAAATTCAACTTACTCCACACAAAAAGAAATCACAGCTGGAGTACCACAAGGCAGCCCATTATCTGCAACCCTATTCAATATATTCACAGCAGATTTCCCAACTACCCAAAACACAACAACAGCATTATTTGCTGATGACTGTGCAATTCTAACCTCTAACAAGTGTCTAAAATCAGCCACAAAAAATCTACAAGATGTACTGAACAAAGTAACACAATGGGCAGACAAATGGAAAATAAAACTAAACCCGAGCAAATGCCAAGCAAAAATATTCACCCTATGCCCAATAAACACTACTCCCAAACCACTAAAACTACTTGATACAACACTAGATTGGTTACCAAAAAAGAAACCCATTAAATATCTGGGATTATTAATGGACACCAGATTAACATGGACTAACCATATAAACGACAAAATCACACAAGCAAATAAAAGACTACATAAATTGTACCCACTAATTAATAAAAAAACCGTGCTCAAAACAGAATGTACATTAGTACTGTATAGAGCAATAATTCTCCCCATCATAATGTATGCATGCCCAATATGGTACAACACATCAGCGACTAACATAAAGAAAATACAAACATTCCAAAATAAGATCCTACGCATAGCTGTAAACGCACCCTGGTTTATCAGGAACAATCAATTACACTCAGAATTAAAAACAGAAACTATACATCATATAATGCTCAAACGCGCACATTCCTTTTTCACATCTTTATATAACTTCCCATCAACTGAACAATACAACCTTGGTTCATCAGCAACAACAACCAGAATCAAAAACAGATTTCCATACGACAAGTACCTAATTCAATTTGCTGACCCTCCTTAAACTTGACAAAAGTAAAATAAAGATTGCAATCAACAACCAACTATGCACTTATCAAACATCATACAATAATGAGGAACCTGTTGGGCTTCCCTTATTTCTTCTTATATTTAATGATTGACTGTATTATTTTTTTTTTTTCTTTCTTTTTCTCTCTCCTTGTCTGAATGTAATCCGTTTAAATGTAGTTTGAAAAGTATTCTACTGTTTATTTGTATAATTATATTTTAAGTTGTTATTAGATATAATCAATCCCTGTAAAGCAGTAATGCTGGTCTGTGGAAATTAAAAATAAAAAATAAAAAATAAAATCATTTGGGCAGGGTGGCCACAACTTCAAATGCCTCCCCTCCTCCCACCGGATATATTTTGTTCATACACAAACCAACACGCTGTAAATTAATTTTAATTTTACCACTGAGCACTGTAATGAGACGTCGATCTCGTGAATATGACAAAATGGAGACCAATAGAACGCCCGCAGATTGTCACTCACATTTTATACTCCACAGAGATCACACGTCACTACTTAAATTAAAATCATATGAAATGTATATGGAAAAAGCGAAAAGAATACGAGGGAGGAAAAGGTCTGATTGGATTAAAATCTGTACCGTTCTACTACTATATGAAGTAGTTCAAACAGGAGGGGATGAAAACATTACACCACCATTATACCATAACTGTCAAATGATCACTTATTTCCAATAATGAATTTAGAAGAAGAAGGAGAAGAAGGAGAAGGAGAAGGACAAGAAGAAGAAGAAGAAGAAGGAGAAGAAGGAGAAGAAGGAGAAGGAGGAGAAGGAGGAGAAGGAGGAGAAGGAGGAGAAGGAGGAGAAGGAGGAGGAGGAGGAGGAGGAGGAGGAGGAGAAGGAGGAGAAGGAGGAGAAGGAGGAGAAGGAGGAGAAGGAGGAGAAGGAGGAGAAGGAGGAGAAGGAGGAGAAGGAGGAGAAGGAGGAGAAGGAGGAGAAGGAGGAGAAGGAGGAGAAGAAGAGAGTGCGCGTAGCACGTGGCAAGGACGTGAAAGCACGGCAACGCTGTCTCAGCGGAGACCGATCTGTCAAGCACAAAGATTGGTGCGCAGTATAGCCGGTCCTGTCACCGTGCACGTGTCTCGCTTGCTGTAGTCGCAATCTGGCTGTCACCATTTTTTTTCAGCGTTCCGCTATGTGTTATTTTTTAAGCTTTAATCCATTCATAGAATCGGCCTCGTTCATAGGATCGCTCGGCGGAGAAAGCATGAACTAAGAATTACATAAGTTAACTCGGTGAATTAGAGCCCGCGAGTGATGTCATGTATAAACTGGTTGGGACTGCGTTTCTCCGACGTTTGTTTGAGGTTCAATAGTTGATTCATTTGTAGACACACGTCACCGATGAAGTATTTTATATGTAAAAAAAGAATTAAGTTAGTTCATTTATTGACAGTAGTTATTCTGACTTCATGTTACCCGGAAGGAACAGACTACCGATTCTGACCAAGTATCGTCAATTCCCAACACCTTTTTCTATGTGACATTAAAATACGTGAATTAGAGACTATTAATAGATTATAGATGTGAAGAGTGAATTATAGAGGGAATTAGATTATAGATTGCATTGTTTGTCAGTATTAGTGCTCTTATGGATATTATTGGTGTTTTGCAGTTATTTTGAAATTTCCATTGACAATGAAGCTCTTGAGACAACTGTATAAATCCTGAATTTTCGTATTGCGACCGGGTCTTGATTGTTATTTTTGACGACCGCGAAATCGATTTTAATTCTTTAGTTTGTATATAATAATTATATCTGGCATATAGTTAGGAATGTTGGTGCCAGTATATACGTTTGTGTTTCAGTATACTTTCCATATTGCAATTTCAAAGATAGTGACAGGATGTTATTTCTAATTTGACTCAAATTCGTACTGTGTTAATCTATTTTACCTGTCTGTATCTAACTTTATGGGTGTAACTATATTTGTAGGTTTTTGTTCTACAGTAGAAAATACATAAATTTAGAAATATTTTAAAATAATTTCAGATATATATTTTAATTTTGTATGAAGAGGAGGTCTAAACAAATGAAACGCCTTCCTAGAATACTGGATCCACCTGTGCGCTCGTTGGAGTGTTTGCCCCTGCGAAGATATCGCGGGTGCCCGTGGCGGCTGTCACATCGCCACGTCATCAGAGATCCTCTCGTAATGCGACAGGAGAATTAAGATACCGCGCTGGTACGACGGAGCTGACAGACACCGACTTCTTTTTTTCTGCGGCGTTGTCTTCAAAGGCGGAGAAAGTGAACGCTCGTCGGATGAAGATAGCGAGGTGTACGTAGAATGATAGGGGAAGAAATGAGAGAAGATTTAGTTCAAGAAACAAGATACATCTCAACAAAATGATTACGCAGAATTCTCATGGTGTGTGTCTGATAAATTAAGCGTTCAGTGAACAACCAACCAACCTTACAATTAGCGACCAGAATAATTTTATAATTTTATGCTGTTTTATAGAGTATCTAAATATTAGGTTTTCGAATGACGTAAAATCGTTGTGACCAACAGTTACAACTAGTTACTCGCTATTGGAAGCAACGAAAAAATGAACCAGCCCCAACAACACATCTTGCTTATTAGAATAGAGGACAGCACATGCGCACGAAATTCTGAAGTAAAGGCACAATGTGTTCCTAAACACTTTTCTATAGTATTCAAATTAATAAACGAAGTATTTCGGAAAATGAGGTACAAGAATTTTTACAGGCTCCACTCCAACAGTAGGCGACTATAAAAATGTTCAATTTAAGTGAAATAGAAGAGGCCATTAAAAACGCATAAACCCTCATAAAAGCCCAACACACGATCTTTTATCTGGTAAAATATTACAATAATTACCCAAGGAAGCCTTATTATTCATTTGGACATGCAACAACCATTTGATAGGGCCTGGAACAAAGTTCTGTTATTCAAAATCAAACAATTACTCTCACACTCGTACTGTCCCTTTTTAATCATACCTATCCAGTCAATTTTTTCAAATTAAATACAAAGATGTTTTCTATGAATTTAAACCACTGAACACAGGTGTCCCTCAAGGAAGTATCATTGGACCGATACTGTATGTAATATATACTTCTGACCTACCAACAACAGAATGTACTATGAGGCCTCATTCGCTGACGACAAAATAGACGCACGGATGAATCAGTGGAGAGTAACTAAAAACGCAGCAAAATCACAACATATTACCTTTCAGAAAACTGTCAACTTGCATAATGGGCGTTGTGTTCTTGTAAAAAATTATATAATCCAACATCACTTCCTGTGAGTTTTTGCCATAATGAAGGCATTATTTTGATTAATTATTCATTATCCGTCATTATATTCAAACCCTACAACAATTAAAACAAATTATGTGCTAAAGTTGAAGAAGAGGATAGTGGAAAACAAAGGTTGTACAGCAGTGTGTGATGGACACTGGTTGCCCGAATAGGTTACAAAAGTATCTTGCTTGCCCGGAGAAGGGTTAACAATGCAAAGGATCGTCCTAGTACTAGCTCAAAAAAAGAAAGAGAGTACTTGTCGTAAAAAGCAATTACAATTGGGATCACAAATCCAATGTTTACTGAAGAATTGATTAGTGTTAGTTATTAGAATAAAAATATAACTTAACAACTCCTGATCTTGACCTTGGTTACACTATCATTGTCTTTTTTATTTGGTTGAAAGTGGTGGCCTTTAAAGAACAGTAAATATCGCTAATCGTACGATGTTTTAATGCAGCATTAAGTGTTGAATTCTTCCCAGTACTTTCTAGCATCATTAACTCCTACAGGTCGGACGGACACAACAGTTCTGTTTCTAATTGAAAACCTGCATTTGCGGAATGGTGTGTAAAAATCACAACAAACAACATTCCCAGAATTTCAATGTAGAACTTACGTTCCGTGTAACATATTTTATCAAAGGCCGATTTTACGTCATTAGTAATAGTACCGTGCATGAATCACTTCTTCCTAGGTTGGTACTGAACGGAATCACCCTGTGAGAAAACTCATCACGTACACAGTGAGTCAACGAGACGCTAAGGAAAGAGATATGACGCCGCAGGGCACAGATTGCCACGCACCGCCCATAACAAAGCGAGGTAGCATTTTTACTTCACACATCATGCCGCCGCCGCCGCGACTAGTGCGACTGCTGTGATGTTCGCCGCCGCCGCCGCCGCCACGTCGTTCGAACAAACAATACATTAAATGAGAGTGTAGGCTTCCGCGGCCGGAGTCAGTATTTACTAGGCTGTCCGGGTGACGCCGCGTCCATTGCGAAGGTGCCGACGTTTCGGTCGCCATTCTGCGACCTTCCTCAGGGCGTATTGCGACCGAAACGTCGGCACCTTCGCCATGGACGCGGCGTCACCCGGACAGCCTAGTAAATACTGACTCCGGCCGCGGAAGCCTACGCTCTCACTTGACCAGCCTCTACGGGGAGGAAATTTTCAAACTCACTCGTGAGTTTTCCACACTACGTGACAAACGGAAACGTAAGCTGAGTCAGCTCGCAATACGCCCTGAGGAAGGTCGCAGAATGGCGGCCGAAACGTCGGCACCTTCGCCATGGACGCGGCGTCACCCGGACAGCCTAGTAAATAATATATTAAATGCACAAGTTCAAATCTTGATTAATTTGTTGTCTGTTCTACCTGGGGTGGGGTATCGGTGACACGCGCGGAGAAGGCAGGGAGGCGAGCGGTCAGGCAAGAAGTTTCTGGAACACCGGGGGTTGCGGGGCAGTAACGAGGCGATGTTAGCGAGCTTTCGGGGAGCAGGTGGTGTGGTGTTGGTACAAGGAGGAGTGACGGTTGAAGGAGCTGCCGCACCTAATTTTTCAGACGTTCGAGTTGGACATCGTTTCGTGGAAATTGAGCTGCGCTGAGGCGTAGACACGGGTCAACCGCAGTCCCTGGCCTCTGCAAGCTTCGCACCGTCGGGTGCGGGCCGTAGCTCTGAACCGAGGGTGATATCCGGGCTTTTAGTGTTCCTCCTATTTTTCTGTCGCCCAGAACTGCCACGATTGCGTACAGCCTGGTGCTTGCCGTATTGACAAGAGACGAGAACAGTGCTTGTGGGGGCGTGTGACGCGGTCGTGTACTCTCAGTGGTCCAGGCCCCGTTCATACTGAAGTTCAGTAATGACTCCTACGTGTATAAGACTTCTAAGACAGTTAAATTCTGAATATTGTGGATCTTGCATATTGAATTTTTTTTCATGCTGAATGTAAGTCGATACAAATTCGTATTGTTTTCCAAGTTATTTCGAGAAAGGGATTTTGTAAATGATTCACGATTTTTTATGCATTTGTCGCCATCTGCTAACTTGCTGTAAAAATTGTATCACAAATAATTAAATGAAATATTTCTGACCTCAATAGATTTGGCCTGGTTGTGGCATTGTTAGCAAGTTAGATGTTATCGATTTGTGGCAGGATGCACATTGCGAGAAATGAATGATTAAATAATATTAGTAATATAATTATACGTGCGCACTGATCTCTGGTTAGCAAGACAGATTTGAGCTGTTGGTGTGTGAAGCAACAGAGAGTGGTTAGGAAAAGCAAATCATGGTGAAGAATTCACAATGTTTACCATCTTGCATTTAATGCATTTCTGTAGCAAATGGCTAATACTTGTGAAAAGAAAAATGTTTTTTAAGAGATCTGAAATTTAAGATATAATGAATGTTCTTAGATTGAATGTTGTCTATTGGAATTGAAGATAGATTTCATGAATGACATTAATAGCACTTCTATAAATTGCCTACTTCACATTTATTACTTAGTAGACAATTTTTGTGATTGTTTATTTAAAGAGTAAATAATGGTCAGTGAATAATTTTCCTTTTTTGCGTTTGAGTATAGTTACATGTATTTATTAATATTTAAGGGTCAATAGTATTGTCAGCCTGTATTTTTTGCAACAATAGACCATTTATATATTTTTTTCTGTAGTCACGACTTCGTGTTTTTTTCTTCTCATGTTCATTCTGACACGAGCTCAGGAGTAATCCCTGACCAATTACCAATGATTTTTGTTCGGATACATTACTTTCCCTCTTGTTCACTTGAAGTATCTCGCACCTACCTTTTCTCACCAATTTTCTGCCTCTAGTCTAATTTTCGTGCTATTAATATTCAAAAGACGTACTCCCAATACGGTGTAGTACAGCGGCAATTTACAAAGTACAGTCCGGATTGCAATTTTTCTGAAACCTTTTTTTCAACCGATGCGACGAGTCAAATTCTCGCCCCTACAACTTTGACGGTCGATTTCTCTCGTTGATTGAATCTCTAAATTTTATTATTTCTTGCACTGCATGGAATGTTCATCATGGTGTTTTCCTTGGACACCACCAATGCCGCTCATTTCGAACGACTGTCATGTGTTTCGATGTCCTACCTGCGTATTCACAAGACGTGCAGGCGGTTACTGCCTTAGGAAACATTGTTATTTCATAATGAACTTGGCATTTTCCAAATTATCAAATTACCAACAGGTTACTGTTGTAGGGGCAAGGGAATTCCAATACGATTATGCATGTATGTGAGAGGTTACTCTATTTACGCTCAAAATGATATCAATTGCCTCTCATTGAGTAACGTAATGTTTGTTTGTTGAAAATGTTTACAAAATATTAGTTTTACGTCTTCCTATGTTCAATTGATTTAATCAGTGACTTCGGGGGCGTCAACTGCGAAGTTTGTTAGTCCCGTAAGTGTAGTGATCGTATCGCGGGAGTGTCGGTAATCTTCACCCGCTGGATGGCGAGATACGGTGCTGACCTTCCCATCGGCTTGCGACCCTTACTGTTTTCCCTTACTAGTTAACTCGCATTAGCGGGCAACCGCACCAACCGCGACGAGATCTGTCCTCCCTATTGATCTTCCGTCATGTGTGATGTTGTAATGAATGAAAGGGTAAGCGTGTGTAAGTAAGGGGCAAAGGTAGAACAAGGAAGAGGCAGGAAAGATCGCGCGCGGTTCGTAGCCCGCTTGTTAGGGTACTGCTACAACATATGCCTGATGATCAGAAAAACTAAGAAAAACTACCGATCATCACTTATGCCCTGTTATCTTTCTTCCATAGGTAAACCAAACGCCTTCTTCGATTCTAATGGGAAGAATCGCTCTTGTTCCTGTCTGATACGAAAACAGTAATAGTGTATAGAAACAAAAAGTACAATAACAGTCTCGATTTGGTTTCATTATAATTTATTAGTAAGTTAAGGGAAAATGGATTCAGTAGAGTTTCACATTTCAGAACTCAATTGCATTCTGGTTTGAAAATACACAATGTGCAATTAGCGTCCGGTTCTGGTAGAAATTTTAAATCTGTTTCCAACTGGGAGGAGCTGGATTGGAAATCCTTTGGGTGGCTCGTTGATCCGATTCGGGCTGGCGGCTGCATTTCTTGAAGGGTTTTTCTTTGCCGACGGCGCCGCCTGAACTGTCTGCATCACCTACAACACACCCATATGCATGTCAAAGTGTAGACAGAAAAATTTTGGACAGTTTTGCACAGCGTAAAATGATATGCTGCTAGTTAGGTTGATTAATTGTCTGTTTCCGGGCACGTCAACTGCTATGGTCATTAGTCCCGTAAGTGTATTAAAAGTTTTATTGCGGGAGATGGCAATGTTCCTCACTCTCCGGATGGTGAGTTCCAGCGCCGCACTACACGTCGACTTGCGGCCAATTTCCCCCTCCAGATATCTCAGCCTCGACGAGGCACCCCATAGCCGGGAGAAGCTCAAACCTTCCGACTGGTGTGGTAGTGTCAAGAGAATCAAGTGAACATCAAGACTACAAGGAAGAAGTAGTGAAGCTAATTTGGACACAATGACTTCATAGCTAATTCGAACTCAGCCGCTGTCTAGAATTGAATTTATGCCTTATTTTACGTGGCGAGAGTCAGGCCATGAGGCCTGCTCTTCCGTCTGACCACGCAAATTTCGCTACGCTCCTTTCACCAACTAGCAGAGAAAGAAGGTCTTTCTTGGGCGAGAAACAGGCGATTTGAATTTAGCTTCATTTAGGCTTGAGGATCTTTTATATGCAAGTAAATCTACTAACATGAGCCCGCCGGCTTTACTTCCCCTCCGAAGGAAGGCGTACGAAGGATTTTTCGCCCTTAAAAATCCACGTCTTCGATCGGGATTGAACCCGCCAACTTGGGTATAACAGTCCGATACGCTAACCGTGTATAACAGCTAACCATTCGTATCGTATCGGATCGGGGAGAACGCTACCGGCCGGCTGCTCTGAAATAGAGTTGTCCGTAGTTTCTCGATCAGCATCTGGCGAATGCCTGAGCAGCACTATCACAACCGTGGGCCACCGACCGCGCGCGATTTTTCCTTCATCATCCTTGCCCTGGCCTCCTCATTTGCACCCCTACTTAAAAGCATTACTCTATTACACGTGTCGGTATACGACTCGGGAGCTTAGAGCCTGTCCGGGCTGAGGCGTTGCTTCACCTGGCGGAAGATATTTGGAAGGATTATTCTCCCGAAAACCGAAGATCTCACTATCCAGCATGGAATGAGCACCTCCACTTAAATCATAAAACATTCACTATACTAACGGGACTAATAATCATACTAGTTGACGTGCCTGAAAATATCAATCATTTGCTGAAGTTCTCCCATTTCAGGGCACGACACAATTGTGGGGGAACGGCCTCCCAGGTTAAGATTACAACGAAAACCGTAGTTAATGCTGAAGGAACTTCGTATAATTAATGCTAGTTCATTTAATACGTACTTAAAATCAAATCTAAAACAAATTTTAAATACGCTCACGTACATACGGCTCAATTTCTCCTCTCTCAGATTTCGAGGAACTTAAAACAGTCACTATCAACAAAACTGGTTAAATTATCCTGTATATTCTTGAAATACATAATCATAATAAGTTAGAAAATCATTATAACACTATTTTTGTTGGAGGAAATAATTTCTCAAGAGTCAGGATCTAGCAGATTCATTACTTTTCCATCAGTGAAATGGAATGAATGTTGTGCCTCATTTTTCAAAAATTTCATGTATTTGTATGAATGAAGATTTTAAGTGGTATTGCAATGAAAAGTGATTAAGTTCATTAAGCGTGTAAACTGCTGGGAACATAAGCACCAATCATTTTCAAATCATTCATCATACTTAAATCAATACATAACCTTTTCAACCTCTTGGATTACGTATATTTTTAGAGAAATATACAAAGATCAAACTAAAAGCGGAATCAATAGGACCTAACATATTTTGACAACTCTCTCAAAATTCGTTCTTGAGTTATCATTGGAAGTAAAAACCAAATTTTGGCGTGAACGTGCGTACCAAAGATGCTGAAACAAAGTAACTCACCCAGGAGGCACACAGAATGGCCACGCAAATCTTCAGTAACATAGCGACGAGTGGCGCCAGATGAACGTTGGAGGATAGTGGCTCGCAAATAGCGTCGACGGCGAGTGACGACGGTGCACTTTGCGGCCTTCTTTATACTCTACGTTGTCCAATCCTGCCTTCTCCACCACTCCTCAACCTCGGCCTCGCCCCTCTCCTTCTTTCTCCTCCCAACCCCGACCCCTCCCGTGCCTTCGACACTAAACTCACCTGTGCTTTCGCCTGGCGCAGGTCGTCCCCTGGTTATCTTCCGCTTGCGCCACCCCCTTCCTTATCCGTACCACCCCTCCCTGCCCCTCCCCGCTCCCCCTTCCCAACCATGACCCTCTTCCACCATCCTCGTCCCATACCCCCGCCCCTGCGCATCATACCCCACCCCAATCCCGCCCCCTACCCCTTCTCCCACCCACCCTTGCTCCCTCCCACCGCCCCCGCTCCGGCTACATAGTCATTTCCGTTCCTTCCACGATTTTTTCCATGGTCGTAATATTGGTAACAAGTTCTTGAAAGTAAGTTATTTTTTGTCCATGTAAAGAAATGCCTCTAGGAAGCTCTTAGTTGAAAACTATACACGAGGAAAACTTCTGCATTTGCACTGAAGGTCATGCGCCCATAAGCGGCCGTATTTATAAAAAGTTAAAACTTTTCTTTGCAAACAATTAAATATTGCTTCAGGTTATATTCATAAAGTGATGGAAAATGTTTCACTTCTAGGCGACAGGTATTGCTAAAGAGATACAGTCTCGATGTACTCCACGTGCAACTTTTTTTGCTAATAATCTCATTTCTTTCACACGTTTGCCAGTAAGTAGCCAAAGTGTATAGTGAATTTATAAGTTCAGTTTTAACACTAAGTGTTTCTGGTTGACTTCTGCTCTCTGGGTCATGATAAATCTTTTGAACAGACATGTTATAAGCCCTTGTTCATCAGACACTACATACGGTACTGGTTTTTTTTTGTACGGGTAAGTGTGGATGATCTGTGTAAACAAACATCTTCCCTATTTACTTGTCTGCCCGGGTGACGCCGCGTCCATGGAGAAGGTGCCGACGTTTCGGTCGCCATTCTGCGACCTTCCTCAGGGCGTAATGCCGAGGACGGTCGCAGAATGGCGACCGAAACGTCGGCACCTTCGCCATGGAGGCGGCGCCACCTGGACAGGCAAGTAAATACTGACTCCGGCCGCGGAAGCCTACGCTCTCAAACCTCTCCCCTGCTGCGACAGTGGCAAAGAGGGGGGGAGAAGGGAAAGGGGTGATGGGGCGAGGAGTGGGAGGGAGAAGGCAGAGAGCGCACGCGCGCTCTCTCGTGTGGCTCGTTATTAGCATGCTCGCTTTCCACAGCACAACCTCGGGTTCGATTCCCGGCTGAGGCAAATTATAATTGTGAGCTTTCCTTACATATGTCTCAGTATCTATTGCCGTGTTACGATGAGAAATCTCACCCTGAAGGCGACTCCACACATTTGGCATTCGCCGAGCAGGAAGCTACTGCTCGCCCAATCCCGAACAGCTCATGTGTTCGGCGAATGTTCGCTCCCTTTGATGTGTTCTAAAGACCGACACGCAGAGGGTAGGTAGGGCGAATACCGAATGTGCGGCGCTAGGCGAATCGCAAGCAACCCGTCCACACTACCCGGGGTCTCCCGGCATGTGTGGTAGTGTAGTGCATGTAAGGGTAAGTGTGTGTAAAGAGTGAGGATATGACATGGAAGAGGAAGGAAAGATTGCGCGCGTTCCGTGGACCGGTTGTTAGGGTTCTGCTCCTGTATTCGCTTGGTGTTGATCGAAGACGATGGAAAACTACCGATCAGAGCAGCCGGCTGATAGAATTGTATCCGGACAGCGGTTGAATCCGATCTAGCTAACAAGCTAGTGTCGAAAATTCTGCCACCGTCAGGACTCGAACCTAGCACCTCCCGATCAGAGGCATTGTGTCATCATTTGATGCCCTGAGCCTCATCGCCTGGCCCAAAGGGAAGGAAAACAAAGACTACTGTACCTAAGATCACTAAATTCGTGTTACTGTTTTCGGACGCGTCAAAAAATATTACACACAATTCTACCTTGCATATTTTTGTTCAACCACTGTTTTTGCAACGAAATGAATGGTGTTGATAAGTACAGTGAAGCACTAGAGACGTATGTGGCTCCGTTTCGTGTCAGTGGGAAATTATATAATTTTCACACCTTACAATGTTTGGCATTTTGAAAATGAAAACAGTCGAACACTGTGTTCATTTACAGTGAAAACGTTCGGTCAGGGCAGCTGAATTGGGCTACCCTCTCGGCATGCTCTGACCCAGGGCTTATCTGCGGCCCACCGGTGTGTCCCGCTTCTTTTTTAATGAACTAGATGAACGGAAGGGGAAGCGAGCGCGATCGACTGCAATCCAGAGCAAAGCTAGTGACACGCTGGCCTTTACAGCTGGCCTCCGCGAGTAGGTTGCGCTCAAATTGCAGGATTCTGCTCCTGCATTCGCCTGGTGTTGATCGGAGACGACGAAAAACTACCCATCAGAGCAGCCGGCTGCTAGAATTGGCTCCAGGCAGCAGGAGAATCCGATCTAGCTGACAAGCTAGTGTCGAAAATCCTGCCACCGTCGGGACTCGAACCTAGCACCTCCCGATCAGAGGCACTGTGTCATCATTTGATGCCGTGAGCCACAATTCCTGGTCCAAGGGGAAGGAAACCAAGGATTACTGTACCTAAATTCGTGTTACCGTTTTCGGACTAGTAACAAAGCCAGTGACAAGCTGGACTTTACAGCAGGCCTCTACGAGCAGTTTGCTCTCAAATTGTTGCATTTGAGCAGCAAATGTAACTTCAATTTAACTTCTCTCCAAATCACGTCACACACAGTTTTTAACTGTTTTTGAAGTAAATAAATTAGAATTTTAAAAAATTGCTTTAGTCTACATCTCTGAGCCAAACGTTTAATAGCTTTTAGACATATCGATTGCTTTTTAATGATTCCAAAAAGGATGTATGAATAGGATATTACTATTTTTACAACTAGCAGAAAACCAGTGATCGCAATAATTACACACGTTTTTTGCGCTAGTAGTTGCTTAATGCCGACTAGTCGCCGTGTGGCGAGAACTCTAAGGCAAGAGTGCATGGCGATTTCGTGCCGAAGGAGTTCGCGAGTTCAAATCTCGCCTCGGGCATGATTGTATTTGTGTTCGTCCTTTCACCTCTCATCGTCACTCTATCTGCTGCTCTGTCTTCCTGCTCTTCACAAAAATTATTTTGTTCTTGAGTTCATCATTTGCCGGAGTTTCATTGCGCTAATTCATTTAGCGAATTATTACTATATAGTCAACAGGTGTGTGGTAGCGATTCGTGATGTACAGGGCAGAAAAAATATCATTGATGTGGAATATCTAATTGAGAGCACTACTCTGTACAATTTATGGTAACAGATCACAATGTTTCCGAGAATGCGCACATTACACGTTCATAAAATGTGAAATAGGAGTTGATTTTTTTATTCTTACATTTGCCGGTTAATTGTGAAAACGATAGTTGCCTAGCTAGCGGAACTCTTATATCCCTTTGTTATCTTGTCGACATTTCAAAATATAGACATAGTTCACGTAGTGTCGGAAACCCCCTGATGGAGAAGTAAGATACGATCGTGCACACATCACGCAACGCGTCTGTGCCACTCGTTCTCCATACACATGAACGCAAAGGCTTCATCCAACAGAAAAGCTTTCGGTTCTAAGCTGCCTCTGAGCATCCTTCACTGGGACGTCCGGTGGCCAGGCAGCCACCTACGCGACGTGGCCACCGCCGTTACTACCGCTACCGCCACCCTCGCCGCCGTAGCCATCGCCGTTCCCGTCGCCGCCGCCCCTCCATCACCACTCGCCGTCACCACCCGCCGTCACCACCCGCCATCACCACTCGCCGTCGCCTCCATCACCACCGTCGCGGACGCCACTGCCGCCGCCACGGCCCTCGCTCTCCTGCCACCGCGGCCCGCGTTCATCACGCTCCATTCAAACGCGCCGCCCACGCGCGCCTTCCGCCGCCTAATCCCCGGCGGCCGACAGCAACCGGCTGGCTCCCTATAACACTCGCGCCCACGCGCCGGCCGTCCTGCCCACCGCACCGCCGCCGCCGCCGCCGCCGCCTCCGCCACCGCCACCGCCACCGCCACCGCCACCGCCACCGCCACCGCCACCGCCACCGCCACCGCCACCGCCACCGCCACCGCCTCCGCCGCCGCCGCCGCCGCCGCCTCCGCCTCCGCCACCGCCACCGCCACCGCCACCGCCACTACTCCATCCTTCCGTCCCTTTTACACCCCCTCGCGGCACTCTCTTCTCAATCCAGACCACGTGCCGCCTTACTGCACGTTGCTTCAGTAGGAACCATCGTCAGAGCCGAGGAACAGGCAATCCGTTGCGACGTGGCTGGCGCTTCAAGCCCCCTCTAGATATCGGGGTTCAAAACATGCGCACTCTACGTGGGTTTGTGGTGGGCAATGTGGGTTTGTGATGGATTTTCTCCGGGTTCTCCGGTTTTCTCTGCTTAACATTCCTGACACGACGCGCGTTTTATTTCTACCTCTCATGAGACACATGTCGACCAAATTCGAGATGTTAACTTTTACATTAATAGGGAGGCTTGTGGTGCCTGGTGTGATGTTTCTGAAAAACCCTTCTCGAAAAGAAAAGAGCTGGTAAACATGCAACCCGCAACACGCGTTACTGTCATTTGTAAATCCCAAACGATGCGCCCTACACTAAATGCATTTTGTAATTAAAAAACGAGTTTTTGTATCCCAAAGAAATACGAGTCTTTTTTTCTTGTGCCGTAATCTACAAACCGCACCTTGGTCAATGGTCTACAAAGTTCGGAATGTTGGCACGTTTTCAATGTTGGCACAGTTAGTTAATCATTTAATTAACACGGCGCTTTTCTGTGTGTCTCATCCCCGTAAGGACAGTTCTCACCGTCCTCTCAGTGATCGCCATTGTCCACGCCTCCGCCCTCACCACCGTCCTCACCGTCGTCGCCACCGTCCCCACTCCCGTCCCCGGGAGACTGGCGGGACGCTTGTTCGTTGAACGAGCCGATGCAGCCGCCGCACCGTAAGCCGCTTACCCACCGCCCCCGGCTGCGCCGCGCTGCGACAGGTACAGCCGCGGCAAAAGTCGGGACACACAGATCAGGAATCAGCCTCCGGCAGCTCACACCCCCAATGCGCGTGGTCCGGGTGACGCCGCGTCGAAGGCTGTGTTGCCGACGTTTCGACCATCTTGTCGTGGTCTTCCTCAGGGCTGGTATGCCTTGACTCATACCTTGACTCTTTGACTCTGGCCGCGAAAGCCTACGCCTTCATTCACACCCCCAATGTATATATTTTGGAAATACACATGTCGCCAAGTGAACGGTTGCGGTACGCATTCGGCATACATGGGGGATAAAAACTTCAAAATTTTCGATTTTCATTACTTAACTAATTTCGAATAGTTTGAATTTCGTTTATGAGTAGTTCCACACAGTTATGTCAGAATCCTATTAAATGTGGTGTACAAAGATATGTAAATTACACCAAAATAAGTGGCGATAATGAATACGAATAGTAAGGATTAGAAGGCCACAAAAATCTCTCAAGAAAGTGGAAAGTAAAGAAAGAGAAAAGAGAAGAAATCGGAGGTGAAATTTGAATGATGCTTTTTTAAGAGGAATATGAATTAATACCCCCTGGGCATACACAAATAGGTGCATACTCATGGCGTAAATTGCGCTCGATGAATGTTCGTCGGAAGTTCACCGTAAGTTGTTATTCGGAAATGTATGGAATTTTTATAAAAGTTTTTGCCTGTCTGTTAGCAACAATTTGACACATATCTCTTTGAGATTTCTTTAATTATATTTGTAAAATGGAACTTGTTATATCATAAAAATGCAGTATTTTTTTGTGATCCACAAATATTACTTAACATCTGACAAATTTACAATGTTCATTTTGAACTTACAAATTCACAATGTTAAAATTTTCTCAAGAGTACGTGAAGATAATATATTTTACTTTGAAAACTAACATAATTTATGATAATATGATAATGTGTGCACAAAAATTGCCTCTTGAATGTGGGATAAAATTGATCGTACAAAATCCTAAATAAATAGTGGATAATGAATTTTAGCGGAGGTTTCGTTATAATTCATTTCGAGATTTATTTGCACAGGTTTAAGCACTGGGGAATTAACAATAAGAAGAGATCAGATCGTTATGTTTATCACAGCCGGAAATGCACGTTGGTTTTCTTATGGAGTATTTTAATGATGTCGTTTGTCAAGGATTGTTGAAAATCCTTTCGAGTTTCTCAAATGAGAAGGCAATGACGTGAATTGTTTCCATCCTACGTTTCCTCAATCCTTGATTTCGTTTTCATATTTTTTCTAATGGCTATTATGCTGTCAAACTACAAATGGAATGAGACTTTGTACACTAGACTGCCACCGCACCCAGCAGAGTCGATTGTTCTCGGATTATCGTCTCAAAATGTGACTCGTGATATGATCTCATTGGGTTATGATTATATCGATGTTGTAAACGTTTGCTCGCGTTTCAATACGATTCCGGATTGAAAACTCAAACACAATATGATTTATGCAAAGAATGTTCTAGTCAACAACAAAGATAGGATTGCGTTTGCTGTCGACCTGAGTAATACAGTTATGGTTCCTACAGTAAAAAGAACCGAGGCTTGCATCACATTAGGGTGCATTCGTACACTATCAATTGTTAGTGGTTGTTTGCATATTGCACACACATTTTTTGTGGCGAGTATAAATAAGTGATTAATCTATACGAAGAAAGGTACATTGTCGTTTCATTTAATTGTAATTGTGATATAATTCTTGTGTAATATCGTTTCAATGGCCAATCGACATGATTAATTTGGTGAATAAAAGTATTGCCTCTAACTAATAGTAAAGTCGATTTTAAAAAGTCTAGAATTCTCATTTAACAAATTTGTCAACGGAATTGTTGAAATAGAAGTTTTAAATGATATTGAAGTGTTTAAATTAAAAACTGAACCCATATAAAACATTTCTACCATACCAAAGAGAAATATGGTTTTTAAATGTTAAGATTCAAAATTACGAGAAATACATCATTTCTTGAAGCGTCATGAAAAGTTTCAGCAGCAAACATTTATACAAAAATGTTTATGAAAATAGTTAAAGAATGTGTTTAGTTCAAAGTTTATTTTAAAAAAGTAAATAAACAGTGTACATTGCTCGTAATCTGGATGGTACTATTGGCATGGGCTCACGTACCCCGGAGAAAATACCCGAACAACCATTAACATATTTTATAAAGTCAACGATTAATTAGTTTTGTTCCTTTTTGAAGCGCAGTAGCTACCGTCTCAGATAATGTACTTGTCAACGCCTACATTCCCGTGTCTTGCGTTGCCAGAATTGTTTCCCAATTTCCATGAATTACCTGTAAAATATTTGCGAGAAAAAAGCGTTTCACGTCCAGCCAAACACTGAACTATGACGCTGCGCATAAATAAGCAATTCCGATCGTACGCGGCGATCCCGTTTCGAGGCGATAACTTTTTGTCATTCGCGCGGAAGGCAAATTTTCACCTTCACGCTCCCGTATGGGACATTTTTATGGAAGAGCCACCCATCACAATTCCAGTGAAGCCTTGAAAAGTTGCCAGCGCTAACGAAGCAGACGCGACGCAGCTTCCCGGAGCGAACATCTGGCGAAGGAAGGCACAAGATTGGCGGAGGAGATAGACAGATCCGTGAATACCTCCTGGCTCGTAAACACTTAGTTTCACACTTGGGGTGCGGAGGAAATCGAGAAGGCGAAAAAAGGAATGGAACGAGCGAGAGGTGGGGTGTGGGTGCGACCTCATAGCCTGTCACACTTGGAAGTTTTGGAGGAAAAGAGTGGAAAAGCGCGGTGAAGGTGGTTATGATTTCAAAAACTGTCTTGAAATATTTCGAACGTTTTCTATATAATTTTAATTCACGAACATTTCTCATGTATAATAACTGTTTCGCATTTAATATATATATATATATATATATATATATATATATATATATATATATATATATATATATATGTTGACTGCAGATCTTTTCTTCATCTTTTCTGCGTCCTTCCAGAATTTCTTCTTCCTGATGGTATTGTTTCCCTGGCTATCTCTACCAGTCTGTCACTGCTGATTCGTGGGATATGGTTTCTCCATTCTTTTTTCTTTATTTTTACAAATTTGTTAATATAAGTTATTTTACACTGTTTTTTACCCTATTAATTCTGACCTGTCCTACTATTGATCGCAATGGGTTCATTTCTACTGATTGGTATTGTTGTTTTGTTTTCTCCGTATCAGCTCGGGTTTCAGCTACATATGTCAAAATTGGTCTTACCATTGTCTTGTAGATTTTAACTTTACCTCCTATGGTAAGTTATTTTCTAAGTTATATGTATAAATAAATTTAACTTTAAGTTAGTTGAGAAAAATTAGTCAATTCATATACTCATAGGATCTCTGGTTATCACAATATTAAGTGTAAATGTTAAACGTTACATAAACATATTTATTGAATTATATGTGTATGTATGTATTTCGCGTTTTAGGGCCAGGTTAATACGACATTTGGTAAATACCGATGTTCCCAGTCCTGAGCCATATATAATTTGTTTCCACGCCTGGGAGTAAGGGAAGAAGGTGGCCAGGTTGATGTATTCCCATTACCGTATCTCGTATAATTGGCCTGTCTTAGCTTTTCTGTTGTCACAACCGCTATAGAAACACGATTAGAAAGTTTTATTAGAAAGTTTCAGTTCTATTTTTGCCCCGACCGGGAATCGAACCCGGATAACAGCAGCGAAAGTTACCATACTAACCATGAGCCAACCAAGGGCTGAAGGTCCTTTAAACCGATACTTTCATGTCTAATTGCTCAAAGAAGTAGAGTGAAAGTTATTGCTGTCTTTATTAAATAGAGTAATTCCGCCGTGTACAAAATATACACTTTTTTGCGCGTTGTGCTATTTTTTCTGCTTCAATTATTTCAATCCATATTGAAACAACCACTTTTTGTAGAATTTGTTTGCTTGCCGAACTCGAAACACTTACTCCCGCAGAATGGGCGAATGCGGAGGTTGTTGAAGTGCTGTTGACTTGTGAAAGCCGCAGACAGAGACCATAATGATCTACGAAGCTAGCCTTACGAACACTGCTTCATCTATTATGTTGGTCGAGAAATCAAAAGAAAAACACTAGGGTTTCTGCGACTCTGCGCGACTAACAGATGATACACATATAAAATGAAAATTAATGTAACGAATTTATGTCTCGTCAGTAATTATTTTCTTTGAAGAGGGTAGTATTACTTCATTGTGATTCTATGATTTTATGATTTTATGGATTAAGCAATACAGAACTAGAGTATTAATTCTTGAAATATTACTAACTCTAATTTGCCAGTAAGAGTCATTTCAGATGGAAATAAACACACCAACGTGTACCACAAAAACCTGTAAATAATTGTTTCAAACTATAGTTTTGGCCTCGTAGGTAGATTTTCCCGCAGAAAGTGATTTTGTAATTTTCCTAATTCGTCGTAACCTGTATGTTACCGGACTTTGAGCACATTTTCAAAACTCGAAGCGTTATTGCAGACTCGAGAGTTCGTTCGCGTCGTTTGCGAACAGCGAGTGCATTACTATTCTGACGGTCTCTGGGAAGTTAGGGTGCGATTTTTGCGTAGCGTGGAATACGTGGCTGTATTAATTTGCACTCAAATTCCGTCAATTCAGAAATTTCCGTTTTTCGCCGTTGATATTTAAAAAGGCATATCTTCAGTAAACCAAAGAAATATCCTCAACGTGCGACTCGCTTTAAGCACGAGCTTCTTGTCGTTATACTTGGAGAAGAAGATAAATATACACGAAACAGCAGCGCGGGAACGAAGTGTGTCTGAGAAAAATGACATAACAACCATTAGTTCATATATTGAAAATGAAGACTGTGTTCTGTTGTTACTTTTTCCTCCTAAAATGATTATGTTTTAGTACATCCTGACACATAGTGCATTTCCCCCACCATCTGATGCTCTGAGACGACGTAAAAGTGTCTACAGTCTGTTCCATTTACGCAGACTCTCGAGAAACTCACGTTTGGCGAAAAAGAAGCTTAAAATTAAAATAAAATATTATCCTTACGACGATTGTATATGATTAAACAGGTATATTCCCGACCGTTGAAACCTAAGCCCAATTCCGTCTTTTCAAAACTGGCTACATTTACTATTGTCATTGATACGTCAACTGCAATTACGTCCCTCGTGTCTAGCTGTTGGTCAGCGTGCTCGCTTTCCACTACGCGGCACCAGGTTTGATTCCCGGTGAGACAAGATGACAGTGTGCGTTTTCCTTGCAGTGTCCTAGTGTATGTGCGGTGTGCCGATGAGAAAATCCACTTCTCAGGTTCAGAAGATCGGAATACGGCGTAGGGATGTCTACCTGCTAACCACACGTACCCCCTTAACCCATGGCCGCGAGACAGGGACGTCGCCGGTAGGCTTGAGACTGTTCACGGGCTGTCGCGCCAAGTACAAACATACTTCAAAATTTGAAGAACTTCATTTTTTGGGAGTGCACGTAGTCTTGTAAACCTTAGCACCAATCGCCACATGGATACACGCGTATAAATCGACACCAGCGTATTCCACCCGCCTGGCTTCGCCACGCAGGAGCTTTTAACAGGTGCCATAAAGACAGGGGAAGCAGTATGCACTGTTCGAAAGAATTCCACCGGTTTGATTACTAGTAGTGATGTACTCAGTGTCTTTTCAAGTGCAATGCTACATATCTTGCAGTGGCCATAAAGAGGATGGGGAAGTGGTCGCAGGCAGTGGGGAAGAGAGCATAGGGTGGCGGGGGGTACCCCACGGTCTCCAAGATCCATACTTCTCACCGCGCACAACTGGAAGACAACTGTAGAGAGGGCCTACTGAGGGACACTACATCACTCAGGAAATGCCGCAATGCGTGCTAACCACACGTACTCCCTTAACCCATGGCCGCGAGGCAGGGACGTTGCCGGTAGGTCTGAGCCCGTTCACGGGCTGTCGCGCCAAGTACATACATACGTCAACTGCAATTACAATATAAACAAGAATTATTAAAATTTCATATTTAGATGAGTCCAAGATGTTCAAATCAATCAATTTCCAGTGCCTTAGATTCGAGATGTTCAAAGTTGGTAATTAAAAATAACTAAATATACTAAGTACTCCGCTTCAAAATCAGTTAAATCTAATTTTTTGTTGTTGTAAAATACAAGAGAAGACAGTGTGAGTATCGAACGTTACGGAGCAGTGATCGAACCTTTTGACTCGTGTACTAACGGGTATTAGTTTCTACTCGTGGCCTGCACAGAAAATTGTTTTTCTAAAAGTAACACGCACACCGCCATACGAAAGTATTTAATTCGTTGTTCTTGAATGGAGTGCTTCCTACTTTTTGGAAAATCATTCTGTATGCTTTTGTTCAGCAAAATTTTTCTGCTTCCGACCACTAGTTAAAAATTATTTGTGGAAATGAAAATTTCTAAATTTCCACAAATCAATACTAATTGTCAACAAAATACCAAACCATATGCGTCTGAATCTCCCTCAAATCTGTCAATAACCTTTTTAAAATGAATTTTACATATGATACTATTTTTTAGGTGTTGCGTTGCCTGTAGTTCAGACATTACCACTTCGTAGAGCGGCATTCTATCGTATCTCTAACACGCTTCTCAACGTCACACGTTCTGGCGCGACTTAGATTTACGGAATTCGTTTGTTAATTGCGCGGAAGGCCGTTTTGTCCCGGCCCGGCCCGTCGCTCCCCTGCTCACGGCCCGCAAGGAATCGATAGGAGGCCTTGGTTTATTCGGTTATATTTCGTGGGGCCGGGCGTGTTGCGGGGAGGGGGGCGCGAGCCAGCGCCACTTGAAGCGTTTCCAGTTTCTTTCCATAAAGCCCTCCCCCGGCCCCGGATGGTCCGGCCGCGACCGGGCCCAATCTCGTTAAGGTGGGAGATTTGTGGCCCGTGGTCCCAGATGGGTATCGGTTCGGACGTCTTACGTGGACCTGCGCGGTGGTGGTGGAGGTGATGGCAATGGCGGTGGGGGTGATGGTGACAGATGCAGTGGCAACGGCTGTTGCCGGCGGTAGCGTTGATGTGGGTGATTACAATAGTAATAATGGTCGGGTTACTGTGGTTAGTGGTTGCGATATTGGTTATCAGTGCAACTGTGTAGCCAGAATTTGCATTGATATTGTAAGGCTGTTGGTGTGGAAGTGTACTACGTTCGTCCGCAGTGCCTCTGAAGAAATGGTAAGCTTATGGTAATATATGTCGAAAAGGTTTCTAGATTTTCACGCATAGAGTTTGTTTTCGTTATGCACCTATCGTAGTGACGTGTAATAGTAGAACCTGGACCTAGTGCCATTCTGAGCACTTGCATAAGCTTCATTGGAGTTGAATTTCTGGGAAAAGATTGTCACTTTGCCGAACGAATACAATAAAACAGATAGTTGTCACATATGGTTTGTTAATTTTTTCTGTGAGAATTGAAAAAGCGTCAAGACAGTTTTTCTCCTTGATAAGTGTGAAAACGGTTTGGTGTATTTGACAAAT
Source organism: Gryllus longicercus (assembly GCA_038098605.1). Lineage (NCBI taxonomy): Eukaryota > Metazoa > Arthropoda > Insecta > Orthoptera > Gryllidae > Gryllus > Gryllus longicercus. The sequence goes on from JAZDUA010000040.1 coordinate 334,303, forward strand.
GGATGGAAACTAACAATGTGTACTGCATTAATGAAATGGTACTTGTAGAATATTTAGAAGATTTGTAAAAATAAAAAATATCAAAAAATTTTGTCAAAATGTTATTTTTAGGAATAATGCATCAATAATGAGACACTTTCCTGCATTATTTGTAACAGCTACGGTATATTATACAATAATACTTCACGAACTTGCAAAAGTGTTTCCAAGAGGTAATTTTGTATTCCACGCTGCTATTCGAATTGACGTTCATATATTTAGCGAGCCATTGACGTTATTACACCTTACACCACGAGCCTCTCAGCTAAACATAACCTTCCTGTCGCTTTAAAGAGAAACTCGAACATTGCAGTTTCAATGCTCGCATCTTAAACGATTTTCATAAACATTATATCAACATCCAGTTTTAAGTAGCCGATTTTATTAAGGAAAAAATCTCTGATGACAATATTGTGGTTTTCCAATGACACTTATTAACAATTTCCGGAAATACAGAGTATTCAACAAAAGTGGAACATGTTACAGTAACCACAATCATCACAATCAAGACCGGCCTCGTCATCGCCACTTCCACCACAGCCCCCACACCTAAAACCACCAGAAACATCACCACCAATAATATATCCTCCAACATCACCGCGAACTCACCTTCCCAGCGAAGCTACATTGTTCCCTCCGATTCGGCTTACCGTCATCATCACGCTGCCTGTTCCATCACCACACACATCTAACACACGTTTTTCAGACACTACGATGTCCTTTCATCAAATTTCTGCTCCAGTTCAGTCCTCCTCTGTTTTACATCCACTCTTATGTCCGATTCGTGGCACTTACCGGACTCTCACACGAAACGCGATTCAGTGACTATGACGCCGGGTTTCTGCCCTACACCCACCGTTACTTCACACCCATTCAGTTGTTGCCCCTTACCCCCTCCGCCCCTTAAGCACTCCGCCCCTTACCCCCTCAGCCCCTTACCCCCTCAGCCCCTTACCCCCTCAGCCCCTTACCCCCTCAGCCCCTTACCCCCTCAGCCCCTTACCCCCTCAGCCCCTTACCCCCTCAGCCCCTTACCCCCTCAGCCCCTTACCCCCTCAGCCCCTTACCCCCTCAGCCCCTTAACCCCTCAGCCCCTTAACCCCTCAGCCCCTTACCCCCTCAGCCCCTTACCCCCTCAGCCCCTTACCCCCTCAGCCCCTTACCCCCTCAGCCCCTTAACCCCTCAGCCCCTTACTCCCTCCGCCCCTAACCCCTCCGCCCCATACTCCCTCCACTCCACTGCCCGCGCTCTATGCTGACCCCACCAACCAACCTGCCACGCCAGGCTTCCTCCGCTTCCTCTGACACCTCCGCCACTTCTGCGTTCTCCTCCGCCCCGCTCCCTCCATCTTTTCACCCTCCTCCTCAGTCCCCCTTCCGCCCCTCTGATTCCACCGATTCCACTCTTCCCATCGATCCCTGTCCCCCCGCCCAACCCCTCCGTTCTACCGATCAAGACGTCCGTCGCCCTCACAGCAGCACCTCACTGCCCCCATTGCTCTCCCCCACATCACCGACAACCCTGGCCTCTCTCTACCTTCCTCGTCGTCCCAACGCATCCCGAGCCCCTCCCACCGCCGTCACCCCTCCTTTAGGCCCTTCCGCCTCCTCCGCCCCCGCCGCCGCCCCCGCACGCGCGCCGGCTCCGCTTCCTCTGACACCTCCGCCACCTCTGCCTCCTCCTCCGCCCCGCTCCCTCCACCTTCCTCTTCGTCCCAACGCATCCCGAGCCCCTCCCACTGCCGTCGCCCCTCCTTTAGGCCCTTTCGCCTCCTACGCCCCCTTCCGCCTCCTCCGCCCCCACCGCCGCCCCCGCACGCGCGCTGGCTCGGCCTTGGCTGCCTCGCAATGGAGCGAATCACGTCCTGTTTATATGCATCAATTCTCCGGCAAATGGGCCTTTGTTAATCGCGGAGCGCGGTGGCGGCGGCGGACGCAGGAACGGGGCCGGCTGGCAGCGCGGCCGCCGCTCCGACGCGTTCGCCACGCCGTGTGACGCAGCCGCTACCGCTGCCGCTGCCACCGCCACCCACCTCCCCCTCCACGAGCCTGCGACGACGAGAATTGTCGTGGTAAAGATTGATGTCTACGACGACGACAACAACGCTCACGGTTACGTATAAAACTCTACGATGACGGTTGAAACGATGAGATGGCAACTATGTTCCCTACGATGACGTTCCTTACGAATTGTAGTCGTTAACACGTTTTGTTGTCGAAACATGTTAACAATGACAATAATGAAGCTGAGCGCGGTCGATAACATTGATGACGACAATAATTACAGATAGGAATCAGGTTTATGAACACGTTTTCTATGATGGTTGAATATCATGGGGACCTAACGACGACCACGGCGTCGATGACGGGTACGGTGAGAATGACATGAAGAAGGGGTTACGCTAATTGCGCATTGCTGATGGGCCAGCCGGGAAACGGCGATGACTGCTGTGACTGTAGATACAATGTGGATGTTTTCAATTACGACAATAACGATAAAAATGATAAAGAAATTTGAGGAAAAAACACAACATATTTTCCGCTCTAGCGGCTTTCTTTTGCGAAAGAAGCTTAAAGCGAAAATAATACCTTCCAGTGTTCTGCAATATGTATTATGAAAATCAGTATCCTATGTACTCACATAAGTAAGTTGCGTATGTACACTATGATCATAGTAGATTCCATTTTATGACATTATAACCTACTTGAAGACATCATTGATGAATCACTTAGCCCACGAGGTCGTAGCGAATGAATTGCGTTTGATGTCATGTGGGTCGTAACATGCGGCAAAATGAATAGCAGTGTTGTAGAGCAAGAAAACGAGTGCTCAGCTGGACGTAGGCACGAAGTCTTCGAAGTGATAATCTCCAAATACGTACGTTGCGCTGTTGAGAGTTTGAGCATCAGAAAAATAAATCGGTAAATTTACATGCATTGTTGAACACAGTTATGTTTATTGCACTAAATCTCAGTAACGCATCACGGTGGTCTGATACGTACTCGTCTTCCCCAGCAGTTGAAGTTATGAGTTGTACATCCACATGGACGCACTGTACTTGTGTTTCAATTGGCTGTCTGCAACATAGCATTGCACTCACAGAATTTCCCTACAGAATATCAGGGTTCCCCCTGAAGTTCCACTATACTTGTGGTTGGGGCAGAAGTAATGAAAACTATTGTTGTCCTACAATAAATGTTATCGGATCGCACAATTTCATTTGCAGCAGAAAAAATACTGCAGTAGGTTGTGTTCACATCAACAGATGGCTCTGTGTTTCGGTATTAGAACAGAGAGCAACGTGAAATACGACTACCGACGTGCGAGATGAGTGTAACAGGTTCCGCGCAGCGCACATACACCAAGGTAACCGTTTTCCATCCGAGAATACCCGAGAATGTCACAGGGAATTGGTGGAAGCTCTTGGGAATAACGCCCTTCCGTACCGGACAACCGCGAGAGGCGTACGAGTTTCTGCATAAACGCTTACCAACGCACGTGACAACCTGTGAGTTTGAGGACCGATGTGACACGTGCGGTAATCAAGTATGTTCCTTATCGCGCCTTTAGAATAAGGGTCTTGAGGATATGGAATGCTTTTAGAGTGTTCTGAACGCTTGTTGTGTTCTACAGACTACGAATGACTACGAACGGAAGAGTAATATAACAAGTAAATACAATCCAGCATGCATATTCCATGTCTTTTACTTGTAATCGTATTTTCTTATATCTATCTATATAATTGATAAAGCGATTTTGACATATATTCTTAATATTATCTTATTTTTTTCGAAAATGTAGGACATACTAGTACCGAGCCCTTCATATTACTATATTACTAATTTTCAATGCTCGCAGAAATTGAAAGAAAATTATGCAGTATCCGCCCATGTTAAGGAAGGCCTAGGGTTTCGATACTCAAGAACTCGATAAAATACAAAAACCAATTAAACAGTTTCGATTTTGACGGTAGAATATAAATATATATCTGTATTGTTGCCCAGACTGCGCGAACATATTGAGTTCTCTCACACACGGTGTGTCAGGTTAGATAGATACTGCATCTTTAACCATTCAAATATCCTAGTTGCGCCACCGATTGAATTACGATTTCATTGTTGTTTCATAACATGTAATCCAGGGGGTCGGGTGTATACCTCTCGCGGTTTTGAACGTGCACTTCAATCCCTTCCGCCTAGCGAAGTCCCCGCACTGCAGTGGAGGCAGCGCTCGGTACTTCATCAAACTCCTTTGTTTCTCCGCGACTATCGGCACAATATTTCATACAAATATTTAGCTCGCTGTCGCCACCCTCTAGATTTATCGGCCGTGCGAGGACGGAGATTTACGCCGCTCGCCTTTAGGGACGCGTCGTCACGGCCCGGGGAGCAGGAGGGCGCGCGAGCGAGGACGGGTGAGGACGGGCGAAGGCGGGCGAGGACGGGCGAGATCGGGCGAGGGCTGGGAGGGCGGAAGAGGGCAGGGGAGCGGGAGAGAGCGTTAAAAGGTGAGGGAGAATTGGAGATGGCTTGGGAGTGAGGCGGGAGAGGAACAGGACGGAGAGGGAAGGGGAGAGCGGTGAGAGGGGCTGAGGACGAGAGTGAGCGACGGCAGGAGAGTGTGAACGAGAACAAGAAAGGTTGAGAGGAGTAGAGAAACAGAGGGTGTGAGAAGACAAGTGAAAGGAAGAAGGAATGGTAGAATGGAATGTCTTGGTAGGGCGGTGGGAGAGGGGCAGGCGAAGGCAAGAGAAGTTGAGAGGACTGAGGACAACAGAGTGACGTCAGGAGAGTGTGAATGAGGACGAGAGAGGGTGAGATATATCGATAGACGACGTGAGAAGAAGAGAGATGGGGTTTTGGGAGAACGACAGAAGGAAGGGAAGTGGAAAAAGAGGAGGGGCCGTAATAGAGAAAGCAAGGGACATGAAGAGTGAGGATATGAGACGACGGAAGAGAAAGCGAGGTGAAGGCGGAAGACAGCGGAAGCCTTGTAATGTAGACGGAGATGGACTAAGGGCGGTGAGGAAAACTTAGAGACAAGTCGGCTGCGTTAGGCGATGGAGCGAGTTTGTTGATTCATATGGTGAAGATGGAGTCAATGGTTTCTTAAATGTCTTGAGTCATTACATATATGTAGATTTTTTAAATTAATTAATTAATTAATTAATTTCATTTTTATTTATTTATTTATTTATTTATTTATTTATTTATTTATTTATTTATTTATTTATTTATTTATTTATTTATTTATTTATTTATTTATTTATTTATTTATTTATTTATTTATTTATTTATTTATTTATTTATTTATTTATTTATTTATTTATTTATTTATTTATTTATTTATTTATTTATTTATTTATTTATTTATTTATTTATTTATTTATTTATTTATTTATTTATTTATTTATTTATTTATTATTTACAACATTCTATAGTTAATATAATATATTATAAAATATATAAACATTTAAAATAACAATATAATAGCTAAATTAAAATCTTTCAAAATCCCACATGTCCTCACGTGAACCTCCGGATCAACGAGCACGTACTGAAGACTGATTTTGAAGAGCGATTGTCCATACCTCGGTCGTTTAAGGATCTGCTAAGACGTTTTAGTAAGCCTCCGGTTGCTGATAGGACAACTGGAACAGTTTTAATGTCTGCAACGTGACACTGTTCACACACATTCTCGCTGCTTATGCTAGCTCTCCATATTTCCTTGATATGTTGTCATCATGTTGTTGGTTTAGACAACTACAAAATCTTTAAACTAAACTTTCCTGGCAGGTCTATACCAGAGCGTAACACTATTATTATTATTATTATTATTATTATTATTATTATTATTATTATTATTATTATTATTATGTGCCATCTGCCCCGGACGCAGGCGCCCGCTGTGCCACCAGCGCTTCCTCGCTGGTCCGTCGGGGCCTAGTGGCTCAGGGCCTACGCCCCCGCGGTGGTGACCTCGCGTCTCCCTGAGCCTCTGCCTCCCGGACCTCGCACTGACGTAATGGGCGCACGCGGACGGTGCCGGGCCGCGTCGCATCCACGCAAACGGATCACTTCCTTGTAGGGCTCGCGGCGATGCACAGTGGGACAGAAGCTCTTGGGATGAATGGACGTACCTACGAGTACATATTACACGTCGCCTGCCGCCGCCTCTCTCTCGGCTGAAAAACTTTCGTTTTTTTATTAAAAAAATATTATTTTAAGGGAAAATACTTTTTCCCCGAAGGGAGATGTATTTATACACATATGCAAGATTGCCTGTACAGTCTACAACAATTCCGACGTATGCTATCGTCGTGAAAACGGAAGTAAATCAACGTATTTCAAGTTTTAAACCTGTTTGTGAAATGTGTATTATTTCTGATAAAAATACAAAATCAAGGTGACCTGGACTAAGGAATAAGGAACGAAGATTTTGAAAGAGCGAAAGAATATAACTGAATTGTTATAAAGCAATCGGGGACAACCTAGGCCGCCAATGATTATTTCAATTTGGGTCAGTTTCAATGCCCCACTGTGTGGCGACGGCTCAGGCAGAGGACGGTGTGGATAGTGGATGTCCTCGTATTTGGAAGTTCAGGAGGCTTCTCTTGATGGACGGCCTATCAGACAGAGGTGCGTGCAGTGGGACGATGTGACGGGGGCAGCGGACGGTGTGGCGGAGGAATGATGGGACGGACAATCGGGGAAGGTCGATGGACCACACAATGGGACGGATGGAAGGACCGCAGAAAAAGTTTTTAAAAACAGTATGGAGCATTTGAGAGGAGAAATGTTGCAATTAGTGTTCACAATGAAAGGATAGGATTCAGCATTTCGATCGATCGATTCTCGGGTCGAAAATAGACGAAGAAACGAATAGAGATAGCGTCGAAGGCGCCGAAGAATATTTCAATAGTGTTATGTACAATGATTTTTAGTTGTGAGACATATTATCTATGTAGATACACATCATGCATCCATACGTGGACGTTTTACCGGTAGTCGATCTATTTTCAAATATTGAGTAAAGTCTCAATAATTGTCAATAATGGTTCGATGAGGTTGTATACCGTTCACACTATCTAGTCTCTGAATAGTAAGAAGAGAGCGATATATGGCCTGAAGAACGTCTTGAACTGTTTGGAAACGAATCCCACGACCTGAAACCTTCGTCGTTAACAAAAAAGGGATCGTAGCCACAGGGGCTTAATCCGATAAGTACTCGTACTGGGGATTCTAGAGCACTTTCCAGCCCCAGCGATTGGACAAATCAAACATTTCTTCCTGCTGCATAAGGCCTTTGCATTGGAGTCTAGAATAATGGGTGGATTATGAGCAAATTGTCGTTTTATTTTTAGACATGATCGAAGACTGTTTTGTAGGAACAAGTAGTGCTCCACTGTGCCTTGGGAAGGAAAAGCGTGCTTTACGATAACACCGTTTCGATAGTATCATCATAGCCTTCATGGGCCAACTCTCTTTTTGGGGGAATTCGATTTGTCTCCACTGACGCTGAGTCTGCACGACTCTTCCAGTTATTGGTGGATGACTATACGGAGGTATGTGTGACGCTTTGTGGCGACCTCCTCTGGAGGTTTTCCCTCCTTGCTCCCAAAGATATTGTACAGGCAAAGCAAGGCCCTTGTAGACCTTTGTGACGCTATAGAGTATTGCGCCCCCTAGCACTTTCTACGCTTAACTGCAGTTAGTTCCTCTGCTCGTTCTTCAAAATATTGCACCTACATTCCGCAATCGCATTTTCACAACTGCTCCGTTTCTGTTACTCATTTCATTGTATCTCTTTCCTGTGTCCGTTTAAAATATCGATAATTTCCAATGTTCAAAATTTGTTCGACTTCTTCGTACAATTACCGTTGAAAATAAATTATATATCTCAATACACACTTTTCCTCATATTAGATTTTTAATTATAAATTAATAATTATTAATTAAATAATTATTTTAAAACGGCTCTAAATTATTTTGTGCATTTTATGTAAGGATAGAATACAATACACTGAAGAAACACAAGCAGATTTCCTTGCAGCTTCCTGGTTTGAAAGACTGCGTTTGATTTTCATGATTTTTTCCTAAATAACCCCTCCCCAAAAGGATAAAATTGAGGTTGTATGGTTTAAGTCTGATTTCTATTATAATGTCTAAATTTCGAAAACTGGAAATTCGTGCTGGCTGAAGAATTAGTAGGATGCATTTTGCATTGTAAAATTATGCAACCATTACAAATTGTACGAAGTATTAACTATTTTAGTTCCATTTCTTTAAATTTATGACAAAATTTATTTAGTTTTCTACAATATCTCAGTAAAGATTTTAACAGGATTTTGGGATGATTTTTAGGTATGATCACGATCTTTGACAATGTATTTGTTCTTTCGAGATAATGCTCTGCGCTATTGTCAGGGAACAAATGTATCAGTATTTAAATTCGACTCTTCTCTCTGCAGGTCGAGGAAAATAGATTAATCCTCACTCCCTCATGATCTAAAAGTCAGATACAACCAAATGTTTAAAAAGAACGTTTGTGCGACAACGGGACATAGATTTTAATTTTTAAGGTTACGGTCCGTCCTCTGTCTTGTTGATTACCATTCTGTCTGTATATCTGTCGGTCTGTATATGTCTGTTTGACCAGCAAACCGGCATACATCCAATTTTCATTAAAATCTCGGGAATCTTAACGTGATTTAAGAGTTATATTAATATTAAAATATTTTATATGATTGAAGTATTAAATACTACTTATATTAAAATACAAATTTTGTATTTTTTAGTTTACTTGCATGTGTTCCAACATGCGGGTGAATGCACTCCATAATCGAACGTTTAGAAATGTAGATGTGGTAAGTTGCATGCAGTTGACTCTTCCCTTTCGTAGTTATTTACAGTTTAAATTTGAGTATTCAAATAGAAATGGTGAATTGCATTGTGCATTGTATTGTGTGCAATACGCATTGTCGTCTCGTGCCAAAAGATGTGTACTGAGAGATCTTATACATATGGAATTACTCTGCATGCTATCTCATCTGCCGTTTGCAAATATTTTTTCTTAGGTACACACTAAAGGAGCTTATAAATTGTGTGAGACGACACAAGTAAACATTCTTAGTTTTTATGACTCGCTTGAAAACGTATTGTTTCTGGCTAACAAACATAAATATATTATTATTTATTCTGCTTCTACAGTCTGAACCGTAACTGCCATTTCGATCATATTTTTGTCCAGTTCCCCTTCATTCATTGAGCAAATATTGGTAATATAAAAAACAAATGTCGCAAATGTGGTAAGATCCAATTTGGTTTGCTTCTGGACATATAAGGGAAAGGGTAGGGTAAGAGTACGCAATGATCTTCTTCCCTGTTTGTAGCAGTGGAAGAAGGAGCGAGTGTGATCAGATCAAGACATGTGCAGTCATCTCTCTATAGCAACCGGCCTTACTATTTTCATTCTCGCTTTCATTCATTTATCAGTTAATATATGATTTCCTTATGTGAGCATGTAACTTTTACGTAATTCTAAATACATTAACTATAAACACATCTATTTTTTTAATAAATAAAGAAGTAATGCGATGTTCCTGAGTAAATGTTAAGAAGGTCATTACCTTCCGAACAATATGGCCGGTTAGACTTTAGGTGTAATGAACTGTGCTGTTGTGTATGAGCGTTTTAGAGAAACAATACATCGGCGCCTAAGAGTACGTACAGATATGATGTGCGCACAACAACCTGATCAGTCAGAGAAGTCATGTGAATACAGAGTTGAAATCCCAGAAAAATCTTTCCAAGTTACAGGTATTGAGCCACAAAACCCTGACATGAGGATTGTTATTCTCCTTCACTAGTTTCTTTCAAACCTTTGGAAAACAATTGCACAGTTGCAGTTGAACGTAAAACTTCAGTTTCACGTTCCTCCTCTCAGATATTAGTATGCAGACAGTCGTGCTACTTTCTCGACTCGAAAAAAGCGATACAATTAAAATATATAAAATTACGTAATGATGATTGTGTCTCAATTCAAAAATTTGTTTGTGAAGAATGAAGGGAAAGCGATAACTAGAGGAAAGGAAGGTCAATCAAGTACTTCAGAAAAATAAACGTGGAGACAAAATTAAAGACGGAAACGGAAAATCCTTGAAAGCAAAAACAAAACAGTTTGTGAATAATGAAAACCCGGTCCCCTCAACAAGTTCGACACACCATGACGAGATTATACATCCAGACTACGAACAATCATGTGATGAAGATTGGATCAAGTGTGAGCTTTCTAAGAAGTGGTGGCATTAGAAATGTTCCAGTTACAAAGACGCCGGAGATTTTGTATGGGACTACAGCTAAGTTTTGCGATTAGCTTACTTTTACCCACCACGTAGAGTAAAAGTACGCGTTTCCACATTTTTCTTGTATTTTGTCATCAATGTTTTTTATGAAGATATGATTTTCATTTCTTTACCCTTCTTTCTATTTTCATAAAATATGTTTCAGCAAATTTCCAAGGGTCCACCTTTTCACTCCTCATTTTATAATAAAAAATCAACTTAATGCTAGGTGTGTACTCTTACCCTCCTTTCCCTTTCAATTATTTATTTATTAATATGATTAAAAATATCAAATTAAAATATATTAACACATTTTCATTTTGCGTACTTGTGGTTGAGCTCACCTTTTGCTACTTGTGATACGACTAGCGCCAGGGAATGTGGATTGTTGATTTGTCAACGATACTATTAAATTAAATCTGTAGTTTGTAGATGCAAATACATTGTCTATTACTTTTGAAACAAAACATTTTCAAATGTTGTTATCCATGTTTTGTTGGTGCATTTGTTCATCATTCAACTGAATATAGATAAAGGGATGGTGTGGGAATGCCATTGTTTAAAGACAATATGTAGTAAGGTTGTTTTAATAGTTGGTAAAGTGGTCCTAGGCGAATGACTTTTTCTCGATTGTCGATTTTGTTGTTTCCCAGAGATCTTGTAAGCGAACGCTTATGTAGTTCTTTCTTTTCTTCCAGTCAGGAAATATAATATTTTTATGCTAATAAACTTACCATTTTAGAACGAATGTATCCGAGTCTACTGATAACAATTGGAGATAGGCAATCATGGTGAGAAGGAGAGAGTTCCCACATCAGCCAACTTTATTCCACATTAGTACGTAATTCTTCACTTTCACTTTCGCGTTTCCATGTATGCTGCGAACAGTACTGATCTGAAACTCGTGCTGAAAGTTTACAGTCGATAGCTGGTATTTTGTAATGATTGATGCCTAGGATACGGCTCCTTACCCATGCCATTTGATTCCTATTTCACTGGCAGCAGCGTTTACGCCTAAGGTGCTAATGAAATAATATTCTTCTCGCCCCACGAGCGTCGACACCTGGGCTCTGCTTTCCTCACATTAGATTTTAAATATTTCTCTATCTCTTTTTATGCACACTTCTTTCCCTTTCACCTGTTTCATGCTTTAGTTTTAGTAATTATGCCACACTACGCATGCACACACACGCGCACACACTCCTACATACATACACGCACTCCTATGTACATACATACACACACTACTATATACGTACATACACACACACTCCTACATATATACACACACTCATACATACATACATATACACACACTCCTACATACATACATATACACACACTCCTACGTACATACATACACATATACATACACTGATATATACATACTCTCCTACATACATACACATACGCACGCGCGCACACATTCAGGCATGCGATCACTCACACGTTCCGCCCACTGACAGGTCGAACTGTAGGGATCCACTTGTTTTCAGATTTTGTTTCTATTCCCCACTTTTTTTCAAGAAAAAATATGTTTATTTTCGATAAATCATCACTTATGTGCAAAAAGCATAAAATCCTTTATGAAGAGATTTTTATAATTAGTTTTATCGTAGCCATGCTTTCACTTTTCCAGTTGCTCCTTTGCCTCGTTTCATCATCCCACCTTTCATTTCAATGACGTACGCGCATTAATTATTTTCGTCTTTGTTGTCAGCATATTGTGGTAAGAGCTTCGTCCTGTTCTTACCGGCTGAAATAGCTCAGGGTAACATCAGTTGCCACTACTGAGAGTTTGGCCGGGAGGTCGTAGGGTTCGAACCTCGTCGGTGGCGGATTTTCTGCACCAGCGCAGAAATAGAATCCAGTCGCTGTCTGGCCGGGAATTTAATCGGCTGTCTGCTTTGATCAGTATTGTCGGGGTTTCTCTGACGAATAACGAGCCAAACGAATACCGACGAAGACCCTAACCGTGTCACGAACTTCGCGTTTTTTTTCTCCGTCATTCCTGCCCTCTCCTCTCCCATTCCACACACACGAGCACACACATACTACTAACTTACATGTACTACACTACTACACATGTCTAGAGACTAATCGGGAACTTAGAGCTTACCTGGCTGGGGTAGATGCTTGGAGAGGGGAGAAACCCGCAAACTGACGTGTGGGTCGGTGCCTGATCTCAATTTCCCGAGGGTGAGGGGAGCTGCCACATATCACGACATAAAATACCCTACACTTACAGAATTAAAGGCCGTTACAGTTGGCGGGTCCGGTAACAAAAAAATAAAATTCCACCTATCCCGTTCTTGATTCGTCGTTACCGACATCCCGTCGTCTCGGTGATTCCGTCGTTCTCATTAATTCTATTGTTTCTGTCGTCCTATCGCCTTAGTTGTACTCATTTATTCAATACACTCCTCCAGTTGAATTCTCTTTTCACATTATCTATCTTCCTGTATTGTCATTCCCCGTGGTCCTGTTTTCCCGTTGTCCCGTCGGTTCTGTAAACGTTAGTTATCAATGACCCAGTTGTCCCCATGTCCTGTATGTACTGTCCTTCCGTTGCCTCTTGAGTTTCTCATAGATTCTGTTGTTCCCGACTTAAGTAGTCCCGTCGCCTTTGTCTAGGACGACAGAGATTCGTCTCCCATACCGCTATATCCCCATTAATTCCACAATTTCCAGACCCGTCCCCTTCGTCGTTTTCCCTGATTTTTCCTTAGCATCGTCCAATCGCTCTCTCGCTGCATCGTCGCCTTCGCACCTGCTGACTCCTCCCGTTCCTTCTTCAGCCTCTCCTCCGGTTCTCCAGCCGCCCACGGAAGCACATAGCTCCGAGCCACCGCTCGCCACCCACGGGCACCTCAGCCCCGCGCCCTCCCCTCCACGCCCCCCTCCCCTCCACGCCCCCTCCCCCGCCACTCCCCCCTCTCGCTCAGCACGGGGCTCGGCTCGGCTGGAGGCATAAAACCGTGCCGTGGCCGTGCGCCTTATCAGATCGACTCTGCACCTGAAGCGCGCTTGCCTAATGCAAGACGCTCCAGGAAGGTAATACCTAAACGGTGACAGGAGAAAGGGCTCAGATGAAAGAGATAAGCGAATGCCTTGTAAATGTATTTATTGGTACAGACAATTATGAATTACGAGATAGATACTTCCTCTCAGTGCTGGAACATCAACATTTTTCCTATTTACAATGCCTCACAATGCTTTTGAACTGGGCGTGTATTGTGTACATAGGATATGGGTTACAAACATGGAAATTAAATTCGTGATAATCATCCCAATAGCGTTCAACGCCTAACAAACAAAGGCAGCTGACGCTCAAACACCATATTTTTTTCCTCTCTTTCTCTTCTCACTATGTACACTGAACTTTACACAACGTAAGCATGGCACATTACAAATCATCCAAGAACAGAGGGAAATAAAATAAAAAGAACATGAATAATATAACATTCTTAAAATAAAATAAGCTGTGTATTATCATAAACTATAATATATTTAAAAGACACAACACTCTGTAACATTATTTTTACTCGAGTCATTTTTTATTTCGCCTCTCAACGCCGCTTCCTCTCCCACCTTTCACCATTGTCTCTCAGCGCTCAGTCACGGGCGCAAGTAGGACGCAACACTTCAAGGGAGCTAGCGCCTCTGCACACGAGGACTCGCGGGAAGCAAGCGATACGATACACGCTACTTACGATATTAAATTAATTGGAACGCAACGAGCGTATCTGGCCACTTTGACTAGCTTGTCCTAACTAGGGATGGCAATGATATTACGTGTTTTCATCGTAATACCTCCATTTTTCTTTTAGTGTATCGGTATATTGATACGGAAGCATGTTTTGACGAAATGCAAAATATCGAAAATATGAGATATTAATGTTGATTCGATAAAATTTGTTCGAAGTCAGAACGCAGTTGTAAATCTTTCTCATTCGATAATTGAGAATTTCATTGCACATTCTCTGGATCCGGGTTGTATATCTGGTGCTTTCGGTGTCACACTCGTGTCTAATTATGCGATGAATTTTCAAATCTATTAATAAGGAATGCACCGTTCATTTAACGGTCTTTCGCAAGTTGGATTGCACCCTGGAATAATACGCGGAATGTAGATATACCGATTAATTTTATTCATTGTAAATCGTCCACCGGGTTTTGTCTATCAATATAATGCAGTATCAATCTATCGATACTTTGAAAAAAAAAACAAAAAACAATTGCCATCCCTACCCAAGGAGAACGAGGGCCTACATGCCCGCGCCTAGGAAGACTGCAGTAGTGCACACACCAACTGCGCACACTGCCAGCGCCAAGGAGACCGTCAGGAGAACGATCTCGCGAGCACACAGATTTTTTTAATCATGTGGAATGAATTGTAGAGTGGCGGGGCTAAAAGGAGCAAAGTGTCAACAGTGTAGGACAAAAAAATGGTTATAACTTCATGTATTCTACGAATAACAATGAAGACAAATATCTCATATTTTTTTACTTCTTTATTTCTGGTTTTTACTGTGTATTGAATGAAATATTAGATATCTGTTTATATGAGAAATTTTGAAACTGTTGTCCCAGAATATCGCAATGGGCATGCATGGAAAACAGGAGACATCAGGAGAAAACAAATCTGTTCATTCTGTGCTCCTGCCAAGATCGTTCTCCTTATGATATCATTGACGAAAATATTCCTTGAATTTTTTATAACCGCTATGCATATTAATTTCTACATGAATTATTTTGGAATTTTAAATTGAAAACAGTATCAACTTTAAAGTTTAATTTTTTTCAATTTTTAGGTAATTTTAGGTCTAAATTGCAAGTTTTAAATATAAATGCAGTTTATTACAGTATTCGAAAGACGATCCATATTCATACAACCGATTGAAGAATCATATAACATTTCTGGTATTCTTACATTTTTCTCATAGCAGTAAAATGAGAAAGTTACACTTTTGTAAGCATAGTGGTAATTAAAAATTCAGTTGAATAATACTTTGCCGCATTTCAGTTGACAATACAATGCATAATGTGTCAGTTATTGAACTATACGGAATGATATATGTTTGAGGTCAAGAATACGGAGTTTTTTATATTCTACGTACCTCCGATGTGCAAGTAGAAATATCAGATTCTAGACCATGTACAGATTTATTCGTTGAATTTATTAAACGACGCCGTATGTTCAAAATAGAGTATTGCTGATTTTAGTGTCAACTAGCGTGCAACAAATATAATATTTTTGACTCTTATTCATAAATACGCTCATATAATAATAAAATAAACATCCAAAATCTTATGAAAATTGTAGATATCACTGACATAAGTCTTGGAATGTATGTATGAAAAATATTTCTCCAAAAGTGTAAATACTATTTGTGCATAGATTAAACGAAGGAAACTTTTAAAGTAATTTAAGTTACTCACGAGTAATTTCAATACTAGTGAGAGAATAACATGAATACTTTCAAGGTATACTTTTACGCTTTCTCTACCTTTAACACTAAGTTGACGGTCATGGACGGATCAGCTTCATTTAGCCACTTTAGAATAATAGAAATCCATTGGGTGTACCGTCTCGTGTTGTAGGGTTCAGAAAAATTCTTATTTAATATTCTAAAGCTGTACCATTAAAAGGCAATGGTGCACCTGATTTATCATACAGGTGACAGCCATTAATGCCTCAACTTTTCTATATTATAAATAAAAGATAATTACAATTCTTCTGATATACTATTTATTCACACTGTTGGTGAAAAAAAAAACTCAGTCTATCAACATTGAAGGGAACATTAGAAGGCACCTTGTAATGATAGCATCGCCCAATAAATTTAGCGCCTTACTCACTCTCCGTGAACTCACCACAACGATGATTCACCTAACACTCTTTCCATAAACATTCTGTGTTTGGAAAACACGAAGAGAAAATAATCAACATTTTTTGGAAGCAACGTCCACTTTTTTTAATGGCAAGAATGTCCGTCACTTCGAACATTATATACACTTAATCCTTTACATCTGATTGCAGCTGAACCTTGCAATTAGTCTACCGCAGACAGTCCGTCTCCACATGCCATGTAAATAAATGGAAGGCACATATATCATTCAATCAGATTTCACCGTGAGCTGTCACTTTCAGAGGTCAACTGGGTGAGCAAGTAGGCGAAAGTCTACAGTATTTGGTTCGTGTATTGGGGGGCTTACCTGCAGCAGGTCAGAGCAGCTTTTGTGAAACAAATTCTTGATACGATATCATATTTTTGAAATAAAGGTTTTATTTCCAGATTAGGCTTTTCTGTATAAATTTAGAAGAAGTAAATCGTTTTCAGAACTACATATATGAACCCTTGTTGTGAAATGCAAAGTGAAAAAATGTATTCAATACGTGTACTCACAATTTCAAAAAAATCTGTTTCAATAATATTTGTGCCTTCAGACAGGGACTGAGCTGGCTCAATATATCACTAAAAAAACACGAGTCACAGATGAAGATGGCATTATGCTCCCGTTGGTACACTATGATCGGTTGTCGATGTGGCAATGTAGTGATTATCTCAACACGGAAGACTGCGCATGCCTGTAGAAAACGCCAACGCCCCATCTTCCAGCTTGTGGTAGAAAGCGCCAGT
Organism: Gryllus longicercus; assembly: GCA_038098605.1. Lineage (NCBI taxonomy): Eukaryota > Metazoa > Arthropoda > Insecta > Orthoptera > Gryllidae > Gryllus > Gryllus longicercus. Next base: position 351,329 of record JAZDUA010000040.1, read on the forward strand.
GCGTAGGCTCCATGTTGGTGGACTCGACGGTGTCACAGAGCCAGTCGTTTATGTAGAACAGACGCATGGAAGGCGAAGGTCTTGTTTTCAATGGCTTTTGATATTTTCGTTGGCGTACTTGCAAAGCAGTCTACATGACTGTGGAGACGTCTCTCCTGAGCTGAGAACAGCCCACAATCGCGGCTGTTGTACGACGGTTTCACTGGCGCCAAGGGATCTATCGACCAATCTGAAGATACTGCACAAATTTTCCTTCTATTGAGATATATCATTAATGTAGAGCCAACGGGTGACTTTTCTGCCTTGTCATGGAAGGTTTCATTGACACCAATGTATAATTGGCGGTTGAAATATACTAGATTGGCTATTATCTGTATAGTCTTTACATTAATGCGGTCAGTCTTGAGCTGCAACACGACATTGCTTCAAGTCCTCACTACTGCCGAATCAACAACAGATCCATTGGCCCGAACGAATCATCGCTTATAAATCGTTCCATCAACGCGCACATATTTTTGCCACAACGCCATTGTATCTTTTGCGTCCTTGCGTTATTACAACGTCTTCATTGGCACCAAAGAATCACCGGCGGAACCGAGTTACTGATCATCGATACAGTCGTTCCAACGTCGCGGAAATGTTTGTCGCCGCATCTGCTGGCTTGCGCCGTTAGCTCGCCAACTTGGTTGGCGCCATCGGCCAGCGAAGCGGCTGGCGGCGCTCGGACGTCTAGTGGACGTGGTTGGCGCGGAGGTCGGCGCCGGCCGCTCACATGGTGAGGTGGCGCTTCATGTGCAGCGCCAAGTGGTCGGACCTGGAGAAGGCGCGCTCGCACAGGCGGCACTGGAAGGGGCGGTCGCCCGTGTGCTTGCGGTAGTGGCGCGTCAGCTCGTCGGAGCGCGCGAACTTCCAGCCGCAGCCCTTCCAGCTGCACTGGTACGGCTTCTCGCCCGTGTGCGTCCGGAGGTGCGCCTTCAGGTGCGACGACTTGGTGTACGTCTTGCCGCAGCCCGGGTGGGAGCAGGTGTGCACGATGACCTTCGGGGAAAAGACGAACAACTCGTTTACGGAGGAAGAGTATGGGAGTTTTGATAGGTCGCTCGCCGGCCGCTCGCGGAAATCTCTCTTTCGGTTGCTGAGCTTTTGCTGTTTACCAGCAGCGCTTACGTGGCATTGCCGCAATTGCACAAGTCCGCACCTTAGAGGCCATCAGTTGCAACTCCATTTTTAGGCATTTTTAAGGATTTAATGTCAAAATAATTGCAAGAAAGAAATCTATTTGAAGGTACACTGTAGTAATCTCCAACTTTATTACCACCCGTTTAAGCGTGTAAAAAGAAGCTGTTGTTCCAGCATTAGAAGTAATGGAGAAGTTAGTGTTCCTCTCTTCATGCAAAGTTTGGAAATTCTGAGTTACGACTCTTGACCTTTCAAGTACAAAATGTTTTTCTGATTCTCCACAAAAAAGAGATTTCTTCTGAGGGCAGCGACCGACAATTATCATAAGAGTGATCACTTGGATACATATTTTTACAAGAAAACTAAGCCACAGACTAAACAACATTCTATTTTATCATAATACAGAAAGCATCCACAAGCATGGTTTAAAGATAAACGGCTAGCAACAGCACCAGCTACCCAACACAAATCCCGTGGCTACAGTGTAAATAATGTGTCACTTCTCGTGGAATGCCCCAAAGAAAATTACTGTAATGAAATTTCCTTTTACTTTCATTGTTTAAAATCCATAGAGTTTTTTTTAGCTAAAGTGGGTAACAACGTGAAATCATTTAGGAATGTTCCAGTAATTATTATACTTTTTTTTTCTTCAAATTCACATTCATTCCGGGTTTGCGATGAACGAATACGGAATACGCATATCTTTAATACCCCTTTTGTTTCAGTCAAAAGCCTCTTAGAAGTTCCCACTTATTTTAAACAGTCACTTGCTGCTGCATGATTCCCTTGATCGGTAAGCATCGACTGTGAAGTCGGCCCTTAAACTGTCCATCGATCCGATTGAATAGAAGTGTCCGTTGGTATAGAAGAAATTAATCCTGCCAACGTTGTTTTTTTTTGAGCTCTCGTTTTGCCAGTAATGGTACGAGTAGAGCTGTTACTATTTTGGGTCTAATACTAAAATTCAAATGGCAAGTGCGTTCACCGGAAGGAATACGATTTCTATAATGTAGAAGCAAAAATGTCTAGTTTACAAATGTTGCTAACCTTGCTTTCTCATCATTCTATATTGTAAAATATAAATGTGGGGAAGAGTTAGCGGAGCTCAATAAAACGTGCAGAGATTATTTCCTCTCCCACATACGCAACAGTTGACTTTGAAAATAAATGAAAACTTCGATGCGCGCTCACCTTCCTGCGGCTCCAGTTGCGCCTGCGGCGGGGCTTGGCGGGCGGCGGGGGCGGCTCGCCCGCTCCCTGGCCGGGGCCCGCGGGCCCGCCCACGCCCGCGCCGTTGGGCGGGGCGGCGCCGAGGGGCGGCGGGTGGGCGTGGGGCGGGCCGGGGTGCATGTGCGCCAGCCCCGGCAGGCCGTGCGGGTGGGCGTGGGGGTGCGGGTGGGGGTGGGCGTGGGGGTGGGGGTGCGGGTGGGCGTGCGGGTGCGAGTGCGGGTGGGCGTGGCCGTGCAGCGCGGCCGGGTGGCGCGCGTGCGGGGGCGGCGGGGGTGGCGGGAGCTGGTGGTGCGGAAGGGGATGGTGCGGCACGCCAACGCCAACGCCCGCGCCCGCCGCCGCCGCGGCCGCCGCCGCTGCCGCCGCCGCGTGCGGGTTGAGGAACGCCCCCGGCGCCGTCAGATGGCCGCTCAGGTGCGGCGACGACGGCGGCGTCAGGATCTTGAAGTGGCCCACCTGCGGAAGACGCTTGCTTAGCACACGTCGCACTCGCGACGTATTGCCGTGACCTCGCGCAGGGGCAGTACATGGCTTACTGCCAGCGCCCGACGCTCTCGCCGCCCGTTCAGCAGGCGGCTACTATTGAATTGATTAGAATTAAGACTGACTATAAACGAGAATAATTATATCAAGAAGCGGAAAAACAAAGCCGTGCCTTTCACATCTCATTCTACCTCACATTCCACAAGGATTGACCAGGATTCGTATATCAGTCCTATAAGTGGAAATAGAGCTGTGTAATTTTCTCAGCGATTGCCTCTAATTAATTAATAACGATTAGTTACTGAATTGTGTTGTATTTTTTATTTGTTTTGTGTATAATTTATTTGTTGATTCATAGTGATTCAAATGAGATCAATCTTAATGAATTAACAACTTTCATCACAATTCACCGAAAAAAAGAACCGTTGGAGTATACCAGATCTATGATACTCTAACAAGTTTCCTTGTTGCAGTATCATGAATCTGGTACGTATACTCCAACGGTTCTTTTATTTTCGGCGATAAGTAAAATAGTAAAATTGAAACAAGAAAATTAGAATTGAAAAATGAAAAATTATATATATTTGTGAATATGCGACATCGGCCTTTCGAGGGCTGAATCTTCACGATCCCTGGGTGCATCACTGACCATAATGAACATTAAAATCAAAGGGAACAATAAAAATCCCACTTTGCATACAACCTGATGCAGTAAATCTGATCCTCCAGCGCTCCCATCGGTGCTCACCTGGGGGTGGGCGTGATGCGGCAGCGCGGGGTGAGGCGGGTGCGCGGGGCGCTGCGGCGGGTGGTAGAGGTCTCCGTAGGAGGTGGGCGGGCCGCCTCCGCCGACGCCGCCTCCGCCGCCGACGCCCGCCGAGGCCGCCGCAGCCGCGGCCGCCGTGTGGTAGAAAGGCGCGCAGTTCTCGGGGGTGGAAGGCGGGGAGATCTGGCCAAAGGGCAGGTGGGGCGGGCCGGGAGGGCCTCCGCCCCCGCCGCCGCCGCCTCCTCCCCCGCCGCCCCCGCCCCCGCCGCCGCCAGCGGACCCGCCGCCGGCCGTGCCGTACATGTGCTGTTGGCTGCCGTAGGGCGGCGGGCAGAAGTGCTGCATGGGCATGCCTGGAGCGCCGTACGAGTAGCTCATCTGCTGGGGGAACGTAATGTGTCAGACCCCACTTACAAACAAGTCATGAACATAACACTATGCTGTCGGACCATATAATTGTATTATTTAAAATAATTTTCGATAACATATACACTATCATCTGACATGAAGGTTTGGCATCATTTCAGAGTAAAACACTAGCATACTGTACAGGTACGAAAAATGTTTTCCAGCTTATTTTCGTGAACATAGAATGAAAATTATCTTCGAACGAAACTGAAATTGCGGTTCCGCTGCGACCAGCCGCGACAAACCGCTCCAACTGTGATCGTGGTTACAGCTTGGGCGTGTATACCTTTGGGTTTCATTAAACTAGGAGTCTTCAAAAGTCTCGCGGACGTAATATTAGCAATTCGCTTTGAAAATCCATTAATGTTCTTTTGGCTAGGAAAGGCGATGCTTACTAGCTTATTCCAGGAGATTGCCATCGTAATACTGTAATGTACCATGTGAGCTCCTATTCTTTTCTAAGATCTATTTTTGACAACTTTTTTCTAAATAGTTACAGTGGTAATTTGTGCAATTAAAATGTATAAATTTCGTATTTTTTTTAAAATCATAACTTGTATCATGAAAAATTCTACAAATCAACATTCAGTTCTAGTCGGCGATTATATTTTTTTTCATTTATACTATTTCATAATTACAGAATTTATATAGTTTGGTTCTGATAGTCCCAGTATATTCTGAATAAAGCCACTGAAAAAATACTAAAATAACGGCGTAATATTATGCGGATAACGATTTTTCTTCATGTTGCGCCTGCACCTTAGTGTATGCTTTTCTGAATAGCTAACGTGTTCTTAAATGAAAGAGTATTGTCCTCCAACTTTCTTTAAATCGTGTTGTTTCTCATTTCCGTTTAATCAAAATCTCTGGCTAAATACATGTTCATTACACCTTCATGTAAAATGATAGAATTAATATAATTTAGTTTCAATATATTTTAGTGGTCGGAATACACTTCCGTTTGCGGCGTGATGTATTCTTAACATTTTATGGTGAGACACTATATTCCCGGATATCTTTACTCTACAGAAAACATGTTCATTCAAAGTTATGGTCAACCTTACGAAATTTTCTAACCTTTAAATTCCGTAATCTCTCTTTCGCCTGGTAAAAGACCACGAGTTGCTATAAGAAAGCATATCACTCTTCAGGTGACAAGTTCTCCTGTAACCTCTTCGGAATCGTCACAATTCTTTCCAAGGATTCTCCGAAACTAAACAGCAGATCGCAAACAAGCCTCTAATTCAGTGTAATCTTTCCGGCAAAACTTGTTGTCTGCGACCAAACGCTGCTCTAAAACTTCCTAAAAGATTCCGCCAACAACGCGAGGAGAAAAAAATTCTATGGCCGCGACGGGGGAAAACTCCTCCGTTTTATAAATATTTGCACCTATCTCGCGAAATGCCGCTGCCCGCCGCCGCCTCCGCCGCCTCCGCCGGCACCTGCAAGTTATTGTAGCGCGATCTTTTTCGTGTGTTATTTGTCTGGTGTCAGGAACGAGAGGGTTTATTCACGTCCGGGACGAAATAGTATTTGGGACGCGGGAGCAAGTTATCGCGACAGCGGCCGTGCCGAGCCCAACGGCCGATAAGGGACGCCGTTTGTTTGAAATATCGTTGCGCAGTGGGCGGCAGCCATGTTGTGACGCCGGCAGACAAAAGAGCAACGCGCTGCGCCGTTAGCGATCGAAGGCCGGCGCCAGGAGCGCTGTCCGCAACGCAGGGTCGTGGCGGTTATTCCAATTGGTAAGTCGCCCTGATTTTCGTGATTGTACTTGGTAGAGAATGAAGCAGTGAACAGAAGAATTATACTCTCCGTTTGGGAATTACAAAGTACATGATGTCGATCGTATTATTGAATTGAATTGAATTTGCCTTATTTTACATGGCGAGACTCGGGCCATCAGGCCCGCTCTTCCAACTGACCACGCAAATTTCGCTACGCTCCTTTCATGAACTAGCAGAGAAAGGAGGTATTTGAAACTGGCGATTTGAATTTAACTCAGAGGCGTCATTTAGGCTTGAGGATCTTTTACATGCAAGTAAATCTACTAACATGGGACAGCCGGCTTTACTTCCCCTCCGAAGGAAGGCGTACGAAGGATTTTGTCGCCCTAAAAATCCACGGCTTCGATCGGGTTTGGTCCCGCGAGTCCGGTACGCTAACCGTCACACCATCGCCGCCGCATATGATGAAGTATTAGGAAGAAAATATTGAAATCGATGTAACGAAATCAATTATTTTATGAACGGAAGAAACCGATAGAAAGGTTTTCCTAATAATATTAGGAACTTTTTCAAAACCCTTCTAACAGACTTGATTTCGTAACATTTTTTTCCGACACTGAATCGATGAATCACCATAACGAATTGTACTATCACGTATATTCATGTTTGTCCTCCTTCATTTCTTGTAGTAAAGTATTTAGAATCGTATAATTTTATATTATATTGTATTCCATTTTGTGCTATCAATAATAACTAAGGATCTGAAAATGAAATGTTTGAACAAGGGCTGAAAAGTAAAGGTCGACTCTGAAAATTATTGTTTAAGCCTAGTATAGTTATAGTTAGTTTTAAAAATAGTACATCCTTAATGAGGCAATTGTTATAAATATTGCTAATTCTTCCATTTATTAAGAATTCTAGTAGACAGTGTAACAGTTCAGCGTAATTGCTTTTCTCTATAAGACCAAAACTTTCTATTAAGACACTGAAAGGCCATAATATCGTAGATTGTGAGAAAGTGGGAATATATTTTTAGGACATCATTTTTTAACACTATCAACAAAAATATCAACAGTCAGCAAGATTAATACAGGCCTACGACACTATTAAGTCTTTGCTCTTTCTGCGAACAGTGACTGTCGAAATCAATATAAACTGGATTATTCTCATAGTTTCCCTTTGAGATTCAATTAAAGCCTACACTATTTTCATAGAAAATGCGTGGTACAGATTTTTTATCATTGAACAATTTTTATAACTTTCACTTGCCTCTCCCACAAAATTAAGTGAAACCACAGGATGAGACCCGTCAGACTGAACAAATTCCAAATCACCACATACGTCTTAATCATACCAAAATTATATTCTTTAACGTTTCCTTCTCAACGGTAGAACGATTTGTGCACATTTTTATAATTTCACATGTTCCGTTTCATCTGAACATCCCTCGTAAAATTGTGCACTTTGTACAATTGTAAAATTGTGCGTAACATGAAGTGTCGTTAATAGAATAGAGCGTTCATTTGCTTGCCGAAAGACGACCCGCGGTTTCTGTACTTCGATTGCAGAAGATCTTGCAATTAGTGTCGAAAGAGAGACGTCATTATTGACACTCCTCATTTCGTAAGTTGATTTTTTTCTTCATTCGTATTTTGTATTACAAGAAATAAGATTTTGTCTCTAGTAATACTTACAGATTCGAATCACTATGTGAACACTCTCCTGTATGTTACAAGACGACAAATTTCGTAGACCAATTATTATGCACTAGCGAAGATTTTTCGACGAAGAATGAAACGAGGAACATTTTTTTCGTTCCATTCTGTTGATGACGCTCATGTTTTTTACGACCGATATATGTCATCCTGTATATCATTCTCACTTCTCTACTCATAAGCCATATACAGTACCGACTCTTTTTCACGAAAAGAAATAAAATCATATCGGATATTTCGAAAAGGCCGCATCATGTTTCGCAAACGTTTTTAGAAAATGTCACATCACCAAAGATGTAACGTATTCGAAGTAAACTGAAAATCCCACCTGCTTAAAGTTTATTAACAAACAGCTGATATTTAGTGTTTTCACACGTAAGAAAGCTCAAAATATTTTTTCAATCAAATGATGGGATTAACGCATTTCTGAACAGAGGTAAGAAGATGTGGCCCTTTCCGAATACCCGATTCCATTCGCAAAGCAACCTACCTGCTGGCGGTGGAGGAAGAGCTGCTCCCCGCAGCTGGGGGCCGTCTCCGACTTCATCTTGCCGGAGGCGGGCGGGAAGTAGAGCGACACGGGCTCCGGGCGGGGTGCGGCGGCGACTTCGTCGTCGGGGGCGGGAGCGGGCGCGTACAGGCCTCCGGCTCCGCCTCCTCCCCCGCCTCCACCCCCGCCGCCGCCTCCGCCGCCGCCGCCGCCCCCGGGCGCCGGGGAGCCCACGGGCACCTGCTGGTCGCCGGCCGAGGACGTGGGCGTGGTGGAGGCGGCGGCCGCGCCGGCGCCGCTGGCGGAATGCCCGCCATCTGCGGGGTCCAAGAAGACGCAGTCTGAGAAATCGGCCAGCTCTGCGAGACACACGTACGCACGCACGGAGCGTGGGTTAGGGCGCTGGGTCAGGGGACCGTGACTGGTGGAAAGTGAGTGGGTGGGTGAGTGGGTGGGTGAGTGGGTGAGTGGGTGGGTGGGTGGGTGGGTGAGTGGGTGAGTGGGTGGGTGGTGGGTGGGTGGGTGGGTGGGTGAGTGGGTGGGTGGGTGGGTGGGTGGGTGGGTGGGTGAGTGAGTGTTGATTTAGGGCGCGTCAGCTACTAAGATCATTAGTGCCGTAAATTTAGTGCATATAATATCGCGGGAAGTAGTGGTGTTCTACTCCCGCTGGAGCGTAAGATCTGGCGCCAACCTACAAAGCAGAATTGCGGGGAATTCCCCCTTCTACACATCTCCTCCTGCACCAGCCGGAGCAAGCACTAAGTTCCTGGCTGATTTCCCGATATGTGTAGTAATGAAGAGCGTGTAAATGTAAGTGCCAATGTGTATGTAAGGGGAGGTCATGGATGAAGAAAATTGCGCGCGCGTTCCGTGGCCTGTTTGTGGGTTTGTGGGTGTGTACTGGTCCGGTACTTGCGTTGTATTGATAGGAGAAACTCCGGAAAACGACCGATCAGAGGCCATTTAAAAATCTGACAAATTATTATTATTATTATTATTATTATTTGGTCATTAACAAATGTTTCGATTGATTTTCAATGTTATCATCAATATTCTTAACAATCTGCAGAGTTAATTATTTTAGTATCTTCACACTTAAAATTTCAGTGTACATTGAAAAATGTGGCAGGCAGTTTATTTGTTAAGTATTATAATTAGAATGTAAAAGGAAACACACTGAACTAGTGAGAAAAACTTCAACTTATTACCAGAACAAAGAAAGTTCCGCAGTAAAACAGAACATTGTCGCAGATAGATCGTGTTTTTATTATACATTTGTTAACTATAATACTTAAAAATATAGTACATATTGAATGTACCGGAGTAGGAAGCAGCACTTATTGCCCAGATGTAATTGATCAGATATATCGAATCGTGTCTGTATATGCTTACGCATCGTGGTGATGACATACGGTAGCGTTCATATCTCGAATCTCTTGCCTTCAGAAGCTGTGTCAAGAAATGTAAGAGTACATTTAATTCCTAATCAAAGATAACCTGTTGCAGAGATTCAATTGCTCTCGTTGCGAAGTTTACTTTTCCAAATCTAATTTATTGGGAATCCTCATAAGAAGAAGCAGCTGTTTGCTACGTCGTATATAATTACGTAGCCGAACATAATGTTACATCTTTATGTCTGGTGCCCTGCATTCATTTTATTCGTAAAATGGTCTATTTGCATATGACAGGTATCCTAAGTTTAACAACTTCAACTACCCTGACAGTCGTCATATGTAGATGAAATGCATTTCTTTTGACCACATGAAAAAGACAACATAGAAATCAATCGTAATAGTATAATATTTACGATCCTATTTCTCTGCGTCGAGTTTTTCTACGAGTTAAATATACCTCTCTCAGTACAAGATTTACTGATGTTTCATAGGTTATAACTCTCAAGGAAATTTACTCTTTCGAGGACAGTTACACTAATAAGATGTGTATTGGCAGCTCAGGCACAATAGTGTGTATCTTCGAAAACGTTGTTATAATTTTAGTAGAACAGTTATATCCAAGCAATTCTGAAATGTCGTAAATTAATACACCGTTTGATATGTGAAACTATTGCGTTATAATCAGATGAGTCTTACAATATACTTCATCCATTGAGCGAATGGTCGCTGCTTTTGCGTCTAGACAGCTGCCCCGCCGACCCCTGTCATACAGTTTTTACTTTGATGTTACATAAATAAATCAATCATAAATTAATACTATTTAAATAATAATTCGTAAGTAAATGATGAAAACTACATTTTTCATTTGACTAGAAATTTGATACGGAAATCGAGATAGGGATGTTACTAATTGTCAATTGAAGAGAAAGACAAAAGTGAGAAATATTGTCATGTATAAAAATATCATTTGAGATAACCACATCTACAAAGTTATTATGAAAATGTTTTGCACACATAAACTTCAGCAGCTCGATTCCATAAATTCTTGACTATCCGGGAGACGCCGCGTCGTTGGCTGAGAGACCGACGTTTCGCTTCACATGTGGCAGCCTTCCTAAGGGCAGTGACCGGCAGGCTTCGTCTTTGCCCCGAGGAAGCCTGCGACATGTCAGGCGAATCGTTGGCCTCTCAGCCAACGACGCGGCGTCTCACGGATAGCCAAGAATGTATGAAAATGTTTTATCGCAGCGCTTGAGTGAATCTCATTAAACATTCCTCTAATAGTCGTCGAACATTCAGTGCTGCAGTTCTGGTGGTCCGCGATTGCCAGCTGTCAGCCGTTTAGATCACTCAAGCGCGAACCGCTTGGCAGGTCTCCTCTTTCAAGTGATGACGAAAAAGGCAAACCGCGGATTGTGAGTTTAATGAGCCGATAAAGACCTTTAAATATTCCCCCTCACGCCGCTCTTTTCACGCCTCTCCTCCGACAAAGCCGTCGAGGGGCCACCGGAGTCGTCACTGCGCGCACTCCTCCCTTCTCACACCCACAAAGCGGGCGCTGCGCACGAAGGGCCGAATGGCGCAAAACGAGCGGACAAAAATCTTCATTTAATACAACGAAAATTTCAACTAAATTAAGAGTCGAAAAGAAGACGAAGTGTTCCACTTATTAATAAAACTTTGACATAAATGACACTGGAGATCCAAACATTTGAAACGTCAATCCTCGGTACATGATTTTTATTTTTAAAAAACTCCGATGTTTCGACAGCTCAAAACTGAGATTTTGAAGACTGCAAAACCTGGACTCTTAAAGGTTACAGTTTAAAAAGATGATAACTGATATTTCATGGTTCTCCTGTTAATTGTCTTATTCAAGCACTTTTCATGATATTTCCTTGTGTAGATTTTGTAATTAGTCACAAATGTGATTGTAATGTTACACTTGGCTTATTTACAATTATTTACAAATACGAAAAACTAAATAGTATATTTGAAAAAATGGATAAAGAGAGAAATTGCAATATTACAAAGCCAGTTACTAAGAAATGTGGGATCCAAAATGTCATAAATCCTTAAATTTCAGGCTTCTTAAAAATGTCCAAAAATGCATGCAAAATGCAGGCAGAATACACAAAAAAAATTGGTTTCATTTGAGCTTAAATCGAACCCTTGAAACCGATAAATTGAACCCTTAAAAACAATTTTGATCCCTATGTTTGTTTCTCAAACCTCTGTGCTGCGCCCCTCTCCGTTCCATGCCCGAGGCCTCGTAGCGTGAGGGTCCCTGACCGAGGGGAGGAGGCCCTCTTTAGGGCGGGACACGCGCTTTTCGCAGCTGGGCCCAGAGTCAGGTGCAGCCTCTGCAGGTAGTTTGCGGGCATCATTCCAAAGGCGTAGACAGGTAACCCGGAGGTTACGAGAAACGTTTACCGTTCAATGTAATCGCAGGAGTGAATTGTAATTTACTAATCGCATTAATAAACATACGAAACTTCTTTTTGTGAACGTCAGTGCTTGGAATTGTACTTTTCGAAGCCAACTTTCCGTTTGTTTCAACTATTTTTTTTTTTTTGTAAGAGGAAATATTCTGTGTGGAGAGGAATATGTGTGGAGAGGAATATTCTGTGTGTAAGAGGAAATATACGTGGTAAAATAGTAATGCATTTTAAATATATATTTTATATAGTTGCTTTTTCATAGCCTCAAAGAGCAGGCCTTAAACCTTCAACACTGCTTCGATTTATAATTCATTCATTAATAAGTTATTCGGGGAGTCGGCGCAGATGCATTTAAAGTGCCTGTTGTTGAGAATTATGAAATGTAAATAAATTCGACGTTGCTTAGAAATTATAAATTTGGCATGAGCATAGTAATGTAGGTAAATGAAAGCGATGCTTATTAAATCCCGAGAAGAAACATAGCGATCTACGAAATGTTTTAAATTCCAAATTTTCTGTATGATTCCCCATATCTGAGCATTTGAAGCATTTACTGACGTATGGTCAGAGTGTTAATGAATATAGCAATACTATTGAAGTTGCATTGAATGATGATGGAGGATGGAGGATATTATGATGGGATGAGAGACGGATAAACGTGAGAACCCCGAGAAAAAATCTGCCGTGAACTCACTTCGTCCATCATTAATTTCACATGGATCGAGCCAAAATTGCAGTGTAGTACCTCGAATTGCTGTAAATGCCTTAGAATTCCGTATTAGAGATTTCTTTCCCTGATATAACAATAAATATATTCGACTGGTAGCTACCCCACTCAAACTTCAAATTATGGCTATGGCGTTTTTATCGCCTGGTAATCACATAGAAAGCTAACGTTTTGACTCCACCTATTTCAGAATTACACGTAAACATTTGAATACCTTGGATATGTGTATACTTTCTCCACTCTATAACAATAACGTTGAACAGGTAGCAACTCGCCAAAAGTCATGACAAATCTTTTGACGAATACAAGTCTCCTGCTCGTCAAGCTCCAAACAGACCTTTTTCGATCGGCCAGTCGCAGGTCCGAAGTAGCACCGTGCCTTGACAAGTATTGTACCTTGACGAGCATTGCAGTGTCAAGGGCACCTCAATGGACCGGAAGAGCCAGCGGGGAGACGACTCGGAGGGGAGGGCTTTGTGCTGTGATGGAGTGGAGACGTTAAGCAGCTCGAACTAGATACCGGCACGTCGCGGTGCTCGCCCACATCGCCCACGCCTTGTATCCCGCGGCCCATGTTACACGAGCTGATTGAAGAGCGGGTTTTAGCAAATCAAACGTCTAGAAGAAGAGCCCTTCTCCCCCCCTCCCCCCTCCCAGTAGTGTGAGGATTTAAAGACTGTGACTTCAAGTAAAGACCACAATATTGTAATTAATATGATTTTGATCATGAACCCTAATTAACTTTTACATTACTCATACATTAACGGCGGTATGAATTAATGACATAAGAAAGTAAATAACTTGAAATAAAAAAGGGAAACTTTTATATAATATGCAATATACCCAACAAGGTCTACTGTTTCTTGTATAAAAGTAAATTCTTAGAACTGTTAATACTATCTGCAATTGTGTGACAAAATGAAGACCTACAATTTAATGATCGTTTTTTAATTTTTTTCTAATAGATTAGAAAATGTGTGTTTTAACACCATAATATGGAATTGATTTATCAGTCGCAACAGCAACCTACATGCCACAAGCTGCACATTTTCGAAGCGTAGGAAGCGCCCGTGCGTAGCTTTGAATTTCGAGGAACTGTCACGGCCCGATCGGAGTTTTCTTTTAATTTCACTCGATCCACCGTGCAAATATCGAGATGGACTTTTTCATCGCTCCTGGACACCAAAATTAGTTTCGCTTTACCAACCTCGCACATCGCATGCGTTTTAAATGTGTTTAAGTTTGTAAACATAAAGTAATAAACTAATACAAGGGGAAGTAGGTCTCTAAGTCTCCACCTGTGGGGTATACTGTGTTCGAAAATAAGAAGAACTCAAAACAAAATCACGACCAAACATATTCTCTACTATATTCTGTGAGGTTTGATTCACGTGAGTTAAATCCTTTGTTCTTGTGGTAAACTACAGATTATTTTTAAAATAGCACGGTCTTGTCGTCGTTTGGGTTTCTCAGATCTTACATCATTTACTTTACTCTCGTAGGAATTGGTGGATTCTTATTGGTTCTGGTGTAAAACTATTTGTTGAATAAGGACATGTTCGGTTTCCTAACAATATTTGTTTAATAAAATTCCCAATTTATCCTTGATCAGGCGCGATTTTGGCAGAAATTACACTTTGTGAATCGTTTAAAAATTAGAAAAAGAGTGAGACAAAAGATCGCCGTGTACACTGACAGCGTCCTGTTGGCCGGCGAGCACTCACCTGGCTCGGCGGCGTCGGGGGCCTGCGCCGGAGAGCAGGCCTGCGCGGGGAACGGGCAGTCGGCGTCCATCTTGGCGGGCACGCCTGGGCCTGCGCTCGCGCCGGGGCCTGGGCCTGCGCCTGCGCCGGGGCCGGAGGCGGCCGCTTCTTTGGGCAGCGGGAACACTGTGTTGGGCACGCCGGGCGGATCCGTGCTGCCGCTCAGGATGACCGTCTCAATATCTTGCCAGATCTGGAAGCCACAAGCGGACACGCGCTCGTTACGGGTGGGAAATGTCCGCGCAGCCGGGTGGGGGAGCGGGAAAGCTGAAAAGGACGCGTTGTGCGACTTCGGTTTGTCCACCAATTGAACTGGCGACTCCGCGTATTGTCGTTCAGGCTTGAAGATAGGTTTCCGCCTTGACTGAGGTACGTGACGGAAAAGGAAGAAAAAAATCGAATTAAGGCATAAATAATATGTAAAATATGTGTGGAGCGTTAAACCGGCAAAAAAACCGCAAAACGAGAACTTTTAAAACAGTGCCAGAAGCAATACTGTTTCAAATAGTTAAACGTGTGAACATCGTTATATAAATATAATAATAATAATAATAGTAATAATAATAATAATAATAATAATAATAATAATAATAATAATAATAAATATATAATAAAATAATTTATAAAAATTATAATAAATTAATAATAATAAATTTAAAAAAGTTGTAAACGCCCGGGGTCTAATAATTTTGATGTTTGAGAACATTCAACTTTCTTGTAAACAATAGATTAATTTCGTGCATGTTGAATTTGTGAATCCTCAGTCTCTACAACTTGGACACTCAAATCTTAATGTAGAAACATAATCACTCTCACTTCTTCGAATTATATATTTCATGTATTATATTATTAGAATGACCTTTGACAGTTTTTCTTCCTGTCTTTCTGTGGTAATACTAGAGAGATACTAGCTATTTATATTTTTATTTGCAATTTTAAATTGATTGCTTTTCAGTAATCAATCCTTTCCACTCCACCTCACTATTTTTTTTTCTTTCCGTGATATTCGAAGCTCAGCTGTAATGTTCATTTCTATAAATGATTAATACACTCGATTTAAACTTATGACTGCTAAATGCAGTGTCAAAAAACGTACAATTATCAGTGATACATCAATAGATAAAAAAACTGTCCTGTTTTATAGTTGCCATGCCAACCTAGTATTATTTCACGTACGACAATCCAAAGCAATTCTACACAACACAATCTTAAATACACCTGTGTCGTTCAGGTGATTTATTCTTATATTTGCAGACGTCGAAGTGGAATTACTACGCCGAAGTACCTAATATTTTACACCGCGAGACAAAGTACTGGCTCTTCAGATAGAGGGCAAACAATCTTCTCGCCTTCTTTTGTTCGAGCCGTTTACTCGCGTGAAATAATGTGGCTGGAAGAAATCCAATGTCCCCGGTGCGCAATTGGACGCTGTCCAACCTTCTATCACTACCATTCCTATACGCATGTTAATTGTGCTATTATTCTCCGCGCCGAGACACAGTAGTAAATTACGTGCGTCTGTTACTTCATACACAGCGCCGTAAAACGTTAACGCGCGGAATCGGTCGCGCGGATAAGGCCAAGAGACGCAACGGGCTACTGACAGGCGGCGCGAGCGCATCGAGTCGGAGAGGGTCGGGGTTCGTTTCCATGCGACGAATACGCGGCACGCGTTTCCTGTGCGCGTTAATGCAACCGCCGATTGAGCGTAATTTCCTGCGTTATATTATATTTTACCCCGCGGGACGTGAGGTGCGTCAGGAGCGAGGTGACGTGCGCGGCATGCGGCTCGGGTCGGCGGTTGTTCCCGCCGCGATTCCCGCGCGGCCTTGTACGGCGCGAGGGGGCCTAATATGTGGCGGAGCTGTGCGCGGGGTGTAAACGGCGTGGCCCGCCGCAAGCGCTGGCCTCTCGCTCTCGCTGTCCAAGCGGCGACCGGGCGAGCGCAGCCGCTGGAGGGGAACGGACGTGCTAGGATTCTCTGCTGTCCGCCATGTTGTTTGGTGATCGACTTCAGATATTCGATCATTCGAGATAGTCTTGTCATCGGCAGAAATTGGTTATATCATTGTGATCATTGGCAGTGTTTTAGATAGATAGATAGATAGATAGATAGATAGATAGATAGATAGATAGATTCATTATTTCTGCAGGTAGGTATAGAACCTGGTGGCAGAACACTACAATTTACATATTACAACCAAGAATACTAATACGCTGTAATTTTAAAGCATTTTAACGCAATAATAACAATAATATAACAATAATAACAATAACAGCATTACCTATACACTTTATGACTGCCCTGCACGAAATTTGTTGTGATCGTTATGGACAAAAGCATCTTGATTCTTTATTTTATCGCCATGGACATCGTTATTGAGATAAGTCAGTGTGATCAATTTTTGTGAACATTATAGCGATCGTCATTGTCGCCTTGATATCGTCATTTACATTGACACCTTCAATCATTCTCCGCCTCTTCCTCATTTTTCGGCTCCTGGTTGTTCACATGAGCGTGGGGATCACCTCTCAATTGAAGGATTATTTATCTTTTTCAAATATTTTGTAGTAACATACTGACTACAATTATCATTGGTATTATTTCCCTCCATGCGCTGGATCAGACATCAGTTTCTCAACTTCTCATGAATGTGTTCATGTTACCATAAAGTTCGTGTTGTAACCGTGCGTTGAAGTCTTTCTTTTACGGCACCTTTAATATTCCCTTTACAAACCATTGTTACATTCCTGCAAATGTTGCGTATATTGCATATACTTGAAGTCGTTGCTCAAAGTACATTGCCTGCTGTAGACGCGAACTGTGGAATCTTCATCCGCAGGAACAGATCAAATAGAAAATAAAATAAAAATAACCAATTTGAATAGCCGAATCACTATAAAAGGAGTTTTTTATCTACCTCACTTCGAATTCGACACGAATGTTTTTTTTCATTATTACATTATAATCATTGAATATTCCACGATTCACCTCAAAAGCTGAAAACTGTAACTGCAATTTTAGGAGATGATAATAGAATTAGTATTATCCCTCTCGAATATTCATAAGTATGGTCTGTGTGATCGAGAATGACATCAGTGTCAGGGAGTTCCCTTGTAGTGTAATCCAAACCTATCTATCCTAGTTGGTTATCCCGCCATGAGACATTTATAGTGAGGGGGAGCCCCTTAACTTATCGCTGCATCCCGGATCACTAAAGCTTAGAGATAATCTCAATGAATAGGGAGTGGTCGAAATGAGGATGGTAATCAACCCATTGCTTCTTCCAATGGATAAAATTGGACGGGATGTCGAAGGAAATATCGCACATGGTCCGTTGTTCCTTATGTAACCTACTGCTCCGACATTTGCGTGGAATTTACAGGAAGAAATCACGGAAACTACCTATCACGGCAACTGGCCTCTCGAATCCAAACGACCAATCACAGCATGCGGCGTCTAGAAATCGGCACATGAACCAACGACTTCGAACGACTTCCCGGTCTACGAAGCTTCAATCGTGACTACTACACACGCTTTCGAAACCGGTGACGTGACACCAGGTGGGTCGAATTTGAACAGAACAATTTAAACGATCATAAAATCGTGTTACTAAAAGTGAAGATTTCAAATGGAAACCAACGCCGTTGCTGCCGGCGGTTTAACCGGCCTAGCACTCACAAGGGGCATTGTCGGCAGCTGAGAGCTGTAACACACCGTCCTGTCCAAACTGATGAATCCTCCAGAGGTCGCACAGATGTGAGGTGAGCGGAAGGCGACAGCGGCGACGCGCCAGCTCCGAACCCCCCGTGAGTCAATAAAGCACCGAACCAATGAATAGGAAAGACTAGCAATGAATAGGTAATAAGCTCGTGCTCCAATGTAGACGGATGTGTGAATGAAGCGTACACACTCTCGCCGAAGAATAAATGCATGAGAACCGAGGGCTGACGTACGGCTGTAATTGCACCGAGGCGTCTTTTGGGCAGGAAATCGTTTTCAGATATTTTGCCTATGAATGACGGCAGCAGTCGCCCTTAGCAAGCACTGGTTTGTCGGTAACCACCCGGACATACGTTCGCCTACACAGTGCAGCAGTGGTCGGACATCGGCGCGTTGATGATTTAGTCTAAAGTACACCGGTCTTTTTCATGCGCAGCGCAGACACGCGAGTCATAGATTTCAATAGACTTTCCTAGTTAATTACTCAGGTGTGAAAATATGTATGAAGGTTTATTTATTTATTTTTTTTAAGAAATGCAGATTACTCGAACATTGGACATGTATTGCCTAAATTTTTACAAGAACTATTTTCCTTCCAGAGGGAAACTTTTAGATACAGCTATTTTTAAACTATTATGTATTTTTGGAACTATTATATATTTCCAACTCTACGTATATTATTATTAATTATTCTCTTTCAAGAAATTTGTTGTCTCTTCCTTCTTCTGTTGTTTCTATTAGCTGTCTCTACTCTCTCGTTTGTCGCTAGTGTTCTTTCTCACTTTTCTTGCGATTTGTTTGCAATATCGTTTCCTCTTCTAGCATATTTTTAGAATATTTATTTTCCATAAATAATCACAATATGCGTAATATTTTCGTGTTTCCCTTGACACCATTAAAACGTCATTCCTTAAGGGAAGGGAAGCAAACTTATCCATAGGGGTCAGGCAGGCTTCTATGCTACCTGTTCAACTACTTCCATCGTTATTTATAATTCCTTTGTTTCTGTACATTACAACAAACAGTGTCATTCGTACATCATTTTAAAAAATCTTGCTTCATTATTGATACGTACCTTGGACGTCTTTCGGGACTTTCTCTCTCTATGTAGAAGTCTCCTCTGTCCACCGTCTCTTTTCCACTCTTTGCTCTTTGCTCAAACTACGCTCTCACATTAAACGCAAACACAAACTAGCCTAAATTATTACACCTTTTTAAATGTCCTTTGCCGACTCTCACTCCGATTCTCGACTCTCTACTTCTAGCGACAGATTTCTTTAGAGAAGCCTCTGAAAGATAGAACGCCGGTAGAAGGCAGGTCTGGGGAATGGGTAACGAAAAAAGGAAAAGTAAAGATTCGGGATAATTGATTCAATAGAGAACAGAGGAGTAAAGAACATGGTTGGCGTGAAGAAAATGACAAGCCGTAAATGCTGAGCAGGAAGGGGAAAAGAAATCGACAGGAAACGGGGAAACAGAAGTGAAGGAGAATACGGAGATGCGGAGAGATGGAGGAGAGCACGGAGAGATGGAGGACGGGAAGATAACGTACGAGGACGTGGTTGACAAGATGAAGAACGGCCAGGAAGAGTTCGAGGATATAGTAAGGGTAAAGCGGAGGTTGAGAACGGAAAGCGAAGGAGGCGGGATGTTAGAAATGCTGCATCGGGGCACAGACCGACGGGGACAGGGGCACGTGGGAGAGGGCGATGCGAAGAGGGGGTCGAAAGGAGATGGGGAAGAAGGACAGAACGATAGGCGACGGTGGGCGGGGCGGGGGACGGTGTGGGTCGTAGGCCCAGCCGGCCGGCGCGTGTATCGTCCCGACCGGCCACATTTCACGGCGGCGCGCGCTCGGCGCTCGCGAAGAGAAATTGAGGAGAAAAATGTTAAGAATAAAACTTTCATCACTGATCGGCGATAAGGCGCGCGCGCGTCGTTTGTCGTGCGTCCGGCGCGCGGGCTCCCATTCATCGGCGTTGTTAGGGCGAGTGTCGGACAGGCCCGGGCGCGCGCGCCGCCCCGCACCGCCCCGCCACGCACCGCACCGCACCACAGTGGGGGAGAACGGCCTTCTACAGGGTGGACATTTTGGACCTCTCTCGGCTGACGGGCCTGCGCGTACCGACGCCAGTTACTTGCAACAACGCGAATGGCTTCCTTTCGGCCTGTCGAACCACAGCCTTCCCGTCAGTAGAGCTCTCTGCATTTCCAGGGAGTTTTTATTTTTATTTCGGAGGCTGATTTTTTGCGAAGGGAAAACGAAGAAATGTTCACGAGAGAATGCGTTGGAAGAAAAAAATTGAATTTGTCGCGGAATTGAAAAGGCTCTATTATATTCAAGCCTGTCATCTTCCAAATGCAAGATTTTAAGATAAATCTAAAGACACTGTCTATTTCTTACTTGTTTCATAGAAGAAAGTCTCTAAGAAAGTTTCTTGTCTAGTTTAATACAACGTTTGATGTTTCTTGTGTATGTGCTCACATGTCTGTCTTTGTGACAGTCATTTTTGGCCATTTTGTTTGGTATGAAATGTGTATCGAATGGTGCGGACATTTCCTGAGTCGACGGACGCCGCAGAAAATCACTCTCGGTAAACGAGACTTCGATACTCTGTAGCACCACTCCCGCCGCTTCCGTGCAAATTTGCAATGTTTTCTGGTCGGTCACAACCTGCGGAAGGTGCTGCAAATCACGCAGTAAGGCCACAATGTGTTTCGCAATGCCTTCATAGATGTCTTCTTCTATGTTTGGGTTAATTATGTACACCAAATCCTTCAAAAAAAGTACAAAGTACACTGGATGGAATCAAAAGATCTCGGAGACAACAATCAGTGATTGGCGAACTTTTCATAGTAATACACAGCGAACCCCGCGTAATTCACGGCAGAGTGAGACGGGAGTGGTTTGGAATTCATCGGGAATGTATCCGGGGCAGCAGTTTCAGAGCAACACGTTTCCCCCATACTGCACTTCAGAGCCAGAATTGGTAAATGTAGTATTAATCTTATACTGTGGATTCCATAAGATATTTTCTCGTCATTTGCATGACGACCGTAGATATTCTTGATTCTTGCGTTACTATGTTTATGCATTGTTGAACAACCTGAATTCAAGAAAAATAGACTACAAACTTGAGATACCTAGTATGTTCATGACAGTATTTGGCTGCAACGTAGTGTGATATTATTTGATGGGCTTATAGACAAATGTTCATAATTCAGAGAGAAATTGTGTATATTTACAGATTCATGCAATAAACAATAAATTTTTATTTACATTATTAATTACGTCTGGCACAGTGGGTTTACAACATTTATCCCAGAATGGCTTAGGCTTTCGAACGATTCTTGACGGTTGGGTTATTTCCGTGACTCCGGCGCCGTCTGCCTCTCCAGTAAAATTGCTCGGTTCCGAATTTTGGTGGCTGCGGAGAGAACACCGGACGCACCGGGCCGGATCTGAAGAGAGTAGAGCACTTGGTCGACACGGCATTCGCTCGAACGTCCTCGTCCGGACGGATCGGAGCGGAGCAGATCCGGACGCAGCGCGCGCCGTGCTTGATGTGTCCGCATGGACTCGGGAGTCAATCGCCGGATGGGGCCCATCCATCGTTCTCGCGCCTTCCGCCCCTCCCGAGCAGCGCGCCCAGTCGACGCCGATCCGGTTTTGACGGACAAAACGAGCGCGCGATTGGTGTCACTCGATCACTTCCAATGCTCTTTATTGCCCTACGTCTTTTCGTCCAGTTATCTTCATCTCAATTATTCACTAACTAGGAGACTACGCGGGTTGAGATCCAGAAACATCTTTGGTCAAGATGACGAGAAGTCGAAACTGGCCGGTAGGCCTAAACCGAGAAAACAAAAAGAACACATTTAAGGCTTTGACGTGAGAACAGATAATTCCCAAACAACACGAAATTCATTTTATAGCGGTAAAGATTGCAAGACCCCATGTCAGCCGCACGCTGAGATCAGTACATTCCTAGAAATACATAATAATGTATATCCTGCATCCATGCGAGCCATGTGTGTGAGGGTTATGGGAAAAATATTTTCTGCTTGCGCTGTAAAATTTCATTTGTGTGTACCAACATTGAAAATTAACCTTTTCCATCAAAGTAATTTGCAAATAAGCGACTGAAATACATTTCTTACTTCTCTTACTGGTTTTAAATCGTTTCAATTTCTATTTAATACAGTACACGTGAACCCCAATATCGTGTACCATACATATCGACACAACTTAAGTCTAAGCGGTATAATTCGTCGAAATTTATTGTATAATTATGATGATAATAATAATAATAATAATAATAATAATAATAATAATAATAATAGCAATAATACCTATTGTTATCATTATTACTTATTATTACACTTACCAACAAAAATTTGGGAGTGAAATCTACATTAATTGTATAGGAAATTAGTATCTTCAATACACAATAGAAGTTACTTGTAGTGATGGAATGACTGGCAATGAAAACGGCCGTGTGAGAATTTACTGTTCAAATCCTCGAAATTTTGAGAAACATTTTGAGACTGATTTTGTCCCCACGAAAATTCATTTCCGGGCACTGTCTATCGAGCGCCGCGGGAAGAGCGACCGGGCGGGCGGGCGGGCGAGCGGACGAGCGCGCGCGCGCCGCCGGGGATGTTATCGGACTCGGCAGGTACCCGCGCGGCCGCGCTCGGAACGAGTTTGGACATCATACAACACGCCTGATATTTATCATCCGCCCTCAACTACTGTTTGGGGAAGCACATATTGTCCGAAGGCACTACGCTGGGCACCGCGCCGCACTGCGCCGCGCCGCGTCGGGCCGCGCCATACCGCGCCGCCCGGCGCCGCTCCAGAGAACGCGTGCAGGCGTCGCCACAGTAGCCGACGCTGGACACCGTCGATGAGTCCGGAGGAGGCACATTGTCACAGGCGATCGTACTCTCTTAGTCGCTTGCGCTTCGTGGCCTTCACCATCTTCTGCTCCACCTTAATCAACTCTTCCTCCAACTTAACCTCCTCCTCCAACTTAACCTCCTCCTCCAACTTAACCTTCTCCTCCTCCAACTTAACCTTCTCCTCCTCCAACTTAACCTTCTCCTCCTCCAACTTAACCTTCTCCTCCTCCAACTTAACCTCCTCCTCCTCCTCCAACAACCTTCTCCTCCTCCAACTTAACCTCCTCCTCCTCCAACTTAACCTCCTCCTCCTCCAACTTAACCTCCTCCTCCTCCAACTTAACCTCCTCCTCCTCCAACTTAACCTCCTCCTCCTCCAACTTAACCTCCTCCTCCTCCAACTTAACCTCCTCCTCCTCCAACTTAACCTCCTCCTCCTCCAACGTAACCTCCTCCTCCTCCAACGTAACCTCCTCCTCCTCCAACTTAACCTCCTCCTCCTCCAACTTAACCTTCTCCTCCTTCAACTTCACATTTTTCTCCTCCTCATCATTCTCCTCCTACTCCCCCTAACCTCCTCCTCCTCCATGGCCTCCTCTTTTCTCCTTTTACATCTTCTACTTTTCGTTTCTCCTCCTCCTCCAACTTTCGTTTTCTTATTCTTTCCGTCTCATTCCCAATCCTATCCATTTTCACTTTTTAACACGTTATCGTTTTTCTCCCCTATTTTTCCACAGCCATTTTTCTAAAGAAATGTTAACAACTATTTTTGCTACGCTGTATGTATATCTTGAGCGATCGTGAAACAATAATGTAGATGGAAATATAAATATGCGACGGTTTGCTTTTAGCCATGCATTAAAAAACAAATTAAAAACCTATTTCCTTTACGCGATAGTAGATTACGCTCCCTATAGAATGCAGGACAGTTTTCGCTATTGCTCCCGCAGCGGTCTGCGCTATTCAGTCCGGAAGAAGCGTAAATTGTGATCGAATTCCAAATCTAAAAGGTGAACGGAAACCGATCGTTATAAACAACACTGAGCACTGACACAGCCGGAAATGAATCCGAAGCCCGTTATGAGAGTGATGGTCATTCTGTTTATGACTCATTTAAAATTACAAATCAAAATAGATCTCAAATATGTAGCTAGTATCAAAAATCCTCCAGCGTCGGTACCTCTTGCCCTTAGACCTCCCGGCCAAAGTCGCTGCAGAGTCCACGGCAATGTTGGTCCCTAACAAAATTAGCCTGCCTCTTCGACTCTATTTGAGGCCACGAAAGGTAAAGTTACTATACGAATTGGATTGCTCAAAAATGTGGGGAGAAATTTCAGTTCACTCGGGTAAAAAGAATTAAGAACTTATTATGCCAATGGATATATCAAACGATAGGAGCGTAAAGAAATAGAACAAAGAGAGTCCACCATACCAGAAGATATCTCTGTAAAGAACACTAGTCAATTACACAGATAAAAAAAAATACCTTAGACATCATGAATTCATGAATCTATGTATTTCGTTGTTACATTGCTTCATGTTATACTGTTTGTTTCAAACTTAAATAAAAAGTGACGTAATAACAATTTGGCCACTGACATCATCAAAGAAGATATAACTTACTTGTTTGTTCCCGTTTTCTATTTACTATTATTTTTTGCCCTATCTTTCCAACTACTATCCATGTTTTTTTTTAATATTTACTTCCATCATTGGCTTTATCCCTTGTCAAATTGTGATAGTAATGTTTCTAAATAATACATGCTCCAAATATGGCCCGGTTCAAATATTGGAATTGTCGTTGAAGCGTTAGTCTAACTACCTCCTCTATCTCTGCCATCACTCTCTCCGTCTTCGCTACCGTCACCGATGCCACCGCCACCACCGCCAGCGACACTTCGTCTACACCGCCGCGTCTGGCAGCGTCGCAAGCCAGTCGGCCGGCCCCCGCCGCCACCGCCGCCACCGCCGCTGCCCTACCTCACCCGCCGCCTCTATATCGCTTTGATTTTTATCCGAAATTTAGGAGTTCTTATCAAAGCGGACAACCGTCCTTTCCCAATAGTCGTGTTCCTTTGGAAACATTTTTCCACGACTTTCTTTTTTTTCTGTGTAAATGTACGCATTTTGTAGATTATTTAATGGTTTCGAGGTTTAGTCCAACGATTTCTGAGCATATAATCCTGAAGGTTCGTGTGGTATATCGGTATTCTAAAATTTCATTTGAGTGCTGACCAAATATTTACACATTTCCGCCAGTATTCGTATCTGAATTTTAAACTTCTTTGTGTGATTATTAGCAAGTTCATGAACATAACGTTTCTCTTTTTTTTAATTCATCTATGTGAATTTCGCCGATTTATTCTGTATATTTAAATAATGGATATATGAAACACGAGCTGGTTCAAATATCGGAATTGTCGCTGAATCGGAAGTTTAACGGTCGTTTCTTTCATCCGTCTTTTTCGCTACCGTCACCGCAGCCACCTCCACCGCTAACGCCGCCTTGCCGACGCCGCGGCGTCTGGCAGCGTCGCACGCTCGGCGACCGCGCCGGCCACCGCCGCCGCCGCCGCCACCGCCGCCGCCGCCGCCGCCCTCGCCGGCTCCGCCCACGGCCGCCCGAATGCGCCGGACGTCGCTTTGTCAATGACGCGGTTGCCGGCTTCTTCGTGCGTTGAAGTCTCCGCCGCGCGCGGCGCGGTCTGGTCGTGCGAAGTTGTTCTCGGGTGTGTTTCGAGGTAGAGGTGCTCGAGGACTCCTGCTAGGTAGGAGAAGGTACAGAAAAACTCTAGATTTTCTAACTAAACTGGCATTGGATAGGGGGGATATGTGGGTTTTCGAACGATTAGATAAAGCTCGAGTGATGAAGTAAAAATGTTTTTAAAAAACTTTTTTGAAAAATGAAGTTTAACAAGCATGTGATGTAGAAAAATATAAGTACTGTAAAACATACATAAAAAACTAAATTGTTTATTATCTTCTCCCCAAATTGGTTCAAAAATTGGCGTTGGAATCATTGGAGTTCTACTGTAACTGCGTTAAGGTAGGCGATATGTAATTCTTACTTTCATTGATGCTATTGCGTGCATTCTCGATGGTCTCATTCCGTGTTCACGGTTAGAGCATGACATTGTTAGTAATGTGGGTGATGATTTATTTCACAAAAATGTTTTTGCTGGAAAACCAAATCAAATTGTCAATAGCGCTAAAATATAAAATTATTGAAAATTGTTATACATTTCGTATTAGTATACTAAATTACTCTTTCTCATCTGTCTTAAGTCTCTAACTTTGTTGCTGTCTCTAGGATGTTCATGTCTCAGCCTCTTTATAACAGCTCTCTTTTTATTTCTCTATAGCTGATGTCTCTAGTTCGAGTAATACATGTTAAAACTCATTGATAAAATTCATTTTCCCACATTCTTTGTTACAAATGTTGTAAGTCGTGTTTTTTTATTCGCCGCCTTCGAAACATTTAATTAATAAAAGGATTGCATTTACATTAGTGGACGCAATTATTCGCAGTAATTCGAAGGTACCGCAGAAAGAAAGGGAAAATGTTTTGTCAACTTGTAAAGCGCGATCGTAAATAGAAAAGAACACAAAAATTTTTAAATAACAATTCAACAAAAACCTCTGCTACGACATGAAGCGTCTGTTTGGGAAGTTTCATATCAAACTATACTCATCAAAACATTCAAACCTACGAAATGATCCTATACCTATAATTTCAGGCAGATATATCTTTCCGAAAACAAATACTATCCTTGTAAGTGATCCCGTCGCGTGTACATTATATTTACACCACGATGAGTACTAAAAGTAGCCAGCTTGCGCATCTGCTCGGCTCACACTTCTTTACGTAGCGACCTCGACATTATTCAGGGCGATACGCGGGCGCGTGGGGCGGCGGCGGTGGTGGCGGCGGTGGCAAGCGTCCCCTCGCTCCCACTCGCCCGTCGTTAGCATAAGCGAGCTCGCGATCTCGTAGATACACGCCGGTTTAAATTCAAGCTTCGGAATTTTCGCCAGCATCTGATGGAGCCTCCCGACCGAAACTCCCCCCCCCCTCTCCCCGCTCTCTGCCGTCCGCCACTTCCCGCGCCCACCGCCTAACACATCCTCGCGCCGGGCGCTAAATGAGAATCGTGTCGTACTACTTCGTTTTCAACTAGAAAAGAAGAAAGACGTCGGTGAGCTACGGGGATCGCGAAGCGCGAGCGACGGCCGGGCGATCGAAAGTGCGTGTACGGCTTGTAAGAGGGAGGAGGGGAATACTTATAGACTTTTCCGAAAGTTACAAAAAGCACATGTCACGGTGTGTTTGCTTATTTCGGAAAGCGACTTTACATGACGGGTTTATATCCCAATTAAGCGAAGTGGAACATAAACTTTGAGAGGTGGGTAGGTAGAAGCCGTTTGCGTGTACACTTCTGAAGTCGGGCTCTCGTTCACTGGCTACGCCCAGACGTGTGGTAAACGGTCCATATCCGAAAACATACAGAGCGGCGTGGGAGCGCGTTTGCTGCTCCTGGTTTTTGGGAGAGCTCTTAACAAGCTCCTTCAAAATTCCGTGGCAAAGGCTTACTGACACAAACTTTGTAAAGCGTATAATATAACAGTACCTAAGTGGTAAAGTGCCCCCATATGTCGCAAGCTAGCCATGGCTTGCATTGCATGCTTGCCTTCGATGTACAAAAGAACAGCTTCGATTCTCGATCGGGGCTTGAAAAATTTGTAGCCTCCAGAGAAATGTAGCAGTCTCTGTGGGTAGAGCAATAGGGAAGTTGCTGAGGGTATATGTGGAGCTGAGTAATGGCATACTCTGTAAAAGGTGTTGCACGAAAGACCGTAAGGTTGGTGCTTCGGTGCTTTCAAGTGAGGACTCGCTTGAGTCAGATACCAAACCTCCTCACTGTCTCCAATTTACTTCGTTCGTATCAATAATTATTTTCCATTCTGGGGCATTAAGCACATCATGAGTTCAGATGTAACCATTGTTGCTAAGAATTACGGGGATTTAAGAAATATTTATAAAGAAATTATAGAACATTATTAGAGAACGTTTAAGAATTACAAATATTTGGTGTTATTAACCAGCAAATAATTATATTTTTTATTTAAATTTTTTTAAATGTAAGAGATGTAACAATCTTAAGTAGGACAGTACATATTGCGCATCGAAGAATTTCGTAACACTGTCTTTCCTCAGCGCTTACAAACTTTGCATAATGTGCGTTACTTCTTTATAAATGGATGTGTTTATCACATCACCTTTGTGTTTGAAGAGAAAGTTTAATTGGAAATAATTATACCGCTTAAATTTTATGAGTACCTGCATTGAAACTACTTTTCCTTATTTTTCGGAGTCGAATAAATATGGAATATGATCGTTCCACATGACTTTGGAGGTGTATCCCTCTTGATAAGCTAGTTTTCTATTTAAAGTATTAGATAATGTCCTGCTGTGAACGAAATGCGTTGATTATTCCCCTACTTTATTATAACAATGAGGATTTAAATTTATTTCAAAATAAAATGTATTTCACGAACAATTTGTTATGATTGTTTTTGTGTGATATGTAAAGTCCAGAAAATAAGCTTCTGGAAAACTTGTAATAAAATTGTCGGTGAAACATTTATTTCTATATTTCGTTTATTGTAAAATCTAGGAAGGAAAATCAACGAATATATTGCAATAAGATGTCATTTAATTATCCATTGTAAAATTGACATTAATTTTATTATTTAACTTAATTTTAATTGCATTGTGCATGTCACGATTGTGACTATCCAACACCTTTAAATATGATTGTATACAATACAGATCGTTGGATTTTTGAACGTTATCAAATTGATTTTTTTGTTAATGAATAAGTTTTTTGTTAATAAACCACTACATATTAATATCACACACCAATACGTTCAAAAGGCTCTACGATAGTAATCCGTGTTTGCGTTTTATTGACAAATTGTCTCAGAACTTTCCCTCTGAGTTTTTAGGCCTAGGACGATCAACTGGATACGGAGGAGCCGACGTAGTCCAGTCAATTACCTATGAAGTACCTGCATATGAAGTGCCAACTCGAGGACGACGCGCAAACTGCTACGCATGTGTGTTTCGACGCACGCGTTATGAAAACAGCGGGACGTTGCGCCAGCGCTCCCCCTTCCCCTCCGACCATCAATTGTCTTTCGTAACTCCGTTTATCGTTCATTACCCACCCGTCCCCTATACGTCGTTCCCGTATGCCGACGACGAAAAGAGAATGTTGCCTGCCGCCATTATCATCTTAATATTCGTGTAAATTCCTTTACACTTTTACACGCCTAATAGCGGCGGGTCGGCTGCCAAGAACTTGGCAACGGTTAGGAGGAAATATTAAAATTTTTATGGTTTCCGCATCGATAGTATTTAACGGAAAAATTAAGCTGGAAAGTGTCATATTTAGCACCATAAAGAGTGCGTACGCGGATGCCGTCTATATGGTAATACCATGGGCTTAATTTCGGGACTCTGTGATCAACATGAGTCCGCCCTTGGTGTGGGGGGTTGATGCCTAAGGCTTTCGGACGTCTGGAGGATTACAGGTCCCCTCCCCACTCTCGACTATTACCGTTCTTAAGTATTCTTAATTTATATATAGGCTCCGTGTTTTTTCCACGGTAGATAAAATTTCCTTATTATTTCATTATGCGTTTTCGGCGCTGGCAGCCGCTTAGTCGCGGTTTAATTAGTGTTTCGGGGAACAGTCGGATTGTTAATGGGCGGGAAGGTTTTAACTCGAATCATTTTCATAAATCCCTCGAATTTCAGTGAAGCACTAAAACTCAGTGGCCCCCTATTTAAAAAGCGATAAATGAATGGACAGAGCGGCCGTTTAGTGAGGCAAACTCAGCGGGGAGTCCACGAGAGGTTGTCAAATTCTCTCGTTATGTCGTTGTTTAACTTTAAACAAAATTTCCCTCTCATAAAATTTTAATATGCGCTGTATTTTGGCGTAGATATTTCTGTTTGCAATAGCTTGAAAAACGCTGGAACATTGTTTTTTTTAAATAGAATTTTAAAATTTATTATTGCAATTATTTATTTTTTCTTTGATCCATAATACACTCGTTAAAAGATGGAGAAGTCACATAGTTTTAAGCATTTGAAAAGACAAATTATTTATATCCTGAAATTAGCCAGCGGATTTCGGCCCTTATTTCGTATCGTGCTATCTGTGAAGAGATAAAATGGTTAAGGAGGGGACAACCCAGAACCTTGCAACTAAACTTCAGTTACTGTGTGTACACTATAGCACCAGGAATGTTAAATTAACCTAAATTGAATATGCAAAGTTATCAAATAATTAAATTTATCTCTCGGTATTAAAACAAGCATCGAAACCCCATTCACACACTTTCACTCTATTTTTATGGCAACAAAACACAAGCACATCACTCCTGAAAGCTGAGGTTGATTAACTCATACCCTTCCCTCGCGATGTTTACCGACAATATAGAGCTGTGAAACAGTTTTAAAACTACCAGCAACGCCCTTCTGGCAGGTTGCCATCGATATGATGTTAACGGTGAAAATAATTTGCCATCTGTCAGTTAAATGGTACGCTTTATTATAAACGAGTCGCGGCGGCAGCGGGCGGGCAGTACAGCGAAGTGCGGCGAGCGAGCGTGAATATTGAACCACGTGAAACGAATGTGTCGTAAAACCAGCGGATCGTTGCCGGGATTTCTAGCAATTGCTCGCGGTGTCTCATCGCGTAACGATAGCAAGCGGGCTGGCTCCACCTGTCGGTGCTATTGCCGCCCTGGGCAATGTGTGCACTGGGGCATTGCAATGCTTCTCACACTTGAAGTATCGAATAACTTGACTTTTGACGTGTACACAATCGGTTCCGGAATTGGTGAATCGATTATATCATGACATCGAGCTCAACTGCTATCTGAAGAACGTCTGACGAATTTATGTTAACTCTTTAAGCAGATTGTATTTTTCTCGACACGTCACTTGGTTCTTTTTGTTTTTTTAAATAAAATAAAGCGCATTGAAAATAATTATTTTGAGTCATTTTGTAATATCTTAAGTCAATGTTGAAAACTATTATTCCAGTATTTTAAGGATGACTATGTCGATGTAGATCTTTGTTGATACTGTTCTGAGTCTAAAGGAGAGCCCGTTGTCATTCTTCAAACTAACTGGCCCCTCTTTCCACCCATCGTTAAGGATTCCTAAAAATTTATAAATAAACAAAAAGCCTATTCAGTTATACACTCATATCCATAAAGGGACCCATATGTTCATATTCCATAACTGTTAATGCTGATTAGGAGTATTACCCTAGATACTTTGTTTCGCATAAACAACATAAACAAGCTTACCACGGTTATGCGGGCACGTCGTATTTTATGGTAATTTTCCGTATTGTAACGCTGTACAGCTCACGCCACTAGAATACATCATCACGGTCATGAATTACGTCGAAGATAGAATTCTTCTACAGCACAGTATCTAAACCTGCCTGATTCAGTCAAATTTCAAGAAGGAAACGATGTAATTGAGTTTATTAAAAATACACAATATTATTTTTAGTGTGAAGTTAGATAGTTTTAAAATATTTCATTATAATGAAGTGTATTTCTAATTTTAAGTATGCATGTAAATATAAACTCTAAGACTTGCATGTAAACTGCATTATTCTGATAATTTAATTGCAATGGTTCCTGAAACCTATTTTCTTTACGAAGGAAAATGGACCCACTGCATTTAACTACCGACGTTACATTTTCCACACGATTGTTGTCCTTCAATATCATAGCTGACCGTATGTCATTATTTCTAATAAATGTCACAGAGATATGACGCATTATATTGGTGTTGTCCATTCATCTCGAACTGAGGTTATTGGCATTACAATGACATTTTGGCCTAGCCAGACAGAACCTTGTAAACATTTAAAGTCTTTGGTGTTTTCACATTCTTGATATAAAGTAAATTTTCTGGAATTCTGTATTTCGTGGTGGTGGAATACGAGAAGTTATAAATGTAGCTCTAGATAACATGCCTCATTTCTCGATAATTTTTGTAAGAATAACGTATCCAGAATTCGAATACATTAATAAAAATTGGGCCTCGATAACTCGAATTTAGATAACTCGGATTCCTAGCAATTAGAAGAAGTAGTTAGATAGTTGGTAGTTAGCCTGTGGTGATTGTTAGCTTTAGGTGGCTTTATAGTTAGAACTTTGTTTTATCGATGCGTTAGATAATTGTGTTATATTTCCCCTTTCTAATTCGAGATATCTAGGTTCCATATGTAATATTAATACAATAATTCACAAAAATTCACCAAACACAATCCCACTCCTACATTGCCTGCGCTAGAAGCATTAGAGAACATTACACATTTCGCAGGTTGGCAACTCTGCTTCCTCACAAACCACGGCCGCCGACCAGCGCACTGGAGCTCCACCGCACATCGCGCCCGTCTCGCACCCCGCTCCCACCCGCCCGTTCCCCATCGCTCGCTCCGACCGGGAATTTATCTGGCGAGGTAAGTGATGCTTATTACGAAACGAATTACGAGAAGTCGTACATACCGCCACAATTACAATACAATTTATGTTAAAATATTCCGGCGAGCGTAGGCGCGTGCGCGAGCGCGAGCGGAAATGCAATGGAGTAATGGGGATACCCGTGAAATTGAAAAATTAGAGGGTATTAGTTGTGCTCAAGTGGCGCTAGGCCGGTGCGGCGCGGAGGCGGGGAGGCGAGGGGAGGCGAGGTGTGGCGAGGTCCGTAGCCCGGGGTCCCCAGCCGGGAAAGGGGGCCGGCCCGCTGGACCGCTGGACCGCTGGACCTGGACCTCGCCGACGCCAACGCGCGGGGGCAGCAGCGAAGCGGAGCAGGGGGACGAGGTGGCGGCGAGCCACTCCCAGGGACGCGGTAAATCAAATCTCCAGGCGATGCCGAGCGATGCTCGCGAAGTAATAATTGTTAACCGCGTGACGAAGTTAGGTTATGACTTCCTTTTTAGACAAGGCTTGTCTATTATTTTATTATCTATTTTTATTATTTATTTATTTATATATTTATTTATATATTTATTTATATATTTATTTATATATTTATTTATATATTTATTTATTTATTTATTTATTTATTTATTTATTTATTTATTTAATGATTATCATAAATCTGGTTTGCCGCAGTTGCTCAAAGGTTTGAAGTACTTCACAAAGTGATTCTTGATGAAAGATATATGTGGTAAATTCTATAAAAGAATATATAGTACGATAGCATTTGTAACAGCTGACCTTTCCGCTCTTTTACAACAATACAAAAACAGTGCACCTTACTCTTTATGCGACATTCGTTTGTACAATTTGCACTTGTTGGTTCTGTGCAGCGCCTCCGGTGCCGCAATCTTACAAGACATCTGAGTCGGCACTTGTACATTTTAATTCGTGTCGAATAATGATTACTAATACAGTGTGTATAATAGCTGATATTACTCAACTCTCAAGAACCGATTTCTGTATTGCTCATTGAATATACTTGGTAGCACTTTGTTTCCATTGAATTCTCTCCTTCCATCGGATTGCTTTAAGAGACTTGAGTCACGTACGCCTTACCACCAGGTTAGGTTACAGCAGCGTGATGTGTTTTTTGGCCGTTCAGAATCCAAAGCAATGATCATTTTTTTTTGTGTAATGTAGTAATCAATACAACTGCGTAAGTTCTACGTAGTAAACAATATTTACGATATTTCATGTTTATTCTATTCGTTTTAGTGAAATACAAATCTAGATAGGCTACTCGTTCTACTGATACCTGGATTTTGATTGGATTGCTTCAGACGCCGTGTGTCACATATAAATTTTCATATATCTCGATGGTAATATTCCCCTATTTATATCAGTGCTATTTCAATCTAGGTACTAGAATAAAAATATTTAACATTTAAAGTTACTGGTCTTGTGTATTTTAAACCTCTACAATTGTAATGATTGTAACAAATAATATTGTAATAATTTTGTTGTAAATGACAAGTAGTTGAAAAGCGACCTACAACAACATTTCTTAAAAAATGCCATTTTGGTCGCCGATCCGCAACTGAAACGTTTTTCGTCGTTTTGCTCCATACAAAAAGCAAATGATCAGATAGACCCGTGCTTTTATTTTGAAAACGAAATCTAGATTTTCTTCCCCGCGCCAGACGGTACATGCAGTTATTGTCTTGACGCAAATAAATGAACAAGTAGGTAGACAACGTATTCTGTCGTCACTTCCCGTGAGATTGTTGCTTCAAGCGTCATGAGCGACGAATGAATTTCCTACGTGTTCGGTGATAACAGCGCGATGTACTCGCTTGGAGGATTTCTGCTGCTGGCGCCGCCACCGGTGGCCGAGTCGGAATTTAACAGCACGCAGCCGAGGAGCGGGTGTGAAGTTTTATTAACCCAACAACAGGCGCGCCTTTGTCATTTTACGACCCGTGCGCTTTGTGTCGTGGTATCTCGAAAATCAGAACCTTTCCCGCACAAAGGAGTGAATAGAACGTTTTAATGAAGCATTTTGTGTTGGGATGTTCGTAAGTACGGCTTAAGATTACTACACTGTTTTGTCTTTGCGAATTTTAATTGGTTTTGCATGTATCAAACATTGCAATTGAATTGGAATTGGTTTAAAATGACATCTATAGTTTCAAATAAATTTGGTTTATACTTCATAATGTAACATAATAATACTTGTGTTTAGATCTATTGAAAAATTTTCAAGCGGCGATGTTTTCTTAAAACACATTTGAGACGAACTAACGTAGTTTTTTATTCACATGTCCAACATCCCGTTATCTATCGTCGAAGAATAATTTTCATTTAAACCTCGCTTTGTTATGTGAATGTCGTGTTTTTAAATTTATTTCAACTCAGAATAAAAATGGTTATGTTATTTGAAATCTCATTTTGAAAACCTACATCAACATGATGTTTTTCACTGTTATTTCAAGATTATTCTTGTCTACTTCTAACTTTGCAACTTTGTCGAATTGATTGTTGATAGGAAGCTTAAAATATTCGCAAGAAAGGAATCGTTTCAACTGTTATTTATTCCATACGCATTAACTTGTGAAAAACAGTTCAATGTCTTCCAAAATATTAGAGTATTTTTCGTATTATACAGATTACGCTTAAATTTGGGTGCAGTTGTGGCAAAATGTTCCTTTTCTAACTAACTAGAAGAATGAGATAATTGAATGCCAGTGTGATATTGGCTTGTACAATAAATCATACAACCAAACATAGAAAAACAACGTTACAAAGTAATCACACTTCTAAGTTACCATTCGAATATATATTCCATGTGAGCAAATCATCGAAGACTATCTGCTGAACTCAGTTTCTCAGCATCAGCAACAGGGATTTCAAATAGAAAATTCATCTTCCATAGCCGTAAAAACCTCTACCTGATCCGTGCAATTCAGCCCCAGTGACCTTGTCAAAGGCAGCTGCTTTGAGAACACTTTCTTAAATTTTATCCACGGAGAGTTTGGCTTCAGCAATACATCGACACTGTGACAGCCGCCATTTTCTTCGCTTATATCAGGTCGGCTCTACAGAAATATAGCAAAAAGGGAACGATTTGTAGGGAAAGATTGTACGAGTATTTAGCATACCCTACTTGAGAGACATAGGGGGTCTTGTGTTCCCTCAGTATTAGTAAACAATACTCCGAATAGGGGTGTTCCCTCCCTTCATGTACTGTCGTGTAACATACTAATGTCTTCGCCCAAAACTGGAGAGAAATAATTAGACATTAAGTCAAAATAATATCTACATTTAATTGTAAGACTTGAAATAAAAATTTACGTAAGTGCCATTTCTGCTAAATGTATGGATTTGCCAGAATAATGATGAATGAATAAAGACCAATAACATAGATAAGGACCAAAGTCCAGACCCACTTCTTTAGCAGACATTTAAGTAAACTAAAATCCGCTACACTCATAATCACTATTTGTTATTATAGTAATAAATCCAATTGCGATGTAAAAATTCGAGAGAAACTCAACGCTGGATCTTCAGTTAGAAGGGACTCGTTTCTCTGAGGTTACAGAGACAACATTCGCTGCCCCGTGATATTTGCCATATACGGCAACCGTGGACACTTTCGCCATATGGTAGCCAGGTCTACCAGGAGCATTTCACTCCCCGAGACTCCCTGAATAATGAATTCAGAGTGGAGAAATGAAGCGAAGAGGCTTCTCCGTTGGAATGCCAGCAGTTAAGAGCGCGGCTGTAGGCGGAGGATATTTTTATTGGGCACGACGCGTACTTTATACGCTTTCTACCAGTGGAAGGAGCGCAGTTTATACTCCCACCTCCATTTTCGCCTAGGAGACGGTCTTTCCCCTTGCTCGGCGCGTTGTTTTTATAGATGAGGGCTGTTTTGTTTATTGTCGCACCGAGTGCTTACCGCGTAGCTTTCCTGCTTCCAAAGTCGGAAGAGCTGTGCTTTTAAAATACTCGAAAGAAAAGGGGAACGAGAGAGAAAGAGAGAGAGAGAGGGAGAGAATGAAGAGAAGGGGGAGGGGGCGACCACAAAACACTGGAAGTGTGTGACGGGCCGTTATTCTGGGGAGCTGAACAAACACTAGTTTCACGATCGAAGTGACTTACACGACGGTTGGAGAGAGCAATGTCAAGAGACACGCCGGTTTGACGCCCAAGGCAGGGATAATGTACAGGAGAACTACGCTTATCCGACCACTGATATGCCGACTTCTTCGGATCACCGAACGGCAGACAGTAGACAGTGCTCTGAGAGGAGAAAGTTCCACTGAACATGTTACTTTGGCAGTTCATAGTTTTCCTGAGTGTGCTATGGCGCCTGTGTGGAATATATGGTCTTCTACAGCGTCGGTTATGCCATATATGATACATATCCACAAATCCTGTTCTTTGAATATTGAAAACTTAAGAAATGAATGACATCGAAAATTTACCAACGAAACAACCACAAGGAAATATCATTCACATGAACTAGCAAAACAGAACATTCGGATTTTCGAAGCGATACGACGTGTTAGGGGCACATGGCTTCAGGATACGGTATACAAATTAGATTTAACTCCGTCTTGCGAATCAAAATTAATTCCAGACGTGTAATATGTGTTTCTATGTTTCCGAAAGGCCCAAAAAAATTATTCCCAGAAGAGTGGTCTCGCTTTTTCTCGAGAGATAACAAAAGTCCGACAAAAAAAAAACTTTTCGTGCGAGATGCATTGCACTGTTTATTGTGTAATCGCATAGTATAGTTCTGTATTATCAAAATCTTCTAATGTGCATAGTTCGAGAAATTATTATCCCGAAAAGGATTGTCATCTGTATTTTGAAGAAAAAAATACTCTAACTGGAGATAGTGTCGTGCTACGATTTCTGGCTAGATACAGCCGTCGTGAGCTACGAGCACATTATGCATGACACGTTATGTAACTATTTTCCGCGCCGTGTCGACGGCACAGAGGAGAAACTCTGTCGTGCATTAACTTGATCGCTCGAGAACGTTGCGTGAAAATACGCGAGCCCTATTCACGGGATAATTGAATCGGTAAGCGACGGCTTTCGAAGACCATTGTTCTCCCAGATCGAAAAGACGAGTCCTTTCAACCAGAGCACCTTTCGCCATCCTACTTCTGATAGACCAGTCACCGACTTGGGAACAAGGACCGGCTGAGTTAGCTCAGGGTTCAACTACATCGACTCTGACTGGGAGGTCCTACGGTTTGAGTCCTGGCAGTGGGGTATTTTTGACACGCTAGATAGCTAGGACGAATTCAGCAGCTGCCTGGAGGAGAATTTGGGGCGTTGTTAGCCGAATGGCTTAACTACACTCCGTGAAGTCACGGAGTGCTCCAGAAACCACGTATTCCTAGATGGGTGTCCAACGGGTGGGTGACCTGAATGGGTGGTGATCTTAGCCCAAAGGATGGCTAAGAGTCATATTAACAAAAAAGGCGAAAACAATTTTTTATAATAATCCAGCGGATGGCTGGCTTTGATAAACTAGCGGCTGGCTGTTGTGATTACTTGTGTTCCGCGATTTCTCCTATCAATACCAGGCAAATGCCACTCAGGAGGCTGTAAGTTATAAAGGTAAAAACCTATTGTATTGCCTAAGCTCAAGGATAAAGTTTCATTCAACACCGATTTTATGTACTCATAAGCAGCGAGGTTGGAGCTGTGTTGGAATTGGGAACAAATTCCGGTCCGCATACTCACTCTTGCCATAAAAGTGGACAAAATATCATATTTTTATATCCCCAAATAGTTTGGGGGAAGCAGAAATAAGAAAGCACATCCCCAAGTTGTTTTGAGGGATTCAAAAAATAAGAAATTGCAGCCACACTCAAAGCATGTAACAAAATCAAGATGTAACACTTTTTTCCACAACCGGAACATCTCTTGACTGTCTATATAGTTGGCATAAAATTCCAAAATATGGTGATAATATAATACAGACTATTTAATATTCTTATCCTTATTAAATACACCGTGTTTGTCGAAGTATAAGACTTACCCCATATCTCAATACGATTTTTCGAAAAGTTTGAACCCTGCTTCTGGAAATTTACTTTTCTAAAATGATGAAGTAGTGTAATTTTAATTGAATGCGAAAGATACTGACTCAATGAATAGAAATTCGAATTGAAAAAAAAATACAAAGAGCATTATTATATAAAATGCCAAATCATGTATTATTATTATTATTATTATTATTATTATTATTACATCATCTTGACTTTCAGATCCAAAAACTGCTCAACTCATCATATCAGCATTTGACATGTCAGAAACGGAGCACCAGTATATAAGACCCCGTGGCGTCTGAAACACGACCCTTTCACAAAAACATCTTTGAGAAAACACTGCGTCTTCTACGCAGTGTGAAAATATTTTATTAATACATTATTTTTCGCAATGGAAGTCTATTGCCAATTTCGCATATCGCCTCGCCTATGAAATAAATCCTTCACAAATTTAATCATCCTATTAATTACCCTGTTTTCTAGTAAATGGCTTCGTAGCCATAGACCTGCCCACTATCACGCATTCACAATCACTTAAGTCTGAATTATTATAAATGGCAGTTGAATTTTATTTTCCGCATAAGGTTCAGTATAGTCTCGGTGCAGCTAGTGTCAAAAAAGCGGTGACGCAATTTGAATCGTAATCGCCCTGAAGCAATCATGTGTGCGAGTTCGATCCACGTAATTTTTGGGACAAAAATGTTGTGACAATATTGCGTTGCACAGACAAGAGCATGTACGTCAATCGCTTCCTCAGGCCCTAACGCTAGCTCCCAAATGTGCAGCGTGGCATTGTTTTCTCTCTTAACTGAGCCCTAAAAGAATTTCCATTTTACCAGTTGAAGTGGTTAAGGGCAACCAAGGCATCAGTGCAATGCCTCTGACCGGGACGTTGTAGCTTCGAGTCCCGACGGTGTGAAAATTTTCGACACTATCTAGATATCTGGGTCTAATTCAGCCGCTCTCTAGAAGAAAATTCTAGCGGCAGGCTGGTCTGGTAGTTTTCCGTGGATTCTCCAATCGATACCAAGTGAATGTCGGAGCGGTACTCTATCGAACAGCCACGGATAACATACGATATTTCTTTCATCAGATACTGTTATATACAACAGTTTCTTAACATACCAAGAAAGTTAAAAAAGTTTCTCTTCCATACCGTATCACGTGAATAACAAATATATAATGCCGGGCGGACTCTTCCTTGAAGCCTTGCTATCGCATGACATCAGCTGTGTCATACGCAGTGAGCATTCTGCCGGTACGTGCAGTATTAGCAATTGGGTTCAAATATTAACGATTAACGGTTCAAATTTTGCATTTTTTCAGGCAAAATCGAAACTGTTTTATTGCTTTTGGATTTTGCCCGGAATTGTCGGATATCTAACAAAACCGTAGGCACCTCCCACACGGTCTGATGCTGCATAGATTTGTTTCAATTTCTGTGCCCAGTGGAAATTAGTAACTTCGATTATCGCATTCCCACGATTTGATTCTGTAACCTGAGATTTGACAATGATGCATTTCAAAATACAAAAGATGTTTCATCGAACGACACAAAGAAATGACGAATTTTAGTTATGATTGTGTAAATGAGGAATCGAATGAAGGTCTCTAGATTTTCAACGGTAAAAGTTTTAAAGTGATAAAACACAACAGAACAGAAATATACCTTCGTTCTCAAAAGGAAAAAAAAAGAAATGAGGATAAGGCGCCCGAGGTCTTCAACGAACGCCAGCCGACGACGACGCGGTCTGGACCATTCAACCGCCTAACTGCCCGATTCTCCACGCTCAAACTTCAGCGACTTTCTCCCAGGCCGGAGATGCCCTTGCTTGAGGAAGTCGAGAAAGAACACCCGCTATTTTTGTAGCGTAATTGTTTACGTGCAGCGTAGGCGGATGTCTCGCAACGAAAGAACAGTTTTAGAGTTTTTGAAAGTTGTGTTTTCGCGTGGGATTCCGGTGAAACATCTCGTGGGAGAATATGCTTTCTGTTTTTTTTAATGATGATTCAGTGTACGTAAAATGTTTTCTTTCTGATCATCTGGTAGTTATAGTTTACCATTTTGTTATTTACGTCCATTCATGATTAAGAAAACGCGGTTAAATTACTTTGTTGCTCAAATAACGTAATTAAAACTGAACGTATAAACGTCTTTTGATACGTGTGTGAGACGGGGTTTCAGGCATTTGGGCATTGTGAAAGGCAAAAAGCATTTTTAAGTGTATTTATTTACATAGTGAGATATGCAGTGGATAAGAGAAACTTCGTCTCATTCATTTTCGAAATAAAACATTTATTGATATTATTTTCTTGCTGTTATTCATGCTGACGCAGCCGGCTACGGCGACTTATGTGAGAGCTAACACGTAATACTTCTTTATTTAAACACTTTTTTTTGCCTGGAAAATTATACTATATTACAACATTCGCCATTACACTACGAGTATTTCAATGACAATGAGTCAGTAAGACTCGTATCAGAAGTGTATGCTGCTATATCCTGAATTTCCTGCCAGAAATAAGTTGTTGACAAGTGTTTTACTCCTATTATTTGTGTTATTAGGTTTGAATCGTTATTGTTGTTTCTCACGAGACATTGTAATTGATAAAGGATAATAACAGATATTTCATCGAAACGCTCATTTTTATTGGCGGCACAGTAGTCTTCCCCTACGATCGAAGTGCCACTAAAACAAAGCGGTAGCGGGATGATGTCAAGTTTCTTATAGTATTGCACGCCAAGGTCAGGTGCTGGAGCGAATCACCGAAGTACATAATAGTCAATTGCTCATGCGGCTCCGATGCCTGTTCGGCGTAATGGCCGACGGACACGTGCGATTGAGTCGCTAGTTCCGGTAGCTCTCAATAGTTGCGCTTCCATCGCACCACGCGGAAGACGGTACGTCACCACTATTGTTCCTCGAGGCATACTTCGGCGCAAGACACGTGGGAGGCGCGAAGCGCGTTAGAACTTTCCAAGGCCACGTTTCCCGCTGGCGCTGCTTTCGAGAAGTAGATTCGCATTCAATAGTTATTGTTATTGTTTTGGTAGTGCCGTTCATTCGTAAAACCGTTGTTTGAATGCGAAATTGCTTCTGGGTACAGAGTTCTCTCTCGATCGTGTTTTTGTCGAGTATTTTTGCGATCCCGGGATAGAACGCTGAGATGGCTTTTTGTTTACTTCTCAACAAATCCAAGCTTTACTCTCCTCTAAGCGATACAGTGTGTGTTGACAAAGTAATTATTGTATTTTATTATCAATTATTTGTTATATAATAAGTGGCGCACCCAGGACTTTTTTCAGGGGATGGGTGGAGTGGCTACAAATATACTGTCTAGCAGACTTCATGTTTTCTTAAAAAGAATTCTTCATTTAGGATGAATTTTAAATGTGTTTTTATTTATTGCCTTATAGTTAATATTTTTAACGCAAACAATTGATTATATTTCTTTTGTTAGTACAGAAACTTAGTAGACGCTATATTTTTTTTAATATAGGCGTTATCATTGTCTTGGGGGGTCTGTGTTTTAAATTCCATTAAAAAATCGCCAAACAATACTGAAGTAAAGGTAAGTTTTCCAAGTAGCGACAGTTCTTAAAACATTAATTATTATTACTTGATATCCGATAATTTCACATTATTTCGAGTGTAACGTGATGTCAAACAAATAATGAAATTACAAGCAAAATGTCTTTGTACGTATATTGATCTGTTAAAGTGCAATATCTAGAAAAAATAAAAGTGGTGATTAGGTAGATAATGTTCCAATTCGAAGTTCATATTTTCGGAGATTTTCACTAGTATCCATGGATTTAGCAACAACAACAACAACAATAATAATAATAATAATAATAACTACAACAATATTAATATAAAATGTCACACTGATGTCATTTGTAAATATTTTTCCACGAACATCAAAGTATGACACAAATACTTTAATTTTTAATTGCCTTATTTTCTTATGAATAATTATTACAAACTTTTACAAAAGCTTGTACAAAAGTTTTAAATACTTGTAAATCATTTCTATCTTACAATAAAATACTAACCACACCGTGTTCATTGTGTACGTCGATAATATGCGTATCAAAGAGCTTTGCATTCTACTCTTCTGCATACTTGCAGCTACCATTATCGCAGTCGCAGACCCTTCTCGAGCAACCTAGTTTCGTCGTGTGAACTGGGCTTTAGAGCGGTAGTAGAAAGTTGTTCCGACGTATCCGCGTATCTGGAAACACTACAATATTCATTTTATTTCTTTGGGGTCACCCTGCCCTCACTTCCGTGACTAGTGTTCACTACAATCTTTTCATGAAAGTGTGCTATGATGGTGGATACTTTTGTTCCGGGACGAACAAGCTACTTCGAGCTAAGCGCGTTTCACTAATTTACATGTTTTCATCGAATGATTATGTATTTAATATATATGTTTAACTTCCTCGAAATTGCTATTAGTGGTCCATCATTAGAGGATGAAGAAAAAAACTTGTTGAACATCTTGATATAGTGGATTCTCAAGCATTTAAGTTTCGAGTTTGATTATAAAATTGAGAGACCAGCAACAATGGCATGAAGGAATTTTATATCAACAAGTAGTAGTCACCACAAAACTTCATAACTGTTTTAAAACATTTCATGAAAAGTGTTTAATTGAAATATAATTAAATAAATTATAATTCTTTTCTAAGCGTTCTATTCCATTTTCTACTACTGATCTGCGACTACCGACTG
Source organism: Gryllus longicercus (assembly GCA_038098605.1). Lineage (NCBI taxonomy): Eukaryota > Metazoa > Arthropoda > Insecta > Orthoptera > Gryllidae > Gryllus > Gryllus longicercus. The sequence continues at coordinate 394,613 of JAZDUA010000040.1, forward strand.
CCATCTGTCGAGTATAATACCGTTATATCCAATCTGAGGGTTGTAAATAGGTTTTATTAGAATGATTCACAACATTTCTTCTACGTGAGTGACTTAAAGATGAATTAGTACGACACTGAAAATTTAAATGAACATCAAGGCGAAATGACTTATATAAGTTTGACATAATTTTCAAAATAAAGCACAACAATGTTCCGTGGAATGTTCTTGGAGCAACTAACAGACATTAGTGATGCCTCGAAAAGTCTGTCCTTGTTCATATTTTTACCTCGTCGCAAAAATCAAAGGATATCGAAAATGAACCGATGAAACGCAATCTCGAGGACGAATGTCCATTCAATTAAATCATAACGCAACTCGTCATTGGAATTATGCCAGGAACACGCGCGAATAATCTTTCGACAATTCAGGTTTATTGCTTTGTGCAATTCCGAGAAGACTTCGACGGCATCTTGTGAAGCCGATTTTATCGGCGTGATCTTTCTGGATTTCTTACCTCAAAGCAACAACCGACGGGAAAAGATGGAAGAGGGCGAAGAGCACGGCCGTAGGGAACTTTCTCCCTCATAACATTTTAAAAGTCGCCATTTTCAAAAGCGCTGTTCGAAGCAGATGACAACTAAAATATATTTAATGTTGTTCATTAGATTACATATATTAGTTTTCCCAATATTTGTGAACAGTTTTAAATCGTCAATAAGTAGCAGGCTGTAGTTGTATGTAGCTTAATGAATTTAACAACAAAATAAAATATCCATATGAAAGTAAAAGTAGAACATTTTGAATGCTACACCCAATTACTCATAAAAATTAAAAATTTCGACAATCAACATTACAAACAATCAAACAGGTGGTAAGTTTTACAGTTCTAAAACAGGGCGTTTTATTCGGCCAAATTTTTAACTTTTAAAATGTTTTTTTTAAATTTGAAAAATTATAAATTTTTTTTTTATTTAAAATTGTAACTGTGTAATTTGAGATATCTAAAACTGATAATTGGTAGTACATTCTTTTCAAAAATCACTTTGGCCCGTGCACGGCATGGGGCTCGGTTCAGACCAGAGCGCGGCAGAGACAACGGAGCACCAGAAACCAATTTGCCGGGGAGCGACCGAACAATCACGAAGCGGCCGCCCCCTCCGCCGCGCCGTGGGCGTGGGTGCGCGCGCGATTCCGCATCACCCGCTCGACGAGGTCGCTCACCTGCGCACGCTCACCTCCGCGGAGATCGTTTGGCGCAGATTCGAGGCCCCGGTGCATTTTCTATGCGCGTTGGGAAACGGGGCTCTGCGTGATGGGCTGTGAGGAAAGCACGCTCGCCGGCTGTCGTGGATGCACGTTCCGCCAGCGCCGGACTCCGAAGAGAATCGGAAGTTGGCCCGGAAAGAGTTTATTCTCCTTGTTCTGTACTATTTCTACGGCCTTCTCTATTTGTTGTTTGAAATCTAGCCATCTCTATTTGAAGGGAATGGTTCAGTAACAGGATAACCCACGCCAGCAAAAACAGGTCTCCCGCTGTTCGTAAATATTAATGTTCCGATTTTGGTCGAAGTGTTGTCACACGTTGCAACTGCCATAAGCCCTTCATTAATATGAACAAGACGTATACAATACCAAAATATGACACACTTTTACCAAAATTGAGATATTAACATTTACAATCAGCAGGATGGTTAGTGTCGCTGGTGTGGCTCATCTTGTTCCTGCCCCAAGTCTCTCACTTCAAAATTGAGTTTGGTTAGGCTCGTTTCATACTCCTCATTCACTGAGCATGTGATGGCGGCGGTCCTTAAACCACTATGCCATCTACATTAAGGATATTAAATTTCAAAAGTTCAAGATATTTTTAAGTGCACACTACTTTCTATTACATCGTCCGTTCTCGCTCTTTTATTTCACACTAGTAGTTATCGTCCAAATTTCACGTCTAGAGATTGGGAGGGGAATATGCTGTCTCTCGTTACCGCGAAGTAGGAGAGAGAGAGAGGAAAAGGCCAGCTTAAATACTTTGTTTTTACTGAAATAGCAAGAAATAAGTTATTGGAGTGGTGATGATTTTTTCTGAGATATCATCTACGTTATTTACATTCATCGCAAATCTGTGATGTGGGACAACCGGGTTCAATTTCCTAACCAACGTAAATGTACGAATTAATTATTTCACCACGACTTCGACCTCGTTCGAACTACTAACAATCTCATTAGCTTACATTTTCACCATTGAAACCAAATATCTTACTCTTCCTAGTTAATAACGGCGTATTTTTTCTTGGCAGTAAAAAATCGAAAAAATGAAAAGACAATTTTAAAACTCTAAGAGTTATCAAAAAATAGAAGATGCTGGAATTATAATTTTAGAATATATTTTGTCTCTATTCTTATTTCAGTACGGTTACAATTTTTTTCTGAACCAAATCCCATAAGTTCTCAACGAAGTCTCAACGAAGCCTCAATGAAGTTCCAACTAATTGCAACGAGTCCCTCAACCTCACGATTCGGCTAACATTCTTTGTATTGTCGAGATATTTTATACTGAACAGTATTTTATCCTTTAAGTGTTGCTTGACTTTTTTTAGCATAAGCTATTATTGACATAAATGAGTAAATGTATATATATTTCAACTCATAATATCGTAATTGTAAAATATATTTGGGGCGAAAGTTAGGGTCAAAATGATAACTTTTTCCGTACAAACCTTCAAGCTGGAACAACCCGCCAAATTATTCGATTACTTCAATTACCTCCCTTACAACATAACTTTATTTTTCATATTATAATACATGGATCAACTAAACAACATCATATGTAAATACTATTCAATAACATATCTCAAGAAATTAAACTCTAATTCTTAATTTAAATTCCTAAATTATTGTACGGTTCAAATACTATCTTACATGTTCGGCATTGTTTCGTTCTATGGGACTCATAGTCGTTTACAAGTTTCAAGTAATAATTTGAAGAATGCTGTAGTTTCAAGTAATAATTTGAAGAAAACTTTGTTGTATCCAGTAAGTTTAGCACTGGTATATTTTGAATCTTATACGAAACCATCAATCGATTGAAAGTACGAAGTAAAATACGACATTTAAATTGTTGCGAACACGGATGGATTTTCTTACCCCAAAAATTGGATTCTTTTTGCTTTGCACATATTTATGTATTACGCAAAGAATGATGAAATACACAAATAGGAAGTGACATAAAGCGGAAATTATTTTTAGTATTTAATGATGCTGTGAAACGTAATATCTGAATACTAGGAAATACATTTTTTAAATCTGCCTATTACCATTTTTTCTTGTAATAGGGAACGAATGAAAACTTTCCGCAGTGTGGAAAGTTTTCTGAATATATATTATACATCAAATTCAATGCATTAAATTCAAGGTATTATTAGAATATTTTACATACACATGACGCACAGTACTTATAAATATAATATATAATTATGACACATTTGGTGAATGGCCAATCCATTATTTAGACTTATTCAGTAACAATTTGTAAACCAACGAAGTTAAAAATAACCACGATCCCATACACACAACAATATCGAGCACATTATACCGCTCTTTTAAGGTATTGAGAATCAATAACTTTCTTTGTGAAATTAAGTTACTGATTCTAAAAACCCGCAAATAAAAAGAAGCATTTTTGTGACATAAAACATATTTTCGTGAAAAAGAAGCACACGTAATGAAAATAACCTGTTCAACATAATTCATAATTTTCAATCACCTTTGCAAACGAATAAGTATAAATATTAACACAGAAACAAACATAACGGGTCACTTGCACTTCGAGAACAGATAATGTAATCGCATGCCGTTAAAAATGATTAAGAGAAAACAAGAGCATTAATTGTAGGTACGTATCGCCATCCTTACTGCATCTCAATTCGTCTGGACCCGTTCTTAGAGAACAGTTTCAAGAGCGATAGCTACCTCTTCGTTTCAAACACGATTCCTCGTCGGAGCGAAGAAAGTTTTGTTTATACAATGAGCTCTTGCGTGGTATCTGTTTCCTCTCCTGTCGAAATCTTAGTATTTACGTAGACGTTAATTCCATGAAATAAATATATTTCGGGAGTCCTCGTCCAACAGAGACATTCTTTAATGGAGTGAGGGGATTTTTATTTAAACAGGGACCTCTCTGAAGCTGTATCGTCTTTTCCTCTCGAGCGATACTTTGAAAGAGTTCGTGAAAATGAATTCTGAGAACTCAGTGTATAATGGTCATTGTCGAACCGAGAACGATGTTAGCAGACTGTGAGCGAGTTTACTGACTTAGCAGTCAATTAAAGCGAACGAAACTTAAGAGTAAATGGTCAACGGTCAACGGTCAACGGACAACAAATAATCTAAGTGAATTATGAATTAAAATCGTGTGGGTTTTCCCTGAGTGTGTGTTTTGACATAACTGCGAGTGTGTTATTAGAATACGGGAGAATAAAAAATACATAGTGCTACTTTTCTTCAAGTAGACTTCCTTGTTGCTGATTGAAATGCTTCCAACGAAGTACATTTTTAATTTGAGTGAAGTAATTATTATTCTGAAAACATGAGTTACTTAAATATTTTTAGAGGGTACTGACAAAATAGCAATGTCGCATACGTTATTTCTGATTTTTAACATGAAGTCTTTATAATTTCTGCAACAGTCCCCTAAAATTTCTAATTAATATTTTCAAAAAAGAGCAAGTAGTACCTTCTCTACTTAACACTTTTGAAAATTTCAGTCAACTGTATTTAAAAATAGCTATCTGAGAAATATAATCGAGAAGAATGTTGATTTTCTCTAAAACCAAAGTGGGAGAGTCATTAATTGCTTAAGAACATTTTATTTGTTCGTATTGGGAAGAGCGCCTCATAAATTTCAATCATTTGTTGATCTATATACTATTTATTTAAAGAAAAATATTAGTCAGTCGTAGGTTAACCTACATAAGGGGGGGAGGGGGAGGAGGAGAAGAAGCATGACTGGGCCCATTACTCTAAAAGAAAACGTGTGCTCCCACATGACACCGCACGCCTTCCCGCTAGAGCAAACTGGCCCGTAGCACGCTTCCCACGAAATAGACACATAATAATGCCAAAGGACAACAGCGTAACTAAACAGTGGAGCGAGACCGACTCGGCCCGGCACGGCACGGCCCGACTCGCCTCGCCTCGCCTCGGCACGGCCCGACCGACCCGGCAGGACCCGACCCGACCCGACCCGACGCGCGTGTGCGCGTTCAACGCGGGCCGGCCCGGCCCGGCCCGAGCCGCGTCTGTTAGCGCTCTGTGACTGTGCGTAGGCCTAATGCCTTATGCACATTTATGAACATTTCTTTCAATACGCCTTGTTGAGAACCGGCTCTAATTTTTCGGAAAACATCGAAAATCAACTTCCTGGCTTGGGAGAATATTTGGAGAACTCGTCTCCAACACATATGGTAGCGTTTGTGGTACGGCTTCAGTTTATTTTAGAAGATAGGAAAATCATATTGGTATTCCGAAGATGCAGCGTGCGCATATGCTTGTGCCGTCGCAACGAAGAGCAAGCACAGACACTATACGAACGGCCCTCGAAAACAGCGTCAGTAAAGCGTATTATCTTTTTTTTGTCATCCGGTCCTGAGGACTTCTGCGAAAACGTGTATGCAAATGTCGCATGGATATTAGCGAAAACTTACAAGAAGTGCGGGGCGTTTAACTCCGCAGCCGGCGCGGGGGGCGGTCGCCGACGCGAGGCCACTGGCGTCGATTCCCCGTCGGGGCTCGTGGGGGCATGCATATGGATCCGGACGCTTCTCGGGGACTTCATCGTTTTCGGGTGGTTATTTATACATGGAAATCACTCCCAGGGGAGGGAGAGTCAGCCGGTCCCGCTCCCCTCCCTCATTTCCCCTCCCCCGTCCGTTCGGGTCCGAAAAACAAAACCAAAAAGCGAACGGAAAAAATAAACGAAGGAGGAAAAAGAAAAGCAAAAGGAAGTAATCGACGGTGACCGCCACTTCCCGCAGGGAGTCGAAAGTGCAAGTTTCAATAACCTCGCGCGAGGACTAGAGAACTGGAAGAGGACTGGTCTCATAAGCAACTCTCATTCCACTTCTTTTGTGAGCTGTCCTACTTGTCGCTGATTGTATCGTCGTCCGGGACCTGGCCCGGCTCGCGTCCGGTCTCCCCGTGCGCGCGCGCGCGGGCCGCGGGGGCGGCGGCGGGGTCCGACTAGGACGAGGTGCGGCCGGGGGACGGCGAGGGGGGATGGAGTTCGGACGATATCGTCGGACGCTCCGTCGCCGTTTTGTACCTTTTGGCCCCGCGGCGGCCGGGTTTTGTATTACGCGCGAGAAGGCAAGCGGGCGGGCGGGCGAGCACCCGCGGCTGCCGCCACCGCCGCCTGGTCTCCGAATGCGGTGGCCCGCGCGGGGCCGGCCGCGTGGCGGTACGTCGTCAGCGGACCCGCGGGCGGCCGACGAAACTAGTTCGGACGACTGATTCTGGCGAACGGTAGTGGCCGCAGGGCATTCGACAGCGACTCATGTCATTGCGTTTAGGCGTGAAGAAAATAGATCTTACTGAAAACAATCTTTCAAATGATGTTTGGTATGACGTGAGAGATGTATTTGTAAAAGAAATTTCGCTTCTCTGTTACATTAGGAGGATACGCTTATGTCCCATCAGCAACCTATTTCATCCATTTCTTCTCGAAGGTCCTGCCATACTTTCGCAGCATTTAATCGGAGATATTCGAAAAGCGTCTCCTTCATAAACTAGCAAAACAAATTATTCTACGTCCACATTCAATAGCTAAGTGCCAAGAAAAAGTATTCACGTTCATGTAATAGTGTCCCGCCAATCTGCAAGTTCTGCCGTTTTCGCCAGAAGGCGTCCGACGTAGAGCGACCATGCGAATGTTTGGAAAGTTAGCAACGGGAAAGGGCCGAACGCGGATTCACTTTATTCTCTACAGTGCACTGCAACGTCGCGACCGCCGGGTAGTGGTAGTGGCCCATAGGAAACATAAACAAGTCCATTCCGTTCAAGAGTTTGGCCATTTGGAATTGAATGTTTCGAATTATTTATTAGATGATACGAAATTTTTGGATAATTCGAATTATGATTGTTGAATGATTCTAGTTACCGGTTGACCCGAAATATTTAACGTACTCAACTATTTAAATATTCAATAATTCCAAACTTTTGATGACTCGGAATATTGGGCGATTAGTTGTATTCGAAAACTGTTATTTCGAAGGAACTCTTATTATACATGAGAATCATCAATAAAATCATGTTATAATGTATTGTTAAGCCTAATATTTTTATTTTAAATATTATTTTTACGTAATATAATTTTAGGTATTCCTAAGCAACAATATTCAAAATTCAAGTTTAACGTTTAAACATTTTTTTTTTAATTCAACAATCCGCGCTCCAGCAAGAGACGGACTATAAGTAAAAAACCGACAAATGATTATCCTCTAGGGGATGTTTTTATTCATTACAATTAAATAAATCAATAATATGTTACGAACATATATTATGTAAATGAAATTGACGCTTCTTAAAAATTCAACGCTCTTTTAATTGGCGGAACTGATTTCCGGATATAGATAAGCAATTGTAGACTGACGCGTATCTTTGAAATAAACTATCTTAAATATCAACATTCTTCAGTTATTCAAGTCAAATTATATTTCTTACTTGTTAAATCCTATCTCACTATTTTTTTTTAACTTCCTATTTTTTCAGTACACTTGATCAAAAGATTATTCGGTTAATTGACTAGAATAAAGCTCTTCTTGCCAGAATAAAATGATTTCGTATTCTTCTTAAAGAAGTCCTTCTTCATCCGTTTCATTCAATCACTTTGACAAGTGAATCAATGACAACAATTTCCATTCGTTGTTTAACTTTTCTAAAAACGACATACTAAAAGGAAACGTTGCTTCATTGCAGAAAAATATTATGAATTATATTTCATTCTAATATTTAAAACATTTCTTTAAATGACGCATAAAAAACGTGATTGATACTCGATAAGTTTATTGCTATTTGAATAGTATGAACACAGTCCCTTGTATTGGGAAAAAAGTACGTGTCTTAATTTAACACTATGCCGATCTTCAAAACAAGTATTTTTTTAAGAATCGACCGTAAAATGCGTAAAAAATATATATACTATATTTGCGTTTGTACAAACGGGAAATATTACATATACTTAACAAAAGTAATTACAACTAATTTACAATCCTTTGAATACTTTAAACAATTTCTACATTTTTAAACTTATTTAAAAAAGGCAGTTATTCATATTTCAGTATCCATTCTTTGTAGGAGCCAGATCCTTTGATTTATCGCACTCTCAAGCATTTTTCGTTACCTACTACAACACGGAAAGGCGGATGATGACCGTGGAAGAAAGTTGAAGAAACAATTTGGTTCGTTGTCCCATTATCGTTGGTCGTTTTTCAATGATACTGGACTTTGGTCGCTTCCCGGAAATTTGGCCGGGTTATAAATGTTGCGGTTACAAGATATACTAAAGTGGAAAAGCGATATATCATTCAGCACGGTCTTTCACACAAGACAACAAACGTAAAACATTTGCGAAAGCAACAATATTTCCTAAAATATCTTTTGAACGTCTTAAAATATTTCTACTACTTTGCATGAGATGTCCTTGAGTATTGGGCATCTTGAATGTTGTGTATTTAGCTCCGCTTGCGTTAGCTGTATATAAACACATTTTCATGCATTTTAAAAATATTTAATGTAGAAACTTTTTTCGTTTTTCCCAATTTCACGTCGTTGAACGAGATAAAGCAAATCGTTAAAGAAGGAAAAGAATGTTAAACAAAGGTCTCCGTGTATTAAGCCCTCTTCTATCTGTCTATATTACTTTGTCTTTGATAATTCTATTGAGTTTTGATGGAAAATATTTACGTAAGAATTTATATTTACTTTATACCTTGATCAAAATGTAAGAAATAATATTTTTTTGTAACACTAAATTTATTTCCTCTTTAAACACCCTTTTATTCGCGAAACAACAAAGAACACTATAATGAGAATCCGAACAGCTTTGGAAATATATTACAAAGGCTTTGACTTGATGTGTTATTATTATGAATTCCAATCGTTCTGCTGTGTCTAAAATGAGTGTTAACTTACAAACTAAAATCGAAAATCGTTAAGAAGTATAGAAATGGGAAATCGCAGAACATGAAATGGAAATGTAATGGCTTCTGAGAGCCTATTCGGAAAGTAGAAAGTTTCAATTGCTAAACAGCAATAGAAGATACATTACGCCTCATCTGAATATTACCATGAAATTCAGTAGTTGTTGGTTTTGACTCCTGTTGCTCAACGATAAAAAAGAAGGTAGAAAGAAACTGGTGGTGTGGGCCGGGATGGTTCGGAAGGAGCTGGTTTAGCCGCAGACCCGATGGGCTCGCTCGCGCCACCGTGGTTTTCCTGGCGTAGGTCAGTAACTCAGGCAAAAAATGTGCGGTTAGCGGAACAATGTCCGCCTGCCGCCACGAACAAACGAGCACTCACGCTAATGTAAGTGCATAAATCGAATCAAACACCACACACCTTTTTTCCTCTCCCCTCGCCCGTAGTTCGTTGTACTTTCGCGAGCCGCCTGCTCACGATATTAGACCTCCACGCCCATGTTTTCTTCTGTTTTTTTTTTCCTGAACGAGAATAGAGCATTGGAATAGGACATTGCACTGGTGCATGTTACGCGCTAACTGGCTGCGACGGCACAGAGTAAACAAATTAGGTTTCTACCGAACACTCTTATTACAAAGACATGATATACTATTTTCACGGCGTGTTGAATGCTCTAGTTAACCTTGCTCTAAAAAAGCAATTACCATACAGGTGTTTTAATATATGATTTTTGTTTTAATCTTAGGTCTGTATTTCCTGAGTCTTTGGTCTGTATTTCCTGAGCTGCTAGAATTTTATTTTGCACCAAGAAAATAAAACGTACAAAGTTAAAAGTAAAAACAAACAAGAAAATAACATAGAGAATGTAAAGGAATCTAACACGCGAATTAATACAGTATTGAAGTGAACACTTCCGAAAATAAAGATAATGTAACATTTTTTTCTATAATTGCAAACCCCTCACAAGATTGAAATTGGGAGGGGGAAACGTCAGTCAAAATTCAGTCTTGATGGTGAGCGCTAAATTACACAAGTATTTCACAGAATGAACGTTGGTAAACATACTACAAAAAATAACTCCAAGGAATGTACAAAATCATTCCAAATGCTCAGGGTGTTGGACTCGCATTCGAAGGAAGAGAAACAGAATCGGTAAAAGTATGAAACATCTGTAATGCGTCGATTTAGAGTAGATTATTGATTCTAAGTGAGAGCGCGGTTAAAATAGGTATTGTTCCCAATAACGATATCATTATTATAAGGCAGTTATTATATTTGCCTAAATTCACAACTGAATACGTTAGTTGCCGGTTGAGTATATACTTTAATCCATTTGCAATCAACTTTCTAAGCAGGATCTAGTGACTGTGGGTGTCTTTGTAATACTTTGCGCAAATAACGGGCTGTTATACGCGAAGTCTTGCACTTCATTCTCTCGAGTGACGAGGAAATTTGGGAAAGTTCGTACGTACAGTTGGCGGAACAAATCCCAGAGATGTGATAACTAATGGTACTTGTGTTTTTACGCCAGACATTCGGCTGATCTCGATTTCTAAACTCATCTATTTAAGATATTTCTCTACCTCCGTGGTTATGATGTTCTGAACGCATGACACAACGACGATTTCCATTCAAGAAGGCATGATGTTTTCTCCAAATGTCTAATAATAACATCAGTTTTGTTTGCTGCTATCGTATGATTAGTGTAGATTTTTTTTACCGTTCAGTCCAACAGAAATCAAGGGTTTTGGTCAGGGTCTGGACGACGTGGAGCATGTTTGCCTACAGATGAAGGTTTGAAATTTACAGATAAAATATTAGAGAACTGTTTGAACTTACAGATCTACTTGCGTAGGTAACAACTAAACCAAGCGTGCCATTTGATATATTAGGACCTTGCTACATTAGTGTAAGTTTATTTTATATTGTTAAAAATAGTGCTTTGATGATGATGATGATGACGATGACAATTAATTGGAAAGCCTATTTGTGTAACTCACGTAGTAGTGAAACCGGGTTTGACATTCTTTTGATTTTTACATTTATTCGAACGTTTCGCAACATTTTTCGCTTTACCTCTTCATGTTCAGTACAGTCAATAACAAGGTTACCTGTTCTTTTAATGTTCATAAGTGAACAAAAATTTCAAATTTATTAAAAATCAAAATTTCGAGTAAAAAGCTGCAGTTGATCAAAAGAGAACAGTTGGAGTGGAGGTCATTGAAGATGTTGTTGTTGTTATTATTATTATCTTTTATTTTCTCATTTCATTGGTACAATTAAATGGATTATTGTACAGATTTACAAAATCAAAGCACATCATTTATTATTATTATTATTATTATTATTATTATTATTATTATTATTATTATTATTATTATTATTATTATTATTATTATTAAAGTGTTATTGAGATATTGTTCCGGAGGGCGATTGTGCCGGAAGACGTCACGCCCGGCGCGTATGCCCGCCCGCCCGTTGCGTGGCGTCTGCGTCGCGGCCCGAACTTCGCGTGGCGCGTCACGGCCTGCGCGGGCCCAACCCGCGGGCCTCCCGGCCCGGGCGCCGCCAGTGCCGAGCTTCCCGCAGGCGGCGGGAGCGCGCCACAGTCTGGGCCCGCGCAGCGCGCGCGCCGCCGACCCCAGCCCAGCCCAGCCACGGCGAGCCGCGCGCCCACGGCCCACATGTCGGGGGGCTATCCCTTTGCGTAGAAGAAGGAGGAGAAGAAGAAGGGAAAACGAATAAGAAATATGCTATTCCTTGCGGATAATAACGAAAAGAGAAAAGAGGAAGTTACACATAATAGGAATTAAAATCAGTAAGTGCGCAGAATTCATTAAACACCTCAAAAAACAATGTTATATTGAAAAAGGGACAGTGTTCCCATAATTGTTTCATATATCAGAGAGATTCGTGGAAGTCTGATGAAGGGCTTCGAACAAGTGGGCGTTAAAGTGGACCTGAAGAAACGCACGTAGGAAGAAATAATGACCTTGAAATACACAAGCATCCTGTAAAAATCCATGAGAAATATTTTTTTTATTCAGTGTGGTTTGGCCGTGCTTTGTTGTTAAAAATCTGTGCAATTAATTATACAGAAAATGAGAAAATAAAGCAATAATAATATTGATTATATATGATAATATGAGCAATGATAATATGATTCTAGCGTTGTAAAAAAACATATAAAAAGAAAAAATGAACTCGTAAAACAAAAAGAAAAATATAGAAGGAGTACTTCGATACTTGCAGGGGCCGAATTCAAAGTCGTACCCCGGATTAACGAACTCATAAAGCAAGCAGACAGCATTATTTTCCAATTCATAATTCATTTTGTCCATAGATGTCTTCCTGGAATATACATTTCTTCAGAGAATTTATAAGGTGAAGTTCACTCCTTTTGTAAACTCACGCTTTGACCATCAGTTTTTGCATAATGTTTTTATACACCATATATTATTGGAATTATTAAAAAACATTTGCCATGTACAAAAAGGGAATAATTGCAATAAGTGTTTTGACAGTTCTAAACTCAGAGAAGAAACGGCTGAGACCCTTGTTCGTTTATATTCATCTGAGTAAACCCCTCAACCCCTCATTAAAAAGATTGGTGAAATGGAAATATTATTAATTATAAAACAACATTTGCATTTACAAACAACGAAAACAAATCGAAATATTAATGTTAGAATTCAATTGTTATATGCAATACAACTATCCGCCAATGCAATAGGAAAACGAGAGAGGTTTTCTCAAAGGCGAAACTAGATTTCTTGCCATAAACCTTTGTTTTCAAAATTGACATCTTCAAACTCATGATCGACGCTTTGGAGTAACGATGAAACAAATTGGAAGTTTTGCGACAATTCCTTGCTCGCACAATGTTAATAATATCTAGAAGTAACGTGCAACGAAAATGATATAGTACATATGTATCCTTCGTCAATTGCGTTAACTCTGGTCTAAGTCTGGAAGTCAGAAATGAAATCAAATTCGTTTTCAAGTATTATTTGAATCAAATAATTAAATAAATATAATTAATAAATAATTTGTCAATTTCTGAAAACTATATTATGCTAAACAATGCGTACATCTTGATTGTCGTATACGTATTACAGCACCAATTACTAATATTCTGTTAAAAGAAATATATTCGCGACAGAGATCAACTTACTCCTGTTTCAATTAGATGACGAAACAGATTTTGTTTACGTTGTGATTGTTTTGGCGTGTGAAAATCACGCTACATGTCAACACTAATAAATTTTGTTTGTATTTTTGCCCAAACATACGTGTTATTTTTTCATGAAAGTGATTCATGCCAGTATTAGGGTTACACAGGTTAGTAATTTTGAAGTAAATGACTAATGATCGATCTGATTCAGCTATGAATTTCCCGAATATGTTTTCTTTTTCTGGGTATGTTCAGAGTTAGTAAATGTTTGCTGTTTCATTGCGGAAAAATAAAAACGCATATTACAGTTCAACACCGAAACGAAACTAGATACTTGTAAGGAATGTGACTCATGGAAGCGGAAGATCCAGTCTCATCTCAACTCTTTCACCCAATCCCCCGAAAATCATACACTACCTGCGTGCCCAACCGACGATCAGATACGCCGCGTCCGTCCCTCTTAATCCTCCCCCAACTAATAACAGATCCCCAGGCGGCGCTGTTTGGCCATGACGTCAACTTAACCCCTCCTGTCCCACTCGAGGGCTTAATCAACATTCTCCTGAGCGGGACAGCAATCTCCCACCCGCAGGTTGATTTGGGGCACGCTTCGGGCTCGCTTTAGAGCCTTTTGACGGCGGCCGCGACGGTTGAGTTCGCTTCGCCTGTCGCAAGTCGCACGCTCCTCCGACACGCGCACGCTCGTACTCACGCCCGAGCCCCGGGAAAAGGCCGCACTCAGTGCAACGTAGCTGCGACTCCTCCGCCCTGCCGTTGTAGGCACTCGACAGCACTCTTTAACACACCCTCGTCCGCTGCTTAGAGCATACATTTATTCGCCGAGCAACTAGGGTGGATTTGAAGCGTTTCGAATCTTCACGAAACTCTTGTGCGTTTCTACAAAAGTCCGTACAGGCAAACTATTCAGTTGCATGTGTATTTTACCAGTGTACAGCTGTATCAATACATACAAATTATTTTTTCAAATAGACGCTATAATGGATGATCAAATTCAGGGAGCGAACTCCCTAAACTGTGAACACTCAACACAATCAGAGCTCCCAATCTGTTCATAGAATATACTTTTGTTCGACGACCAACTAGGGTGGAGTTTAAGGCTCTCAAAATTTCAGTAAACCCCTGTCGGTGTCTACAAAATTTTGGATGTATAAAGTTTTATACATGTGAAACTATTAAATTTCCCTTGAATTTTTTAAATATACTAAAATATACAACAGATATATACAAATATATGTGCTTAAACGAAGGATCAAAGTCTGAGAAGAAACTCGGACCATTTAACACAATCCGACCTCTCCTTCTGTTCTCTGAAAATGTCTTCTTCATTCACACTTCACTGCAATCACCCCTTATCGTCACACACAGTTTTTACCGTAAATAAATATGTAAATAAATAAAAATAGACTTTTTAAAGTGGAGTTTGTCTTTCGAAAATCCACTAATTCTGCATGTTCTATTCAATACATTATATTATATATACAGTGAAGTAATTCAGTTGTTTTGCAGAGTACAAAAATTCAATGATTCTAAGTGAATGAGGCTGCTAGGAAGGATAAAATGCGGGAAACAACTTCATCAGCATCCATTCACCACAATCACAGCCCATTCACTTCTTCATAGCACGTGCTACTTCAGCTACCATGTAGGGTCGAGTTAGTCTTTCAAAATTTCACTAAATCTCCACCAGATAAAAATCACTTAATCTCATCAACCTACAACATAGTGACAACTAATTTAACTGAGCTTGTGGAGTAGCAAAAACGATAGAATTGTCACCAGTTTGCGCTACTTCACATCGAACTTGAATAAGAAAATCCCTGAACTTTGCCCCTAGGCATACCGATCTCCTTCTAAAATAAGCCGCAACGACGCACAGAAGTGGAATTAAAGTCTTTCGCAAATCCACCAAATCTCCGTCAGTTTCTACACAATTTACTCCAAAACACACAGTGCAATTGTTCGATTCGACGGTACACAAGAAAGCCAATGTATGGCCGTACCAGCCGCTGAGACAGAGGGTCAAACTCGAAGAAAATTCTCCCTCACCGGCGACCACTCGACGCAATCCGCTCCCGGGGGCGGGCGGCGGCGGCGCCGGCGGCGGCGGCGGTGGCCGGAGAACAAGACGCACATTGTGCCGCCACGCGCCCGCCCCCGGCTGCGCCACCGCCACTACCGCCCCCGACTCCCAACCATTAGACCGGCAAATATTTGACTCGTCCGCGGTGGCGGCGAAGACGACCGACGCGACGTCGGCGGGCACCGAGGAGGGCACGGCGCTCGCCCGTCTGTTTATCACGCGAGCCTCCTCCGCCCCCGCCCACGCACCCAGGCAATCGATGCCTGGTCCGGTAATTGATTCACTCCCGCGCGCGGGCAGACACGGCGTGTGACTTACGGGGCACGTCTAGTCAGTCACTCGGCGAAGACGGCCCGTCTGCTCGACAGACAACGCACGAGGCACTTCGTGTTTTCCACACTCGCCGGCGCACGCACGCGATTGCGCGCCCTAATGAGATGCGCGCGTATGCAAATCCGCGCCGGCCCGCGCGCGCGCGCTCACTCACCTCCGTGAAATCAGCCATGCCCGTCGTCCCGTGGCAGCGGCGTCACCGGCTGGTGCTGCTGGGTGGTGACGGGGGGGTCGGTCGCCCCGCCGACGCGACGCGCCGCGACGCTGGTGCAGCAGCTGCTGGGGCCGTGGGGGGATGAGCGCGCCCGCGACGCAGCGGTGCCGGCGGTGAAGTGCGGGCGTGTGTGTGCGTCGCCTCTCGGGCCGCCGCCTCCGCCTCCTCCACCTCCGCCGCCGCCGGTGCGTGAGAGGAGAGGTGGGGGTGAGCGCGGGGGGCGGGGGGAAGGGGGGAGCAGCTCCGGGCCGCTCCGCGCCGCTCCACGCTGCTCCTCCGTACCGTCTCCTCTGCCGCCGCCGCCGCCTCCTCCTCCACCTGTTGTGGCTGCCGTGAGGTGCGTAGTGCTGGAGCAGTCCGGTGCATGCGCGCGAGCCCGTGCTGACCGCGCGGGAGGATGTGTATGTGTGTGTGTGTGAGAGAGCGCGCGGCGCCGTGCTGGACACACACGCTAGCGACCGCTGGACGCCGAGTGCAGCGCGCCCAACAATGGCACCTGTTCTTATTGGAGCGGCTGTGGGCCCCGAGCGCCTGGGTGAGACCCGCGGCGACGCCGTCGGAGGCCGAGCAGCGTCTCCCTGGCGGCGCGCTCGCTCTGCGGGGGAGACGCCGCCGCCGCCCCCGTCGCCCGCAGCCGCGTCGCGCCGCGCCGGGCCGCTCCGCGCCGCGCCGCGCCGCGCCGCGCCGCCCGCCCGCCCCGCGCCGCCCGTGATGTCACGCTCTGCCAATGGCGAGCCCGCCGCGCGCCCGGGCCCACCAATGGCGAGGCCGCGCCGCCGAGCGCCTGGGCGACGTCCCCGCGGCCGGAGCGGAGGGGGCCGAATACCTGCAGTCAGCTGACGCGGCGCGTGGCAGGCCCGCGGCGCGGGACCGCTCGGCTCGGTTCGGCTCGGCACGGCACGGGCCCCGGCGAACCACCCGGCCCGCGCCGCGGACAGCGCGCGCGCCCGCCGCCGGCCGCGGCTACACGTTTCTTCTCAGCTTGCGCTTACACGGGCTAATGGGGTTCAACTCCAATTACACGAACTGAACGGAGGACGGAAGTTCTTGCAAGCGGAAATTCGGAGGATTGGAAAACGCCCAGACATTAAGTAAAATAAAATCTCAAACATAGAAAAATATTAATTTAAATTAATGAGAAACATACAAACAACCAAAAGAGTAAATACTATGTCTTACAGAAAAAAAAAAACTTAATTTTGTCTTCAAAATTGGCTCCCGAAGTTGAAGGTGAGGATAATTGCTGTACTAGAACATTGTTTTCGGAAAATGCATATTTCACTCTAATGACGCAGACACTCAAATTTAAGTTGGACGTATTTCATAATATTAAAAATAATGATACATTATATATTAAAAATTGTATAAAGGAACCGTATTTATAGTGCCCAAACTGCTCAAGCCTCCATTCCTAGAGGTATAGAAATAGCAGAGAATACATTCAAAATCATTCTTTGACAAAAAACCACATTGAATTTGAAATATGTAAGAAATAAAAAGTCCGGCTTACCCTGACTTTCTGTGTATCAGAAAAAGAAAACACACTTAATGTAACATACATTCATGTTCATACATTAACATAACATTAATGTAATTAATGTAATAACATAATTATGTATATAATTAAATAATGTATATTAATGTATATGTAATTAATGTATATTCATGTATATGAATATTAATATATACAATTAATGTATTAACATAATTAATGTAATTAATGTAATAACATTAATGTAACATACATTCATGATCATACATTAAAAAACGGCAAAGGTGACTCAGAGCATCACATAATCTCACTGTAATGCCTCTGACTGGGAGGCTCTGGGATTCGACTCCCAACGGTAGCAGGATTTTCGACTGCTAGGTCGAACTCAGAAGAGAATTCTAGTGGCCGCCTGGTTTAATCGGTAGTTTTCCATGGTTTCTCTGTTCAACTGGCGAATGCCGGAGCAGTTTCCTAACAAACGGGTCACGGACCGCACGAGACATTTCCTTTCCCTCCTTTTCGTATCCGTACATCTCACTCACATGCGTTATGCAATTGTTGCGAGACTAATGCGGAACTTGAGACTTGTCCCGGCTGGTGTGGTTCCACGCTGGAGGCAGATATCTAGTTGGGGATAATCCCTTTTAGAAGACGTAGGACGGCGCCGGATCTCCCTAGTCAGGGAGAAGATCACCGCCACCTCACACCTTATAACTCATACTACGCTTTCGGGATCTTAGCAGTTCACACACCCTGAATCACTAATATGTCATTGAACATAAAAATATGCACAAAACACAGGTATTGAAATAAAAATGTCATTTTTTTTACATAAAAATATTCTGAGTGAAAACATTCTTAACTTTTACATTTATATTTCTGTTCTCCTTAATATTTCAGTCTCATGGTTTGATGTAGCAGTTTGAAACAAAACTTATGCGAAAGAAGTATTTCATGATTTTGTTTGCCTTGGTGTGTATTTTAAGTATTAAAATTGATTTTACGTTAAATATTTCTGATACTTATTTTCACTATGCCACCATGGGATGTTAATTCAGGGATTTTTTTTTTGCTCGGATAGAAACAGATTTAGCTAATAGTTTACTGTTTTGGATGGTTAATTGTTTATGTTTATTTGAAATAAAAAATTATTTGTTTACATTGTTGAAATTTGACAACATTGACGCGTTGTAATTAGTGTTGCATGTCGAGAGGATAGTTGACAATTTGTGTTATGTTAGAGGGTGTAATATTCGGTTGTATTTCTTATGAATTTATCTTACGAATGTGAAAAGAAATTTCAAACATAATATTCTGATGTATCCTAATTAAAACTCTGCTCTTTTTGAAAGTCAAACCATATTCATAACGCAACAACATAAATTAATATCTTACCTGGTGAACAGATAAATCATTCATCGAGGCAACAACATTGATTGTGAAGACGCACACAACCCTCCTATTAAGCATTAACTTTCCTCTGAGGAGTCTTTTTCAAGATGTTAATCAGAAGACGTATTCCTGAGCAGAATACAATAAACGGGAAATCCGTCCCTTCGCATTCATTTCGACTTAATTCCGACCTAGAATCAATCAGCTCACGGCAACATCTCCATCTCCAACCCCCCACTCCTCCCTTTACACACAATGCATCACCCCGCACGCCATCGCGTCCCCGAGTTTGTTATGCGCGCGGGCTCGTTGGCGCCTCGGCGGATACGTGTGTCCGTAAACATTTCTCCTCGTTTCCGGTGTCCCCGCGCGGTCGGGCGCGCTGGCGGCGGCGGCGGCGGCGGCGGCGGCGGCGTCGCGGCGGCGCGCCGGGCCCACGCCTTCGATTATGTGCTCCTGAACAATCGTTACGTAAGGGGACGGATCGCCGGATCGCCATGGGAGCCGGCGGAGTGGCTGCGCCACACGGACGCTGGCTCCGGATATGGAGATCCGAGTGTGGCGGACTGGGCATGGGTGAGAGGACAAGGACACGTATTGCCCGTTGTAGAAATGTGTAAGGGAAATATTAAAAGGATATTATTAATGTCATAATTATTGTAACGGGCATGGTGATTATCTGTACATTTACAATAAAAAGCACAATACTTGTCCTTGTACGTCCGTCTTTGTGGTCGTCATATGAATATGTGGTCGACTCTGTGGTCGTAATAAGGGTGTTGCAACCCGACAATATTTGATATGGCTTGTGAATTTATTTGGCCGTTGAAGCTAGATGGAAGGCTGATGCTGCTGGTTGACTACTTGTAATTATATGTAAGACTGACCAACGGATAAAAATGTTTGTATAAAACAATCTCCGCTATTATTTTCAGTCCGTTGTCATAGCTCAAGACAGAAATCGTCGCGCTAAATTAGCCAGATCCCGATCTATATCCTCAGGGTCAATTCTCCGATGGTGGAATTTTGCGCTCGGATCGCAACACAAAAGTTGACCTTACTGAAAAGAAGAACTCACTTCTTATGAGGCGAAAAGTACATCACTTCCTCCGCAGAGGTGATATCCGGGAACATTTACACACGTAGTATTTACACTATTAATCGTCACTGAGCATAAATTGTCATATTTGTTCCATACATAAGTTTGTTTAAAAGAATTAATTTTGTATTATTCAGTCGATAAATGGTATGGTTTTCAAGAAGAAACTATTTGAGGATCACCACTTTGAAAAATTCCTCCCTAAGTGATCACAACTAGCCCTTTGTACGCTTTTGGTTAGATGGAAATGAATTCGCGAAAATGGGGTGAGGGAGTTCTAGACATTCAATTTCATGGGAGACGGCTGTTTACGTTAAACTTCAAAACACTTTGTGAAGTCAATATATTAAGGAATGTATGAGATGTACTAGAAATAAATGTCGATCACATCAAAATTCACATTTTGATTTGTTGAAGTAGACGTGGATGAGATGGCAGCGGTCGTGGAGAGGTTGCACGGGGTTGCAGGGGCGTTAGTGATAGCGATACAGCCGAAGTGGATGTGACCCCACACGAACGTTCGGTTTGGGAGCCGTGGAGGTCGTCCGGGAGAGTTCGCTGGCTGACCGCGCGTTGAAGTCTCCGGCCTGCGCTCATGGCCCCGAGGACGACCTTCCGCCCACGGAACGCTGGGCTGTGGGTTGGAGTGCACTCGCGTGAAGATGCGAGTTCAGAGGACGGACTGGGAAAGTTGACTGGCTTGGTTGCAACACTGGTTCAGCGCTTGTGGTACTAATTCTGTTTTCCTTTTACGTAGGGAGTCATGGGCCATCAAATCTCGTGCCTGCAATCGCTAGTTCAAACGTTAATTTATGACTAATCAATGTAATGAAATGTCATTGTATGGGCCGAGCGAAAAGAATAATATCGGTATAAACACATTTTGTTTTCGTTGACGTCAATAAACGTCTGTAATCTTGACTACAGCGATTACCTCAAGAAACGTAACTTGCACTTAATATTACATGCACACTTGTCCATGTGAAAGTCAAACATAATATTATGTAACGAGATATAAGAAAACAATTGTGAAAAATATAATTATGGTAATTAGGTGATTAATTTCATGATCTAGTTAATTCTCCAATTGTATAGTATAATTATTGCAACATAGTCACTACGTTTTCACAATTTTGTTCTCAAATCACCCAAATCAAGTTACCAACAATAAGGTTATTAAATTAATTTAGATAATTGTTTTAATAGTAGATGAAGTGGACATGCGCACGAACGCGTAGACCCTAGTTTGGAAGAATGTAAATATTTTTCTTTACGCGAGTGATTTGTTAATATTCAGATGTGTATCTAATTGTTGAGTGTGGTTTAAAAAATGATGAGTCTGATAATATTTTGAAAGTAGTTGGGGTTCATAATAGAGATACATGCTGATTTAGCCATGAGAACTTTATCATTCTGACTTTTAAGTATCCTTCGCTGTAGTAGCTTCTAAAACGATTGTTCGTTCTTGGAGCATTATGACTTAATTTTAAGGATTAATTGCAAATAATAATGACTACAGGGATTCTCATTCATTAATTTATACAAATTATATCCCAATTGAAATCCCATGTTGCTAGGTAATATTGGATCGTATTGGTTATGAATGCCATGTCCCACGTTCGAGTTCACACGGTAACTCTCACGAAGTTGTAAGAAGTGACAATTCTTTTGTATTTGTATTTTATGTATCATATGTTTCACGTAACTTGTGAGCTAGCGATTTTTTATTACAAGCAAGTGTCTATATTATTAATGTGCATTGTGTATAAATAACAAAATACATTTCTTTATCTTTACAAAGAACACTCGACATATCCGCTCAACGTACACATTAAAAAGATAAAGTGAGTGCCTAATGTATCTAGAGAAAGTGCTGTAGACTTGATAATGTCATATGGTAGAATTTATGGCATATTTTCAGGGTTATTGCCACAAGTTAAACTACCTTTGCTATACAAGTGTCGCTCATTTTAAACAAGACTATTTTTTCCACGACTGCACGTGAGGGTAATACATTCAGTACGTATATGATTCACAACCTTTACAAATGAGTGATAGAAATAAGAGAGAAATGATTGACTGTGTTTATAAACAGCGTAAATCTGTTTCTTGGCATCGCTTTATATGTATGTTGGAATGTTTTGACAGTAACATAGTCTAAATGAATAAAAAATTACAACAAAACTGAAAATTACTGAAATACGAGTATTTAGAACTGACCTTATGCTACAGCACTGAGTGGAAGTAAGTATGATTTTATTACGAAGTTACATTTCTTTCACGACCCTGGTGAATATATCGTAGAAACGGAAACGTTGTTAACCATATTTATAAATTGCAAAGGACCTATTGTCAAGACATTCGACATATTTGTAAGTGAATTACTTGTACATATGAATAAGGATTGTAACAGTGTGTCTTGGATGGTGAGTCAAAGGAAAATGAAAACATTCGTTGAAATAGTTGTTATCGATTGAAATCACGGGATAAATGGACCCATATACTTGCCTGCGAGACTATTCTGCCCGTTTCATATTACCCGTTCGGGAAATAGGTATGAGTTTTATTACAACATGGTGGGCAAAATTTCAGGAACCAAATTCGTCAGCTTCGTGCATGGCGTTATCCATGTCCTGAAGACCAGCCCAGGAAATCCCGTTCTGGGTACGCCTCGTAGCGAAGTGACCAGACAAGTGATCCTCGCCAGAGAAAAGGCGATGAGTACGTGAAGCGGGGATATGGGGCGCGGTAGGCAATAAGACAGCCAATAAGCTGCGTATACGGGATGCGGGAAAACCGGTCGGGCAAAACGACGAGTGCCTTCGTGATACACTTAACACAAGTCGCACAAACACAGATAGTAAAATTGTTACGTATTGTAAAATTGTAGTGCGGGTGCGTCCATTAAATTAAACCTACCTCCAGACACGGTGCCAAATGATGTGGTTTGCGTAATGAGAGACGAACTAAAGAAAGTACTGCAATGACTGAGTCACGGCAGCTTCAAAAATCATGGATAGGAGGGCAAAGGTAGGGGGCATGTCATCTATTATAGGTAGATGAAGTGTATTTCTTTGGTGACCTCTTTTTCCATCGACGCGTTCGGGAATAGGAGGAACTCTGAATATGAGCGCTCACACACACCGAAACAAGTCGGAGGCGACGCTGGTGGAAGCTGTGCCGAAATATACTTTTTGCTCCAAACTACGTAGGCTAATTTATGTCATGTCAACTTTTTTCTTGGAGATGAGGGTCAGCACGGAAAATCTATGATATACGGTAGAAAGTGTATTGAATGTACCTTCCAAAGATACCACATGATGTCTGACCGAGTGAAGCAACCAGACGGTTGGCGACTAAGCATGCATCAAAATTCAGTCGGTGAGTGGTGTTATTCAAAACTGGAAGACAGGAATCAAGAGCGCATTTCGTGCGTTAAAAACCTTCTTCATGGCTCTTCGAGAAACAACAGCTCTCATGATTTATGAATCACCTCGCAGGTTAAAAGTTTGGGCGCAAATTTATAAGTGTTGCTCATAGATGGGCGTTTGAAATCATTAGCGAGAAAAATGGGCGAAATCCTATCAAAATAAGGCTCGGAGGGAACGATACATATTTGTTATGCGTGGTCATTTTATCCGTATTATCGTTTACATTTCTTTCACGACCCTGATGAATATATCGTAGAAACGGAAACGTTGTAAACCATATTTATAAGTTGCAAAGGACCTATTGTCAAGACATTCGACATATTTGTAAGTGAAAGTAATCACCAGTGACTACGGTTCCAACCCTCTGATAAATCCGTTAACAAACTCCGTCGGCTCCTGAGTTCCTTTATCGTATGGATTTGTGTTTCCCTTTATCCTAAACGTGTGTGCGCACAAACCTCTATTGGAAGCAATACCTTTACACCTGAGAAGGGGGAAGATGTGACGTTAAGCATGAGACGCGGTAAACCTGGACGGTTAAAACTAGACGTCTGTGGACGCCTTCTGGAAAGGTTTCAACACAAGATCGCAAACCTAGACAGATGAACGTATTCCTTATTCTTAACATGAATTGTTTAGAAAATGTTGTTAAACGCTTGAAACTATTACTTGTTACAATTTCTTTCTCATTTCTGTCTATTTCTTTGGGCGTCTGCGGAATACGCTGCTGTAGATGAACTCCAAAATTTGTACTGGGCTTCCTAAGCCGGTATCCAACAGCAGAGTTGGCTCATTGCAACAACCGTTGCCACTGCAGAGATTTTAACCGGGGGTCCGAGGGTTCGAGTTCCGCGGATTTTTGTCACTAGCTTTATAGTTGGATCGAATCCAGTCGCTGTCCGTTGGAGGGTTCTAGTGGCCAGTGATCGGTAGATTGTTTCAGTGCTTTCTGTGATTAATACCAGGAGTATACTGGAACAGTAACCTAAGAAAGGGACCATGCAATCTTCCCATCCTCATCCCTGTTCCCTTTTTTCCCTTACACTGACACCAACAGTATTACTTACATGCATTGCACCACCACACATGTCAGGAAACCATTCGGAAGATTAGAGTTTCTGAGAGATTAGAGCTCCCGGTTGGAGCAGTGTGCCGCTGGGGGAGGTACCCGGAGGGGTAGGGGAAGATCCTCGCAAGCCTTCGTGTGGACGTGCAGGTCGGCATCGTATTTCACATTCCAATGGAAGAAGAATACCGCCTGCTCTCGGCTAAAACATGCACCTCACTCACGTGACCAAAGCCACTGACGCGCCCGGAAATACCAAATACTCATCCACAAGCCGATATCGCCAAATCCCGGAAAGCAAGCGACATTCAGTACTGTAAGTAACGAAGGTATGAACGGAACCGTGGGTTCGTAGGCTTCCGCGGCCGGAGTCAATGCATTCTTGGCTATCCGGGATGAGCCGCGTCTCGGTCAATTGTACTGACGTTTCGGCCATCTTGCTGTGGCCTTCTTCAGAGCTATACTGCTGGCAGCTATACAGTAGTATAGATCTGAAGAAGGCCACAGCAAGAAACGTCAGTACAATTGACCGAGACGCGGCTCATCCCGGATAGCCAAGAATGCATATGAACAGAACCGCTATCGATACCGCAGATATCGACGAAAGAACCGATGCTGTATGTACGGAACGTATTCACCGTCGCGAGACAGCGTCGCGGTGGCGGCGGCAGCAGGCTGCAGCTCCGCACCGGAAGCGGCGGAAGCTGATTTCCATATATCGCAACCTGCGTGCGGCCGCGCGCGCTTGTGATCCATATGCATAAACGCAACGCGCGGGGTCGCGCATGAAGCGTCGCGCGTCGCCCCGCAACTCGCCCGGGGCAGGTGTTAGCACGGGCTTGCCGGAAACGCCGCGCGCTTCACCTGAGAAAACAGCGCCCGTCAGGGCTCCGCTGCTTCACGAGATAGTTAGGAAAGCGAAATGCGTTCTCTTAAAAATTTGTGTGTTAGTTGTGATTTATTTGTATATGCATAATTTCATCTCTTGCAGTCTGTAAAATTACAAAGTGTTTGAAAATAAAGAAAAACTATATTTTTATTCACGTGGCTACAAATATTATTATTTTTAATAGAAATAGTACAAATTTGAAACACCCCGTCAATTATTAAACCATTAACTTTTTTAAATATTGACTGTTCCCAGTAACATGGCTGTCTCTTCCTAGACTTTCGATTAACATGAAATTTGGGACAAATACTTAGAGGTGGCGGAAAACTTTGGCGGAACAAATCCCAGAGGTTCGACAGGTATCGGTGCGATCTGGACTTTGATAAGGCACAGCTCATGCTATTTACAGTTTTCTTTGTGGGGGGGAACGTGGTTAGCCGTTCTGATCGCAGTACGCACCAACAAGTACTGACATTTTTTTCTCTAAATTCAGAATAGAAGTATCAGGTTTGTTTGTTGCTATCGTACGATCTGTATGAATTGGTCGACGTTGGTTAGGAATGGAGTGATTGTAGCGAATATCTCAGTGATGGACTATCGAGCGATCCAGTCTCTCTCAAATCCCGCTGGTGATTATGAGTGAATCCGGCTCACCCAGAAAGAGAAACGAAATTTGGCGGGAATGCTGCCAATACCAAACAGAGAGCGCGCCTTCACGACGTGATCCTCTATTCTGTGGCTAAAGAAGGAAAGTTAGTAAGAACAACATCAGCTATTCTGAGAAAATTATAACAGAGTATATTGTCGGTCACCAAGCTCTGCAGCCGGACATAAATTCAAAAGTTACTCACGCGATCTGGCTTGGGTCAATGAGATCAGTGAAAACCGACAAGCAAATCATAACGCGACCCGCTTCCTGATGTATTCATATATGGAAAGACAGACCCTAAAGGATAGGTCTCACAATATTTCTTTGTATAACTATTTGCAGCAAGGGTTGTTGGCGACAAGAATATCTAGTCACCCGTTTCTTCAGCGCATTCGATGCAAGGGATTTTCGAGGGCCATAATTCGACCCGCATTACGAAGGCCCCGCAACGCCGCTCCGTCTCCTCTGTGCTTAATCTGAGGCTGACATGTGGTTGTTTGAGTGTGTAGAAATTTTACAACAAAATGTAACTATGTAACTTTGAGATCTCCAAATGCTCCAATTGCTGAAAAAGGTCAAAATCTCTAACGAGGAGGTGGACCAAATTTCTCACTTTAGTGTTCACAATATTCCTGTTGAGTTCTACTATTCTGTCGTAGTAATTTACTTTAAACGTCCAGTCGATCTTTGGTGCATGCAAAACAGCGAAGAAACTGGACTCAGAGCTTGAGAATCAGTGCGCACTCAAAGTTATGGAGCTCCTTTCTTGATTCATTGTGTAAACGAATCACAATACACGGTATAACTCTATCCACATTGCGTGTCTAGCCACTTGCATGTGCCAACTGAGTATATTGAGTATACTGATGCTGTGCAATGAGCAATGTAGGTCAACGAAGATTATGAGAGTTCATGCGACCTGTTCTATGGTTGGCTTTAAGCCAATGAAAAGGTAACGTACTCCGAACGACTCATAGTCTATTTTCTTGGCACTGTTTGTGAATTTTATTGGGTGGGGGGGGAGAACGATTTCAGAAAATATCTTTACTGAGTTGTGAACGTCTTAACTTCGTCTGTTCATCTGTTCTCAATTTAATTCAAAATCCCAAGTAATTAGGGTTGTGTTTGTTGGAAAAATATAAACGACAAAAAACGCAGAAATCGTTTCATTTTTTATATTCATTGACTTTTATACTTCGATTTCTGTTTCAAAGCTGTCATTTATATTTTTGCCTGTATATGACAAAAAATAAAAAAAAAAGATACTGAAGAATGTTGAGTCTCGTAAGACAAATGTACTCTCTCTTACCTCAGAAAATCCAGACCAGAAAATCCGTACAAATGGAGTCTGTAGACAATCTTACTCCCTACAAAAACCGTTTGACTACCATCCAACCCGCTAAGGAGTACGTTAAACACGCAGAGCCGTATAAAAGGAGTCGATTGCTTTGAGGGATTTGGAGAATGGAAAGCAAACTGTCCTCCCCTTACATGCGACTCTGAATTTTACTGCCTCGTTGTAAAGGGAACGCTGGGGACTGTGTGGCCTTTTTGGCGGCGGGAGGGGGCGTGCGGGGGCGTGCGGGAGGATGAGTGGAAGGATGAGTGGTAGGATGAGACAGGAGGAGGGGGGGGCGAGGAGCGGACACATACGGCGCAGGGCCTTCTTTGTCACATGAGCCGAGAACGCCATTGTGAGTTGATCTATTATGCTCCGCATTCTCTATCGTCTCCGACGCGTCTGTCGGCACTGCAAAGGCTCCCGGCCTTGCGAGCGGAGTAATGACGGCTTATACGAGAGAATTGCGACGCCTCGTAGTGACGGTGTTCTCTTCCGGATTGGGCGCGTACCGTGCCATCCCACGCTCACCGCCACGTCAACATGAAACAACCTACGAGTACGGGGACAAGGAACGATATGTGATGTATGAGTATCATATTAATTTGTTTGTGTGTGTAGGAAATAATTATCATCCGCTAGGGATAACCAATTTAATTTTAGTGTCACTGCGTGGTTTCTATGCCCTCACGAAAGTTCACCTATCGAAGTAACATCCTGTTTATCGCTCCACCTCACTAACACAGC
Source organism: Gryllus longicercus (assembly GCA_038098605.1). Taxonomy (NCBI): domain Eukaryota; kingdom Metazoa; phylum Arthropoda; class Insecta; order Orthoptera; family Gryllidae; genus Gryllus; species Gryllus longicercus. Next base: position 422,710 of record JAZDUA010000040.1, read on the forward strand.
TCACTGTTTTTGCAATTTGAGAAACAAAAACTAAAAGCGTCAAGCGCTGGCTAAGTGATGGTTTGGGAATAAATTGCAAATAGGTTTTCTGCACTAGTTACATTGAAGTGCAGACTGTATGAGGCCTCTCTTCCGACATGATGTTTCTCAGCGAGAAATATAACAATTAATAAGACAATCGTCTGTCGGAAATATTTGTCATATTTCGATCGTTACGCATGGTTTATATCCTCCACAAATCTTGTGCAGTCATGTGTTTGCAATTATTTTTACTACCCAAACTTCCACTTATCCTCGATGTTGAATACACTATTTCCGAAAAGTGGCAAGTGAATCTGATAATTCACGGCGAAGGTGTAGAAGTTATAGGAGGGATAATTACATTGTTATGTTGTACAGGAGTCCTAGAACGTATATTGGCAAACTTGTATCAAAGATGTTTCATTTCGACATGTGAATAAAGTTTAATGTTACGAAATATATAGCAATAGGTAAAATATATAATGGTACCAAAAGATGTAATAAAATGTTTAAAAGCGTTTTTAATTCATTCAGATGTCTTGCAAACTCTAAAACCATTTGCGTCTGTAAAAATAGGTATGAAGCTACAGGTAAGTCCGCTCTCTAACCACTATCAACCGTTTCTGAACAGAATCGCCGAGGTGCAGTGTCCAGCACGGGTTCCTCTGTGGACCCCGCTGTCCACAACGACCCCCCCACCTCTGCCCCTCTGCGCCCTTCGAAGCGCGCTGGCTCGTGAAAACGGCCGCTCCCGCCCCCCCCCGCCTCCCCCCACCGCTTCCTTCCCGCGGGAGCGATCGCATCCGGAAATCCTGCCACCCCGTCCAGCCCCGACTCACCTGACGCTGGCGCTGCCAGGCACCTGTTGCTCCGGCCCGTTGCGCGCGGGTCGCACTCGTTACTGGTCCCACTCGGATCCACTGGGCCGTGTAAACTATACACATCGATAAATTGTGAGCAAAGGTTTACGGAGGAGAAAAAAAAATTAAAAAAATTCAAGCCAAACTTGCGGAGGAGTAAGAGTCTTGACTTCGGCAGAGCGGATCACATGCACAAAATTCAGACACGAACTCAGAAAACGGACGTTGGGAAATATTCATTCGCGAATCGCACTATTTGGGACTGGAACGATTTGCCTGTGATAATCTTCGATCCCTTTCCTCAAAGCCTGAGTAAATTTAAAAATAAGTTAGTTTCTTGAATGTAGATATGTGTTATAAATATATTTAATAAAATTCAGTGTAATTAACTATGTCTTCTATGTAATTAAGTATTATTATTGTTATTATTATTGTTGTTATTCTTGTTATTATCATTATTATCATTATTATTATTATAATTATAATTACTATTATTATTTTTTTTCTCGTTAATCGGCCGACTAGGACCACGCATGCAAGCATCCTGCATTTACCGTGGCTCAGTTTTTATTTATTATCGCGGTGGCAGGTGCTTGCGACAACTTTTGGGGGGACCAGCATTTTTAGCTGGATCCGATTTTTATCCCCCACGGTTGTTAGCCCTGGGGGTATGGAAGATGAAATGATGATATGATGATAATGGGGGTGAAAGGACAACACATACAGACATACACAAACACAAATACACCCATGCCCGAGGCGGGACTCGAACCCGCGATCTTCTGGTCCGATTATTATTATTATTATTATTATTATTATTATTATTATTATTATTATTATTATTATTATTATTATTATTATATGCATTGCAGTGACGTGAAACTGAGAGAAACGAGTAAGAAAGACATTACAGCTCGCTGTATCGCAGTGCGGTGAAGTGAAGTGAAGTGTGGTGAAGTGGAGTTCTATGAAAGATTGCTCGGTGAAATGTTCACGTGATTTTGTAAAGTTTGTAGATTTTGTATAGTTGTTATGTTCTGTAATGTTAAGTTAGTGTATTCTGCCAGGAAGTTCTCACACTTAATTGCAAAATTATTAATAAATTTAAATCTAAATCTAAATATTCTAGCAAGAACGATTTTTCAAAATTTCTATTGAAAAATGTACATGAACGTTAAAGAATACATTGCGAAATCGTTTCACTCATATTGTACATACCTGTGCATTTTCATTTTTATCACACAAAAAACATGAAACTACACAATTTTCTTTCATGCGCTCTTTGCTTGATCGTCGGTGCATGCCCGTTTGCTGTGCAGTTTCCCAAATGGCAATGTCATCACGTGAATTCTTTATTGTGGAAGGGTGGATGGATTCTGGTGGCTCGTATATATCAACTGAACTTTTCACGAAAGTGTGAAGATAGATGAGACTATAATGGTTCTTTTCCACCAATAATACGTAGACTTGACACTTGGTGTACTTACGAATTAATTTTTATCCAATTCTGTAATAACAGTTACATTACGTAATGTTTTTCCAATGAATTATCAGATGAAAACACCTCACTTTTAAGAGATTTTGTACACACCATTTATTTGCCCGTTACCTGGATCGGAATCGATGGTGACTGTGGTGTGATGAGATTCATGTCGAAGACTCATGTCGAAATGGTTGCATTTTCCTGAGCATCTGATCACAGTAGTGTTTGCCTCTGCCTTCCGTGGAATGATTCTGGTGGAGTGATCTTGTGCGGTGAATGATTGTGACAGAGAATGATTGAGTGGGATGATGGTGTAGTTCAGGTATATAGCAGTGTGACAGGTCTCTCTCGCCACTACCGCATGGTGAAAACAACTGTACCCTACGTGGGACTCATTTCTGAAACCTTCGACGTGGACTTCAACGAGGTACTCATTTTACTGAGAATATCCTCAAACTTTTATGAAATCCCAGCTGACATACCTCTTAACTAATTGATATTAATAAAGCAAATCTGTTCTAGTATAAAGTACACATAAAACATGATAGGGTAAATGATGACAGATGAAGAATTATGGATGGAATGATGCTTAGATTTGATATGTGGTGGTGTATACCGTAAATTTGGAGAAGTTTGGTGAACCTCACAGGACCACTTGCAGGCGCCTATAAAGCCCCTGCCCCCGAGGCCAAAGACGACTTATACTTTGCGCCATTATACATCATCATCATCATCGTCATTATTATTATTATTATTATTATTATTATTATTATTATATCACTTCCTAAACCTTAAAGCAAGACCTGAATTAAACGGTGGGCGGATAACGGTGAACATTATGATATGATTGATGATGGAGGAACGGTGAAATGTGATGCAAGGGAAAGGGAAAACTCTCAAGAAAATCTGCTGCAAACTCGCTTTCCACATCGATCGACCGGGTTCCTGTTCCAGCGAAGGAAGGTGAGCAATGTGGCCGTTACACCATGGCTCACACCACTTTGAGCAATTTGACGTTGATGACGGAAATGATGCCATGATTGTGTGTGTTGATTGGCCCATGTGTTTGCCAATCACAATGCTAAAACTCTCCGTTCGTGAAATTCAAATCTGCTCCGTTTCCACAACACCTGGCCCCTAGCCCCTGTGAGCTGCCTGCCGTGAGTCCGATTCGAACCCTGGAGGAATCGGGGTCTAAAGCAGCGTGTCACCACGCACCGCTACAGTCACCAGCGGCAGGTGCGTGGCCGAGCAAAAGGGGCGCGAAGCGTGGGAGGCCCGCGAGGCGGAGGCAAATCGACGCGAGAGCGGGGCGGGGGCGGGGGCGAAGGGGGAGGGGCGCGGGGCCGAAGGACTAAAGGGAGGAGAGCACCCACCGGAACCGAATGCTCACTCGACTGCATCGCCACGTTCACACGCGGCCCCCAGTCTCCGCCCCCCGCCCCCGCCCCCGGGTCACCAGGTCACTTCGGCTCCCTTCCCGTACCCAAACCCGCGCCGATTGAAATGCAAAATTTACTGACGTGGAAACAGGGAAGTGTATTCCTGCGACGATCTCCTACTTCTTACTGGACATGGTTGTCGTCTTGTGACACCAGGAAATCGCTTTTTCGTATTCCTTCCGTTCACCGTTTCATTGACTCTGCGTGCATATTACTAATGTTTTATTTTATTCATGCCCTTATGAAGAGAAAGGAAGAAATTTGATGCGTAGGATTGTGATTCTAAATAAATAACAGTTATTATTTTGAAATATATGAAAATAACCACTCTAGATGAAAAAAATTACAACAAAAAAACATTATTTGTACTAGAATACTAAAAAAATTATAATCATTCCGTAATTACGCTAGGTTACGTGCAAATGGCGAAATCGTATGTTAGATTTCGATTATTCAACGGCGATACTTTTTGCACTTTTTGTCATAGTGTAATTCATTCAACGTTGCAGTCAACTAATTCGTTCTACTAATATCGATTTATCGATTACCTTATCATTATGGTAATGTGTATGAGAAGAATTTGATTAATATATTTTCGTTAAGTTATTTTACCCTTTTTTAAGTTATATTATTTTCTATATGCTTCCTACTTTTTTAAATAGAATCTCTAAATAATAATTTTTTACGAAATGTATTACTAATTCAAATGAAAAATGTATGCTAGAAAAGTTTCGAAATTTTAGAACCTACCAATCAAGTATTTGCAAGTCGTGTTTACTAAAAGCATTTTTTGGTGCATGATAGTCCGCAAATATGCAACGTCACACTGCTTTGCGATCTGACTTTTATGTCCGCAGCAAAAGGATTTGCAAAAATTTCAATATTGCTATTCATGATCTTAAAATCACTATACATATTAATTTTATTTTCTAAATACATTCCTGCCATATTTCATGTTTGCGCACATTATCCCATATGAAGTCCAGAGAACTGTAGATATTTCGCATTGCCTCTGTCATGCGCTTCGGAGCGATGGCTGTGAGGCTTTCAACCGCCTGGGTCTCCTGCCGAAGCCGTGTCCCCTGACGTTGAGTGACGTCATCCCGCCACAACGCAGCTCGCGAACGGAGTTTCCGAGCTCTCGCGCTGGAATCGATTCCAAACTTCCATTTAGATGAATTGAACGCTAAATTAAGTTCTTTCTGCAGTGCTTTCAAAATTCTTTCAAATTCAGTCAGCCTCCACATTGCTCGTCTTGTATATTTCGCGAATGTTCATTCCCGCCTGAGATATGGCATAATATTCTGGGGAAATACATCTTATAGCTTTCAGACTACTAGATTACAAAAACAAATTGTACGAATAATAAGCAAATCCCACCCACGTGATTCTTTTAAGCCTCTCTTTATTAATCTAGGTATTTTACCATTACCATGTCTCTTAATATATGAATCAGTGGTTTTTGTCAAAAATGACTTACTTAAGGGCGGGAATATATTTTCAGCAAACGTTGATATCTATAACTACTACACTCGACGTAGTAATCACATTCATCAGGTAACAATATCAACAGCTCACTACAAAAATTCACATATAATACATGTACATTATTTTACAACACCTTGCCAGATTTACATTAAACGATTAAATTCGATACAAAAATTTAAGTCCCAAGTAAAATCTTTTCTGCTGCGCAACTGTTCATATACAATTAGAGACTATACGGAGCATCCAAAAGGAAAGTATTATTAACTTTTAAAATGACATTTAATGTATTATATATCATTTGAATTGTATAATTGTAAAGAACCGGTAACAAGTATTGTAGTTCAGCTTCTGGGTCAATGACCTTCATCTCGATTAGGTTTTCGTCCAGTTTCCCTTATCCACGAGCAAATGCTGAGATGGCTCCTTGTTTTGCTTCTGGACATTAATGTAACTTCAAATGAACTTCTCCCCATAGCACGTCACACACAGTTTTTAACTGTTTTTGACGTAAATAAATAAATAAATAAATAAATAAACTGAGCCACTGAGTTGAACAGGTGCAGCCTAAAATGAATCGCAGAGAGCGCACAAAAATTGGCAATGTGTACCGCCGTTTAGTTATATTGTGTCCTTCAGGTAATAGAATATTCTCGACTCAGCTAACCATTTAGTAACGAATATCTTTCACTTTTAGAACTAGCACTTAAGAGTTCCTCCTGTATAAAGCATCAGCTGCAGACTACGTGCACACGCCAAGTACCTTTATGACGTGAGTAGTACGTCAACACACATGTCAACTACGCATTCGATCTTGGAATTCGAGATTGCTAGAGTTTTAAATTCGTTTTTCCTCAGTTAGAGACAAATGAAAACTAGTTTCGTGTCATCATCTTTATTTTCAATTTTGAAAGCCCAACCTTAAAAAAATGTTATACTTGCTCCCTTTTCTAGGAACCGTTTGCTTGGGGAGAGATCTAGTAACCTAGTGCCACACGTACATAGAAGGGTCGTCGCATCTGAGTAGGAGATGGCGGAGGCGGCGAGGGCCTCGAAGCAAGGAAAACTAATTCCAGCGCGCTTCCGGTTATGAGTCGTCGCTGCGGCGCAGGCGGCGGCAGGGAAGTCAGCGCAGGCTAATTGAACCAGAAAGGAAAGCCAGGAGACCGCAACCGAGACGCAAGTGAGATCGTAGGCTTCCGCGGCCGGAGTCAGTATTTACTAAGCTGTCCGCGTGACGCCGCGTCCATGGCGAAGGTGCCGACGTTTCGGTCGCCATTCTGCGACCTGCCTCAGGCCTGCCTCACGGGACAAATTAATTTCTTACCTGCTTCGTTTATTTACTACTCTATTTTGTTCATTTCGACCCTGATTTTTGTTCGCCACCAGCTCCCAGAGTATAGCAACCTCTAATTTTTTTGTTTCGATTGTCAACTGCTATAAGCTTAGGTATATTTGTTGTTATTCATGTTGATAATAAATAATTATAGATATTAATTATGAATCTATTTGACATTTTAGGGTCGGATTAAACCAGCTTTTTTCACATTGTGGTGTTCCCAGGCTTGGCCCTTGGGGTAAGCGAGGCTCACATTAGATTTGCGAGAAAGTGAATCAATTGAAATGGAAAGCAAAAGCTTTATTTTTACCTCGACTGAGAATCGAACCCGCGGTCTCGTTCGTTGTCTAATCATCTTTTGGGTCGTCTGTTCTGTGTGGGACCCCTCCCCCCCCCCGATATTTTAATAAATATTTGAACTTGTCAATGTCCATTTATACCCCGAAGGGATCCCCGACATTCATCACTGATATGTTGCTTCACAATCTTAAATCGTTTTACAAACGGCATTTCAAGTGTCTCTGTTGCCCTATTTCCGCGCAACGTTAGTTAAGTACGACCCTACGTGTAGCCGCTTCGCATTAGAGACACAGCGGATCTTAACCCGTATTCAACTCACTTCATTGAATTTTTATTACTTGAACTTTTCGTATGTACTTTATATTATTTGCGGACGTAAGATACTGTTTATAGAATCGGTGTGCATAGCTTATGTTTAACCGTATTCCAAAAAGATCAGAGAAAACCACTTTTACGCTACCGGGTTTTAAAGCGACACATGCTAAGAGAACAACTTTAGTATTCATTGGCCCAATAAAACTTTTCCCTGCGTAGATTTCTGCGCACAGACTCCTGGAACGAATTTATGGGAGGAGGTCAAAAGTAAAGTTGCACGTCTCGTGAAATGTTACCTGGATTCGAGAGCGTTTTCCCTGGCGGATTCTGACCGTAGACGCTCGTGTCCCTCCAGATTCAAAAATTTTCTTCGCAAAGTTGGTCGTTTCCATTACGTGCAGTCAGTCCTCGTTGGTACAAGCGCGTCCTGCCTGCGGCACTGCCCGCCCCCGCGTTCGGCGCGCGCTTTGAGTCGCTTGCGAAGACGTCGCGCGGCTCCGTCCCCGCAGCGCTGGCCATTGTGTGCAGCGGCCGTGTAACTGGCGCATCCGGCCCCGGCTCACGCGCTTCCACGGAATGGGCGCCGGCCGGCCCCGCGCCCGCCCCACGCCGCCCCGCGCCGTCACGCGCCGCCCCGCGCCGCCCCACGCCGCCCCGCGCCCGCCCCACGCCGCCCCCGTTTCTGCCCCCGCGTCTGCCCACTCCCCCGCTCCTCCCCCGCTCGTCACCTCACTCCTCCTCCGATCCTCCCCCCGATCCTCCCCCCGCTTCTCCCCTTGCTCTTCCACCGCTCCTCCCCCCCGCTCCTTCCCCCGCTCCTCCCCCGCCACTCCCTTGCTCCTCCCCCGCTTCTCTCCCCGCTCCTCTCCCCGCTCCTCTCCCCGCTCCTCCCCCGCTCCTCCCCCGCTCCTCTCCCCGCACCAGGCCAACCACACACAATCCCCGCTCCTGCCCCTCGACCGTGCACTTAACCCGCGCCCAACGCGAGCCAACTCCCACGTCAACCCTCGCGCCCACCCCCGCGCCCACCTCCGTGCACGCCTCTGTGCACGCCCCCGCACCCCATCCCTGCGCGCCCTCCTCCGCACCAACTACGCCCTCGCATCGCCCCCCGCACCGCCCCACTTCGCCGCCTCCCATTGCCGCTCCCCACAACGCCCCCGCGCCCGCCGCCCTGCAGCTCAGTCATTCTTCATGATCACGATCCCGACGTTCAGCCCCCGCAACCCACGTCGTCTTCCGTTTTGTAAAGACATTAAAGGAGTGATTTTATTTCCAACCGTTTAACTTTTTTATAGTTTTTTACTCACTTCTCTTGATGTCCAGATAGGTCTTGCACTGTTTTATCTAAAGCTATAGTAAAACTCACTGTTTGACAAAATGGAAAATCATTTACTTCGGTAACAAGGCCCTTAATTAGTCTCCGTTCTTCCACAAGGTATTGTTGGGTTTTGTAAACTTTAAAATTTGTGAAGATTTGGTATTTTCGAATGAATTTATTTAGGGATAATGCTGCAAAGGATTTTCAAGAGTTGTGTTGCAACGGTTTTTTCAGAAGTGGATAGATTGGCTGGCTTAACTTTCGGCTGGCAAAATCACTTCGATTTTCTTACTCATGTGGATTTGCGAGATCAACAGACGTGTTTGGCTACGCAGTCTTGGTGAATTTTCTCGATGCACATCCGTTGTGTTAAAATTATTGTATCAATGGGGCACATTGTTTCTCACGCATGAGAACGCTGAACCAAGAGTTGAACCCCGAAACGTGAACTATAAAATACGGAAGAGCGTAATTGGTCGTTCATACGAGTTTCACGATAGGTCTGGTGAACAGTCGTAGCATTTGGGTTCAACCATTCGTGTTATCTAGTCCCTCGCTGCATTACGTGCATCACATAGCATCACATGTCGAAATGTAATTATTCATCATCCCACAGACTGGTTTCCGCAGCATAAACTCTCAAACAATTCACTTACCCGTACCGATTAGGATCGCTGTAACCAGAATCATCAAATACTTTGTACAATATAAGAATAGCCAAGAAAAAAATTACCGCGTGTCGCCAAGTGTTTCAAAACGCGATCATAAAATAAAATATAAGAATATAAGAATAGTAGGAGATGAGGACGGGTAGAATAGTTAGTTCTGCCCGTATCCGTAATCCCTCTAAACATGAGCCGGACTTTGAGAATGATACAGATCCAGTCATGAATAGAACTTCATGCGTAGACGGAGCTCAGATATAACTCAAATTCGGTCGGATATATGGTTGTCGTGATACGATATATACGTTGATTTGGTACAGTATAATCGACATTTTGATAATAATATCGATTGGCTGTGGATTCGGTGGTTGGTCAGAATAAAGCTCCGATACGTAACTGTTAGTGTTTGTGCCGAAACACTGATGTTGTTGACGCTCAAATATAGATGTGTCGTATATCGAACATAATCCATATAGTGTCAAAAAAGCCGTAGTTATCAGCAGGTCATCTGGATGTGTCATAAATATTGGGTGCAGCGTAAGTAACCAGTACTCAAATGTAATGTTACTAAAATTGAATTGCAAAGTTGCACGAACGCATAGTAAACACTCACGTGAAGAACGTTATGAACGTTATGTTACAAAAATAGTAAACAGTAATATGTGTTCGCACCCATGATTGCTAAAGGTGTACCTTTGGACATACAGGAAGCACAAAATGTAACAGATTCCAATTTAATGTTATCAAATAAAGCAGTAAGTATTATTAATACCGGAACCCTCAAACGTTATCAGAGCTGCTTGAAGCCCATTTTGATCCCCCTACTGTCTTTTAGGATGGCGTCATTGAATCGATGAAATCATGGCGTGGCAACATCTAAACTAACTTCATTCCCTCCACTTGTGTTCGTTGGGCTTAAACTCATTACGATGACGAACAGCATTTATCTATTGCGACATCCAACTCAAAGATGTCTAATCCATAGCCAAGAAAAAAATTACCGCGTGTCGCCAAGTGTTTTCAAAACGCGATCATAAAAAAATAGCTCCTTATTGACTAGCGTAGATGATTGCGAGTGAAGGTAACTCGAAACAAAGAACAGTGAATCCTAATGCAGCTTTAATCGAATAGTAAGATGCAGCGCCGAGCTCAACTAGAGCAGCGGAGGATGACTGCCCGGAAGCACCAGATAGAATGGTTCCTCCAGGGTGGTTGCTTGGGGGTGGATGTGCACTATGGTCCGAAAACGAAGATAAAATGGACAAACATATATTTTGTAGGTAAAATGAAATTTACAACTTAGGTGGTAGCCCGGTAGATGGAAGTAGTACTGACAATGACGTAGTAGACAGCCACCAGGTACGTAGGTGAGCATAGCAAAAAATCACCAGTAGGAATATAATTTAATAGACTGCATTGATAGGTATTTTTCGTGCTTTCTATCACGTCCAGGAAGATTTACCAATATTTGTCCCTAAGACAATATGCCACACACTGTGCCACAGAGCTTCCTCTGTCAGTACCTAAATGTAGAATTTACCAATTTGTCAATTTGAATTTGCAGACAGGAGTTAAATATGAATCCTTTACAATTTCCAAAGTTGTTAGATAATATTTGTGCAATTTTCATGAAATACCTTGGTATCCAATATTTCTCTGTCATGTTTTGTTAATGTATGGTGCTACGGGCAAGATACACATGCAAATATTTTAATAAATATGAAGGTGCTTAATATTTTTAATGTAAGAAAATAGTTGTGTAATGAAATAAAATGTGTAATGAAATAAAATAATGAGTAAAGGTAATAATATATATTTTATTTCATAAAAGCTAATTTTGAATAAAAATGTGGATCCAAAAATGTGATGAATTCATAACCATCTAACCTCTTAATGATTCAACATGTTTGTGAACTCAACACAAAAAGGAAAAGATAAGGAGGAGGAATGAAAATGACAATGTGGATGGAATACTGAACACGCATCAGATGGGAGCGTAATTATAAGTTATCTCTTTCGGACGTGGCCTCAAATTATATTTGACATCTTCAGTGAAATTGAAACAAAACTTTTTGCTTTGTCCACGTAATCATTTCCATTCCTACTACGTTATACTGAGTATTAAGTTCTGATAAATTTCCTCGTATGAGCTTAAATATTTCAATTGGACAGTTTTATAAAAGTTCATAACGTACATAATGATTGAGTAATGCGTAATAGTTTCTCGCAACGAACCTGTTTTTAACGCTTATTGTCACTCGCAACGAAGAATTACTTCTACGCCTTGCTTTACATAGTTCTTGTTTCTCATTGTTAAGGTCCAAATTTTAACATATTTTTGTATATTAAAAGAAACTGGTTTAGTACGAAGGAATGGGGCGTTAAGCACCCACGAAACTGTCAAAATAAAACCACAGTATTACATCCTCAATTGAAGCACTCTATGGACCTAAATCCAATTTTATAATACAATTAATTTTGTCCGTTTGGTGTGCCTTCCAAGCCACCGTGCGTCGGGACCGTCTGAAAGGCACCTTGCTGTGATTCGGCGGCGCGGCGTTATCCTCGTTGGAATCAAAGCGGGTAACTGCGCGTGGAGCGCGCTACTGCAGGGAGTGTCTCGGCTTCGTGCCCCGGCAGAGGCTGTTTCAACCTGTGGTTTATTCCGCCTTCGCGAAAGGTGACATTAGGCTGCAAGATGAGACCTAATGGCTCTGGCGCGTGAAGGAATTGCGAAAAAAAGTCCCTAGCATAATGACGTAACGACTGAATTCGTGCATTTGCATAGTGCGTAATACTCTAATCAGCTAGTTAAATAAATAAACTCAAACAGTTAAATGCGGTCATCACTGGCTTCTTAGATACTTGGGGTAATACTTGCATCTATGCGGAAAAAAATGTTCTCAGCTGTTCAAGCCGCTTATATTTTATATTAACGAGGTAGTTTGCAGTTGCTTCCGTTCGTTGGTAACAGTGCAACATTAAATGCAAGAGGAATAGTTCGGTGGTACACCTGTACTTTATGGCCCTGTATTAAGTATCTACTGTCCACATTGGCGGTGTTTGAGTTTTGCAAACTTATATCTCTACACTGAAGTTTCAAGATTGTTGATCAAGCGACAATTTACATTTTATTAATTATATATTTGTTAATAGAACTGCAATGGTAACTTTGTCATTAGTAGGACGCATTTCCCAATTTTTATAAATGCTTTACGAGTGATAAATTATTTTGATATAAATTATGCGAAAATTGGATTTAAAAATATTCGAAAACAAAATGACGGCCCGAGTTTGGGTACTTTCCTTTATATTTACACTCATGTTAGTACCAGAAAATCTAGGAACTACATAAATCTAGTGCACATCTCAAAGGTTTTATTTAAGAAAACTTGGCGTGTGTTCAAGTGTCTCATTCACAGGTGTAACATAAACCCAATTTTCAAAATAGAAGTATGTGCGATTTGTGTTAAATATATCTTATCAAACTAATCTCGAGCATTTTACATTAAGCTGTTAGATTGATAAAATAATTATAAACGTATTTTCTTTAGTTTTTCGTGGATTAGTAAAGAACAAATTACGAAAGAATTGAAAAATTGTGTCCAAGTAGCCCGTGTTTACGGTACTAAAAAAAAAATAATTTAACAAAATAATTCATTTACGCTTCCCACTTTACGCTAGATAACAGACATTTTGAAAGAGGTAAAATTTATAATACATATTTTAAGAGCACTGATTCGAAATGTGTTTACGAAAGTTTCCCTACACGTAAGAATTCTTTATTATTTGTGACGTCACTCCCCCTATTGTGACGATTCATGTTTCAGGGAAATTAATATTTCTAGTATTGGAGAGAGGTTAATTTTTCCGCGCATTTATCGCAAATTTATCTACAGCACGAGTCTGTGTATTGGAAGAAGTGGAATTTAGAGCTATTAGAACTCATTGTTTTTGTTTTAAATGCAAAAGGTGTGTTGCAAAAGGCATGTTGCAAAAGGTGCACGATTTGAGGTGAACTTTGGAGAGAAAGATCTAAAGAAAGAGATATTTCACTACGAAATTTCCGAAATAGATCAACGATGTCGAAAAAAGCGAACGCCATCTTTTACCTATTGTTATCTAAGTGTAGGTTCGAAGGGCCGCGGGTTCGAATCATCCCTCTGGGATTGATATTTGCTTTTGATTGTTGTTTATTGAGATGTTCCAATCAAAGTGGAATACCCTCAACGTTCAACGTATCAACGTTCAAAACCCTTCCTTTCATTTCTGGACGGCCTTTATGACGCAGAATCTGGCTTCAGCAACCACGTTCGCCTTACATTCGCGATATGGGTTCGAAACTTCGAATCCAATAAAAAAGTAAGGCATGGACGTTGTAGCGGGATACGCATTCCAGCCACACAATGTCTCAACACCCCTTTAATTTGAATCCCTTCTCCGTAAGACATGTGAGGGTGGAAACGGCCAAGAGTGCGTCGTACGTCTCGTTATCCATGAACACTTCTCATCTGCCGAACCTCCCCTGCGTTGCCGAAGCCTTCGTTGGGAACATGCTATTCAGTCCGACACACCATTATAATCCCGTGTCATCAACAATATATTTCTAAATTTTCATTGATAGGAATGCTCCACCAGCCTCACGCATTTCCGGAGCCGAACACAAAGCCATAAACAACGCGACGCAAACACTTCCCCTCCGCCGAGCGACCGCCGCGTTGGCCGAAGCCTTCGTTGGAGGTCGCGTCTAATGACAGTTGTCACCGGGCCAGTCGTTCCCGGCGCATCCTCTGCTCGCGGAGGTCGCGGGCGGCGGCGGCAAGGTACCGGCGGCGCCGCATTGTTCCTAATCGCTGGCATTTGCAAGTCAAACTGGTCGGCGCTTCATAAGGGCGCGAGGAATGCCGTGGCGCGGCGCGGCGTGGCGCGGCGTGGACGCGAAGGCCGTACGTGCGCAAGACGCCCGCGTTCGAGTTGGGCCACGGGGCCGAACAAGCATTGACGTGCAGGGGATGCGCAGGGTCACTTACTTTCCAATGTTGGCGTGTACAAAGGTGCAGATCAACTCCTCTTGATTGTTTGATTGTGTTGGTCTGCTGCAGAGGTGATGTGTGCTGGCACGTGTTTGAAGGAACGCTCCGGTGCTAGATTGGACAGAATATTTCTTAATGGCTGGCCTGGGGTTTTGGTGCTATGTTCTTTGAGGCGCGCTGTGAGTTTGAGACTCACATAAGGCACGTATGTTCTCATCACTTGGTATTTGCATGGTTGCTTTCTCGTGTAAACCATTATCCCATTTATAATCATTTCTCTAATCTGATTCACTCATCATCAGCTCAATTAACCGTCCATTCCATTCTCGCCAATGTACATACGATGTGGTCAAGATTTTAACCGCATTATGCAGGAAAATTAGCGGTCACGCTGGTTACGACGGCCAGCCTGGCTATTTGGATGACGAAAAATAATGTTGGTACGTGAACTTCTCTCCTCGAGCTCCTCAGTAGCGAGAACTTTGCGGTCTGTCCCGCAGAGCCGTTTGCGCCTTCCAACGGAGACTGGGGGAGGGGGCAGAGAAGCTGTAGAGGACCCGCAGGCGAGGGAGGAAGCGCGACTCGTCTCCGGAAGTAGATCCGCGACGCGGCGGCGGCGGCAGCGGCGGCAGCGTCCCGCAAGAAGTGGCCGACTGACGTGCGCCGCCAGCATCCAGTTATTTTCCAGGCCGCGGCGCCGTGGCTTCACATCCGGTGCAGTGACACTGGCGTCCGCCCCCGCTTCCGGGATGCCACCGCCGCCGAGGTTCAGGGCGAGCGCAGGAGACGCCGCAACGCCGCGACGGCCCAGGGGATCAAGGCCCGATCTCAGCGGGCAAAGAAAACCAGGGATACCGCATCCTCGCAATTGTTTGTATATTCAGCGCTCCTGAATACCATTTCTTAGGTTTACTGTTTATTTATTGGAAGGTTGCACTTTGTGACATGCTTACAATAGAGGCAAGATCAATTCCAGGCGAATGCCGAATACCCTAGCAAATCGACCTCTGATCGCCCGCGATTTTTCCTTCTTCACTCTTCACCTTTTCTCAATTTACACACACACTCACTCACTCACTACGCAACCCCAAAGTCGGGAACTTTGGGGAGGGGGTCTCGATGAGAGTGATAATCTGACAGGGGAAATCCCGCAGATCAACGTGAAGGTCTGCGCCGGATTTCACGTTCCAGCTGCGTAAGAGCACTGCTACCTCCCGGGAAATATCGTACACTAAGCATACGGGACTGATGTAAGTAGATAAAAGACTCAGTTGTTTGGTTCTTTCTTCCAAATTTAGAGCTTTCTGTGGTAGAATATTTATACTTCCAACTTTAACATGTACAAGGGACGTATGTACATAACATATGTTCATTTAAAAATTGTTTATCTTATCCACATGGACGAAGCAATTAGATGGAAGTTACTTGCTGTAACCCTCGTAAAAGATCAGAAAAGATCATGAATGCTTTACAACTAAAGTGCACAAATGCAGGTACGACCATTAATATGAACCAATGGCGACTTTCTGCTAGTGTGTGTTTTACATTATGCATAAAAAATGTCAGTTATAAGACATTTGTTTTAATATACATCTATACATTTACTTTCAGAAACTTGCTTTGCATAAGAATTTAAAAAAGAACTGAAACCTTTTGCTGGATGTAACAAGTAAATAATATTTATCCGGTCTGAAAATTTGTTCCACTTATGTTTTTTACATTTTGTATGTAATGATGAAGGAAGAGTTTGGAAATATTTCAGTTTTGCAAACATAACGATAATCCTGATAATACATTGGATAAAGTGATTAAAGAGCAATGGCGCGAAGTTATATAGTGTCACAACTGAATCATTGTAGTAAACCTCTGCGTAACTTTGCTAATGTCCTTTTTTTATTGCGCAGGCCCTTATGCAGCTAACGAATATATTTCTGACTGCTCTAAATTTACCGATTCAATATCCGTGCAGTGAAGACTCTCATCACAGTTTAAACGTCTGGAGATTAAGAGCCATTCAGAGAGCCAATATCTAACAAAATATAGTGAAACGAAAAATAAATGTGAATTACTTCAGGAAAATGGATAGTGAGATGCAACCTTCGTAGCCCGTTTTCAGGGTAACTGCAGTCTTAAAACATAAAATTTATAACGCTTTTCCGTTCAAGCTTATGGGACAATTGTGACCGCTTGAATTCTGTCCTTGGCCCACTGTCCGCCGCCGTCACTAGCGCAACGGGCGCGAGATCCAGATCCGCTAACGGGACTGGGCGCCGCGACGGCGACGTCGGGACGACACAGGGGAGGATGACGAGGCTGCGGTGACATTTCGACAGCTATGACAGGACAAAACCGATGACTATTAGAATTCCAGTGATGTTGATGCTTACGGCGTCCATGAATTGGCGGTCGACCTGTGGAGTGAACCATGGAGCTTGCATTGGATGTTACTTCCCGCGTCCACCGTATTATCCCACTTACTTCTAGGCGTTCTTAGCCTATTTATTTAGATCAGTTGCTTCTCCTCTCTGTAATCTATTCTCCGTCGCCACCACCGCACCCAATATCGACCCTTTGGAATCAAAATGCTTCAACAGAAATAAAACGAAGGAAATAAGTTGTTATTGTGCCAAGGTTCTCTCTGACTTATGCTACATGTAGAACATACTCCCGTTGCAATCTGTGGACAAAAGCTACAGCAAATGTCACTACTTTTGGTAGAGAGATGACTGGCTAATGAGTTAACGAAATTTTAACATCAATTTACAAAAATATAAGTTGGAACTTTGTTGTTCCAAAGGGTCGATATTCAGAAGCAAAATCTAGGCAGAAAAGAGGTAGAAAAAGAGAAAACAGCTGATGCGGGTTATGACTAGTGAAGAGACCTCCTAAGGAAGTTGAAGTCGCCTAAATTTATTTTCCCTAGTACACTAGTACAAAAGCAATTGGAATGTTTATTTTTCGCGAAAGCAAGATTAAATTTCTAGCAGCATACAAGAGTTCGGTTCCCGGATGTGGTAAAAATTAATTTGTCACTTGTCACTCTTATGTCCCAGTTCATATAGATGTGTGTCAATGTGAAAGCTTCTCTCAGGTAGAGAATGCCAAATAATAGGGTTATCAGATATTGCTACCTACTTACCACAGGACTCCCTAGCTCATAGTCGTCAGGGTTGAACCGCATGGCAGGTACTAGCCTCAAGACGTGATGCCAGAACACACCCACCCACCCACCCACCCATCCACCCACACACACACACACACTACAATATGAATGGAGAAAGGAATAGATTTGCCCGCAAAAACCTTTGAACCTTTTCCTCGAAGCATTCAACAGTTTAGGAAATTAATTTAGGATACTACTAAGTAAATGAGTGACTTAATTAAGAAAAGTAGGTTATAGAGCGAAGCATAAGTGATATATTGTGAAGTGATATATTGTGTCGTGCGGTGAAGAGCAGAGAAATAATGAATGAAGAAGTGATTTAAGGGTCAGAGTAAAGGGAAATGAAATGAAGTGCAGTGCCAGTGCAGTGTACTCATAATTGAACAAATATATAGAACGAAGTTAGTTTATAAATGTTTCTTTTTCTTAAGGTAATTTAATGTTATATGAATCAGTCTCTATTTAAATTCTTCTTCATCTTCTTCTTCTTCTTCTTCTTCTTCTTCTTCTTCTTCTTCTTCTTCTTCTTATTATTATTATTATTATTATTATTATTATTACTGCATAATTTGCATGATCGGTATATTATCATATTTATGTAATTACCAGCCACCGGGTTATTCCCAATTGCAGTTTCAATAAATTTATTAGATGCAAGTCCAGGACGTTAGCCCAAACGATCATACAAAAGTTGAAATTGAACATATAGTTTTCCGTAACTTCATAATAAAGATTTTAGCCAAGTAAGATGGTAAAATGAATCCCCAGGCGAATTAAAGAATTTTGAACGATGAAATTAACGCAGATTTAAAAAACTTCAACTGATTTCCAACTCTCTAATCCCATCCACCCTTATGTATGGAACACTGTGTTTTTAACATTTTCATTGTATACATTTTGAAAATAAAAAAGGTCACTGCTTGTTTTTTTCAAAACCATTAATATTTATTCCAACTTTCGAAAAAAAATCAGATAAGAGAAATACTGTTATTTTGTAAAATTTAGAACGAAACCTACCCACGGCAATCATATTTACAGGCAGATTTAGCTTTCATAAATACTTGGTAAACGAGTATTTAAAGACAAAAGTAAAATTGTAGACGTTATTCATAGATAACCTTCATAGGAGCACAAAGTGCAAAGCCTATCTGAAGAGAGGTATAAATTAATAGGATACACGCTTGTCATACGCAAACATTAAAAAAATGTTTAAACATTTACGTTCAATTCTATTGTCATTAGTTAAAAAGTAATACTATTTCTTCTATACATTCCATTTTCAATAACGATTGATTCCTTATTATGAAGTTGCTATATACTGATTTCTCTTTCAATATTTCTCTTATTCAATAAAATTATTTCATGGAAGTATACATTCTAAAAATGATATGTAATGTAATTTTGACTGATTTTGACAAAGGACAAAATTTTATGTACTGCACTTGATCTACGAAAACAACCATAGTTGGTCATATATTTTTCAGTTTTTTTTTTAAATTTAAATATTTCTTTTATCACCTATCGCATACCTAGCTGAACAAATTGTCATTTTTGAAAACGTACTTAATATATTATTAACTATAACCGTATATTCTCTAATTCCAATGTATACGCGTAGTATACATTGACGTGTACGTATACATAATGTATTAATAATCGATGCGCATATATTTAGAGCAAGGGGATCACGTATATTCATGAACGCTGACCACGCAGATATTCCTGAAGCGGTGCCGGGTATCCGATTTCGACTGCGCTCCATCGCGAGGTATCGATGTCTGCGTGCCCTCATCCGACCCGGAGATGTGGGGTGGCTGTTGAATATTCCGACGTGTAGCTCGGCAGGTAGTGGCATGATGCAGCAGTGAGTCTCTCGCTTCGCTCGCACCCCCTGCCCCGTCTGGAGAGCGCCCGCCAGCGTGTGCGCCCACTGCCCGCCTCTTCGTACGCCCCCCGTCGCCTGATCGCCCGCTGGCCAGGGTTTGTCCGCCCTCCTTCCAGTTCCCCTGCACTCCCTCCAGATCGTTTGCGTTCCCTCCAGTTCGCCTGCACTCCCACCAGTTCACCTGTACTTCCTCCAGTTCGCCTACACTTCCTCGTTTCCCTGCACTCCCTCCAGTTCGACCGCACTCCCTCCAGTTCGACCACACTCCCTCCAGTTAACCCGCACTCCCTCCAGTTCTCCCGCACTCCCTCCAGTTCGTCCGCACTCCCTCCAGTTCGCCTGCACTTCCTCCAGTTCGCCCGCACTCCCTCCAGTTTGCCTGCACTTCCTCCAGTTCGCCTACACTTCCTTCAGTTTGCCTGCTCTCCCTCCAGTTCGCCTGCACTCCCTCCAGTTTGCCTACACGTCCTCCAGTTGCCTGCACTCCCTCCAGTTCTCCCACAGTCCCTCCAGTTCGCCTGCACTCCTTCCTGTTCGCCTGCAGTCCCTCTCATTCGCGCGCACTCCCTCCAGTTCGCCTGCACTCCCTCCAGTTCTCCCACAGTCCCTCCAGTTCGCCTGCACTCCTTCCTGTTCGCCTGCAGTCCCTCTCATTCGCGCGCACTCCCTCCAGTTCGCCTGCACTCCCTGCATATCGCCTGCACTCCCTCCAGTTCGCCCTAATTCCCTCCAACTCACCTGCACTCCCTCCAGTTCGCCTGCACTTCCTCCAGTTCGCCCGCCCGTTCTCTCATCCGCCCACCCACCAATTTGCTCGCCCGTCCGTCGGCCCCTAGTCCTCTCAATCACACATACACACACACTTACGCCCGCCCGTTAGCCCATTCACCTATCCACCAATCTACCCGTTCTCTTCTCATTCTTTCATGCGTTAACCACCCGCCCGTTTGCCCACACGAACTTCCATTCCTCCACCCTTTCACCCACTCACGCCCGCCAACGTACACTCATTCACCCACCTACACACATTCACCCAAAACCACCCACACTGGCATACACACGATGAGGTCCACCTTCCCGCCCACGCGTTCGGTTTGCCTGTTCACCCGCTCGCCTGCCTGCCAGCCCGCCCGACCGCCCCACCGCTGGCTCGACCGCGCGCCAGGCCGCACCCGCCCACTCGTCCGACCGACCGAAGTAGGGGGCGACCTCCTCCATTTCAGGAATATTGAATGAGTGAGGGATTTGCAAACAATGGAGGGGACTGCGTTTTTAATGTGATCTGACAAGAATAGACGCGACGTGCTCTCCAGACCTATAATTTCTTCTCCGCAGGAGGGGCCAGCGATAATGGTCATTGAAGAGCTTTTCGTGTGTAAAGATTTTTCGTTGAGTGTTCCTTTCAAGAAGGGTTGATTAGACATTTTTTTTTTCTCCTCCGCCGTGAGGTGTTTTCTCGTTGATGATTTTATAATCTCGTGATATGCATATCACTTAACGCGTTCTTCGCACGCAACGGGGTCTCCGAGTGCCTGTGTTCGTGCCGAAAAGCTGTGTTTAACGGACTGCACGTCCACATCTCAGATTCGTTGCGACAAATCCGATTCTGCACGCTTGCATTATGTTCGATGTGATTGCCGTCCCGTGTTGTGCTTTCCAGCCGTAATAGCATGTAATTTACAAGCAATTATGTACTTTTCACATTATAGATCTCCATTAGAAGCGCACAATGTACACAGAGCGTCCGCGACGTCGGAGGCGACGTGGGGCGGCGGCGGCGAGGGCGAGGGCGGCGGCGGAGGTGGCGGTGAGTTCTGTGGTCCAGAGCGCACGAGTGTGCGTGTAGGATGCAAGACGCGCACGCATTACTTGCCTCCCACGCACGCGGCGCGCTCATGCGTGCCGCTCTCCTCTCCGAAAAGGAAACGACCTGGTGGCAAGCGGCGCGGGGTTGCGGCGTGAGTCAGTTCGCCAGACATCTGGAACGGGTCATGGGAACGGGTCGCGACCGGGCATGGGAGTAGCCAGGAAGGAGAAGGTTTCAGATTCTCCCTATGAAAAATATGCTTTTAGAGATTTTTTTTTCTTTTTTTGCGGACCGTTCTATCTTAAAACATGTTTTAGGAAAACCTTATTTCAATTGTATTACTTAGCGCAAATAGTAGTACACTGTAATTCTAGACTTTTACTTCTTACGTCGTCCACAGAATGAAGGAATGGTGTTGTTCCACTTTCTGCAAAATGATTTTATGATAAAATGAATATTGAAACAACAATATTTTAATTTTTTAATCAGTATGTGAAATTTCATATATTACATGTATCGATGTAAGGTGTCTAATTTAAAATCTCGTATATGATGCACAATTCTATTGCAGCAGTAGTATAATTGAAGTAATATCAAATATTGTGTATATTCAATACAGTTGTAAACAGTAATATGTGGATAAATAACGTGTAAATAGTTGTAATAAGTGGTAAATCGAACGTGATCTTTATTACGTGTTATTCCTTACAGTGGCATATAGCAAATCAGCTTTCGCTATTCAGGCTCGACTGTGGAATGGACATTTGTGGTCACTGTCTGGTAAATTGGAAGCTTTATACAACTGTCATTTTTAGAAATATTCTCTTTCTATTTTATAGTTTATTTAATGCAACTCACTATAATTTCGACTTTAATTTTCGTTGGCATTCTGCCTTGGTACTTATCACACTAATTTTTCTTCTTTGAAGCTTGTACGCATGCTCTATGCGGCAAGACAACCAAGGTACGACCGAAATAATACTATCAAACTCCGCAACTCTTCGCGGAAGTCATCTTCAAACGAGACATCCGTCAAGGACAAGCCGCGAAGTATTTGTTTGCATCGACCGACCCGCATTCAAGGCACGTCTGCCTGCGAATCCACAACCCCGGGCGCCGGGCCGCTTCTTCTCCTCCGATCCGACCACCCCACGCGAGATCAGATTGAAATCTATTTCTGCTGTTAAAAGCACGAGCCAGGTAGGAGGCGCGGCGCGCCTATTTTGGCCCCAAACCCCTTCACGGCCAACCGGTTTTCGGCCTGACCGCGAGCGGGGCGGCGGTTCGACGTTTCCTGAACCCCCTTGGGAGTGAGACGCTGTTGAGAATCAACCCCCACCCCAAGGCCCGCACCGCTTGCCTGCTGCGTTACCCCTGGGTGAAGTCGAGGTAGGTGTTAGAGCGACTTCAGAAAATAGTTCGACGGGGAAGACATTAAGAAATACATCACGTTTTGCAGAGTGCATAAATTAATAAAGTAAAAATTTGTTATTGAACTGAAATGTAATAAGTAATGTAGACATTATTTTCAAATTGTTTATTTTATTTTATAAACAATTATAAAATAAAACATCTTAATGATTTTTCACAAATTGCCGCTTCATAATTTCCACACCGCTAGCCGGCTGCGTTACCCCTGGATGAAGTCCAGATAGGTGTTAGAGCGACTTTAGAAAATTGTTCGATGGGGGAGGTATTAAAAAATACATCACGTTTCGCTGTGTGCATAAATTAATAAAGTAAAAAATTGTTATTGAACTGAAATGTAATAAGTAATGTAGACATTATTTTCAATTTTTTATTTTATTTTATAAACAATTATAAAATAAAATATCTTAATGATTTTTCATAAATATTTCTTATGGCGTACTTATTTTCGTCTAGAGAAAGTAGTAATTTTGTGGTAGCGGCAGAAGGTGCTGCTTATCATTTATTTTGATACTGCTCGAGGCAGACGTTAAAGACGGATAACATGGGGATTCCCCAATATATTACCTATTTAAAATACATTGCTTAATTATATTAACATACATTTCCAAACAATTTATCGTTTTGAAGCATATTTATAATTACTCAAAAATATAATCTAATTCTACACATGTTCATAGAGCATCAAAGAGCAACCGCAACCATGACTTGCTAAGCACAATTGGATCTCTTTCTCATTTAATAACATCCAATTTTTTCTGTTCTTGACACCTTGTGCAGCAACTTATGGTGTTACCCCCGCCTTTAAAAGTAATTTTATAAGAAAAGTACACACGAAATGAATCCTGAGAACACTAATATTTTGTTCTTTTCGGCATGAAAAAAATCAGGTACAATATACTGTGTCTCTATAATTGCCTACGAGCTATGATTAAATAATTCAATATTTTCAGTTAAGTCAGTAATTCTTGGATAAAGCAGTAAACCACCTGTAACACTAGGAGTGGTATTCACTGACATTATCAGCCTTTTTAAATAGCTTCACCTTTGCCCATTTCAGATCAGTGTCTTATCTAAGTTTAAAATTATCACTGCAACGTATTTTCTTTCAATATCTTAAACTTTGAGTGTTCTGTTCACAAATTACACAAACTCTTTATTGAGACGTTGCCATTTTCCCTCGCACAAGTACAATAACCAACATTTGTTCCATCGTTAAAGGCGAGAGGCACGTGCGTAACTATTGAATTACTTAAACATGCGTGATGATGATTCGGTTCCACGGTGCCCACAATCAGCGTCGCTCTCGGCTGTCGCAACGGTCGCTACGTCAATTTTGTCCCCTAACAGCCAAAGTAAGATTGTTTTGTCTTTTGGCTTTTGAAATTTGTTGCGTTTTTTTTCGCAACACTTCTACTACTTTTGTTTGGGCATTGAGCGCATATATTTCTAGAGTAATTCTTCGTTGCGTTTTGTCTTTTGCATCGTAACGTCGTTATCAGTCAATGCCTATTAGCCCTTTAGTGAGGGTCCATGGCATCGTTGTTAACTGGGGTGTCCAGATGATCACCCGTCTAGGAATCCGTGGTATCTAGAGTTGTCTAACTTTCGTGATTTCATTGAGTGAAAGTAAGAATTTCGTCCAACGATGCCGAATTTTGTGTTCATGGAAATTACTGAAGAGTACAGTACTTACATCTAGAGTAGGTTGATTTATTTTTGTTTATCTGTAGACTTAAATGAGTGACGCTGTTTGCCCTAGAGTTGTATCGACTGACTACCTACCTCCTCGTAAACCATAAACTATATTCTCTTAAAATATTAGACGTCCGTAAACGCGTACGGTAATATTTTTTTAATGTTCATTCATTTTTGATAAGTGATACCCTAGATATCTGCCACTTGACTCTCTATTTTTAATTCGCATTAAAAATAACAAAAAGCAATAAATTATTCGTCCTTGGATCACTACAAACGTTGTGTTGTTGGCTTCCGGACTATTATCTGATCTCTGGATTGCACCTTCGGATATGTGAACATCACTGAACAAAATCACACTAGCAATTTAATTTTTATTGATACTCAGTTTGCGCACTGTTCTTATATGTTTCGAGTTGAAAACAAATATTGCAGAGTCAGATACTCTTGACATCATGGGCAAAAGTCACAACTGAACAAATCCTCCGGAGAAGATAAGGTACGAAATAATTTTTTATATCATCGGACATACGACCACGATGTTCTTTCTCGACGGAACACTGAATGTTCGGTTACTTTAACATTTACTTTAATGGCAAGTTGGTATCCATGGCTAAGCTTGTCTTTTAAATAAAATGATAAAAAATGCAAATACAACACAATAACGATATAAATAATACAAGCAATTACATTAAAAATATAGCGCGCCACGTCTCAACTTGGTGCTTGCAACAAAAATTATGTGGATAGCAACATGCAACGAAAGAAAACGTATACCGCACTCACCACAATCATAACAGATAATGGAATTGTTGTCCCCTATGTAGTGTGTATGTAAGTGTGTATTCATAATTTTTGTCACTCCTAAAATTTTGCCGCCGTAGGCACATGCCTCCTGTGCTTACGCGAAAATCCGCCCCTGCTAGTGCCTTGCAGCTGAAATAAAACTTCGCAACAATTGAGCGAAATTAAAAAAAAATTATAAAATTGATACATTAAAAAATATAAAGAAAAAATAATATACCTGTAAGCTGATTTCAAGCTTAAAATGTTACAGCAATCAGATCCGTATTGTAACACTCCCGGTCGTCTCGGGAGAGAACGCCCGGTAAGCGGCCCTGAAATAGCTCAGTCGGTGATGGAAGGAATCGTTAACAGATACTGGTAACATGAAAGAAACACTTTGATCACTGGTAAAATCACTTTTATTCCTGGGCAAAATAATTCAAAATGCCCCAGGAAAGTTACACATGTAAATAGGATCAGAAATCTGAAAATTAGGTGGACAGATAAGAAGATGAAAAGTTAGTAGCCAGTGTAAAGCTTAGAAATTAGGAAGACTTATAATTAGCATCACAATGGTAACAAATATTACAGATCAGTGTGTCTTAGCGCGACACCGCATTACAGGATTTTCGCAGGGATGAATACCCTGAATTATATTGCCTTGGTAAAGTTTCTTTTTGTGGGCCCGAAACGGGCGCGTTGCCGTCGAGGGGAGGCGGCGGCGACCTTCGCAGAGAGCGCGGCCGGGGTGATGTCCTTGTGCCCACCCAGGCACGCACGTCAGCTGATCGGCCGTCTGAAGGCGTCACCCAAAGGGGGGGGGCGGCGCGGCCGAGGGAAGGCGGCGGCACGGCCGAGGGTGCGGCGTTGTAACGGCGCCTGGCAGTCTGGTTGAGCTCGGGGTCGGCCAGCAGTCACTCTCGATTTCAAGAGCGTAGTAACCAGTCACGGATTCTTTTGATACTCGTGATTATTCACAATTGCAACTTTGGAAAGTCTAGAAATCCTGCAGCGACACATTCGCTTCACTTTGCAACTGATTCCCGCTTCAGAGAATTTTCTCTGCCCACGTTACTCTGCTCTATTACAATAGCCCACACCGAAGTATTTTCTAAGTCCATCAGAGGCGAACTTGCCTCTGGTCGGTGAATAGCTCTCCCTCCCAGAGAAGTTTCTCTCCCGACTGCCCTGCTTTGAAATGCCAATTTTATAAGTCAAATCTTATTAGGTTAACTTTTACCCCCCCACTCGTTTTCTCGCATGTTCTGGCTCCTTAAGATAGTTGCGTCGCTATTGGCCGAAAGAAATGGCGCATTACGTTATTTCGACCAATAGTGACAGGGGTAGTGAATGGAGTTCCGACTCTTTGCATAACTGTGAGCGTCCAGGATTTTCTTTGCCCTTCTAGAACATGCTCGCACAAGACGGGCGTTGTCCGTGAAAGAATTTGTCGATTTCAAAAGCGATCTAGAAGGTTCGCACAGCTGGCCATGCGAACACGTGCTCCACAGTAAATCTGTCGACGACTGACCCTTTAACGACTTTCTTAATGTGCCGGAGGCGGAGACGGCTGTCAGATAAGCAGGGTTGCGCGCGTGAGGCCATGTCGCAATCTGTTCCCAGTCGAACTCATGGTGGCCGAGTCTGTTTGTTTAATTTAATTTTCCTGGCATGAAGAAATCGGTATCGCCACATTAGCCTTCCCCTCCGAATAAAAAAAGAATTGGAGTTCGAGAAATTAAATTTCGAAAAATGAGAATTTTTTTAAGTAAAAATTAAAAAAAAATAGCGATACCAGAAGTTAATGCTTTTACCTGTTATTCTAACAAAATTTTATTTACCATTGTAATTTAGGAATAGAATGCTATTTTTAATTAAATCTAACAAAATTTTAATAAAATGATAAACTTAGAAAAAAATGAAAAATTTTAGGAAAAGAGAGAACCGTTTGGTGAGGCCAGGGTGGTTTTGGATTTTCTTTCTGCTTGCCCCAGAAACACAGATTTTGCGGAGGAATCCACGAGGATCTCAGATCTAATACGCCTAGTAAATGCACCGTATGGTTATTTTCCGTTCCCTTCTTTAGTACCTCTTTCACTAACCGTTTTAAATTTTGACCAATTTCCCTCTTTAGATTTTCTTCCCTTTTTCTGGTATTTCCCCCGTCGGTAATACCTGATTTCTTGAATTGCGGAGGAATCCACGATAATCTCAAATCTAATACGCCTAGCAAATGTACTGTCGGGTTATTTTCAGTTTCCTTCTTTATTCCCACTTTCACTAATCGTTTTAAATTTTGCACAACTTCCATCTTTAGATTTTCTTCCCTTTCCCTGATATTTTTCCCGTCGATGATGCTTGATTTCTCGAACTCATCATGAAACTGGCTGACTTCTGTGCTAAATTTGGATTCAATTCTAGGCAATTCTCCGCTCATTTCTGCCCTAATCTCGGTAATACTTCCGATAACTGGCTCGCAGCACGCTTCAATTTTACTATCACCTATTTGGAGCTTCTGACTAATTTCCGACTGAATATTCCCAAAATGCGAATTTACTTCAGCCCTCGAACTTTGTATTTCTTTAACCAGGTTTCCTACACTATTTTCAATTTTATCAAATCTAGCATCGAGACGGTTCTGCACTGTTCCAATCTCGCAATTAAATTTTGCCTCCAATCTTTCGAATTTTGCGGCATGGTCAGCTAAGCAGCTGTCCAGCCGGTCAAATCTTTGCGAATGTTTCGAGAGGATTTCTATACTTTCAGAATGTTTTTCGTTGCTTTCAGATTGTTTTTTATTAATCTCTGTAATTTCTGACTTTTGTCCCGTGAGGATTTCCTTATTCTCTGAAATTTTTGCGTTAACCTCTGAAATTTGTTCCGATAGAGATTCCTTGAGTTTTTCGTTACTTTCTAATATTTGTTTCATGAAAATTTGCATGAAGTCATTGGCGGTGATCTCGGGCGGTGATTGTTCCCCTGAACTCCCTTCTCCTGCCACATCGATACCTGATTCGTCCAGCATTTTGGATGTTTTGAGTAAATAACGCACACGGTAGTCACAACACACGAGGCACAACACAACAACACTCACAAATAAAATACAATAATAAAGCAAATTGTTACCAGTTCACAAATTGTTTCTTTCGTAACAATGTCCTTCCATCCATTTATAACAAAATTTTAGTTGAATTTAACTTTAAAATTTGGGCGTGAAAAACCTCAATTGTTAGGCCGTCGAGCCCCACGGTGGGAAACGCAAATTGTAACACTCCCGGTCGTCTCGGGAGAGAACGCCCGGTAAGCGGCCCTGAAATAGCTCAGTCGGTGATGGAAGGAATCGTTAACAGATACTGGTAACATGAAAGAAACACTTTGATCACTGGTAAAATCACTTTTATTCCTGGACAAAATAATTCAAAATGCCCCAGGGAAGTTACACATGTAAATAGGATCAGAAATCTGAAAATTAGGTGGACAGATAAGAAGATGAAAAGTTAGTAGCCAGTGTAAAGCTTAGAAATTAGGAAGACTTATAATTAGCATCACAATGGTAACAAATATTACAGATCAGTGTGTCTTAGCGCGACACCGCATTACAGGATTTTCGCAGGGATGAATACCCTGAATTATATTGCCTTGGTAAAGTTTCTTTTTGTGGGCCCGAAACGGGCGCGTTGCCGTCGAGGGGAGGCGGCGGCGACCTTCGCAGAGGGCGCGGCCGGGGCGATGTCCTTGTGCCCACCCAGGCACGCACGTCAGCTGATCGGCCGTCTGAAGGCGTCACCCAAAGGGGGGGGGGGGCGGCGCGGCCGAGGGAAGGCGGCGGCACGGCCGAGGGTGCGGCGTTGTAACGGCGCCTGGCAGTCTGGTTGAGCTCGGGGTCGGCCAGCAGTCACTCTCGATTTCAAGAGCGTAGTAACCAGTCACGGATTCTTTTGATACTCGTGATTATTCACAATTGCAACTTTGGAAAGTCTAGAAATCCTGCAGCGACACATTCGCTTCACTTTGCAACTGATTCCCGCTTTAGAGAATTTTCTCTGCCCACGTTACTCTGCTCTATTACAATAGCCCACACCGAAGTTTTTTCTAAGTCCATCAGAGGCGAACTTGCCTCTGGTCGGTGAATAGCTCTCTCTCCCAGAGAAGTTTCTCTCCCGACTGCCCTGCTTTGAAATGCCAATTTTATAAGTCAAATCTTATTAGGTTAACTTTTACCCCCCACTCGTTTTCTCGCATGTTCTGGCTCCTTAAGATAGTTGCGTCGCTATTGGCCGAAAGAAATGGCGCATTACGTTATTTCGACCAATAGTGACAGGGGTAGTGAATGGAGTTCCGACTCTTTGCATAACTGTGAGCGTCCAGGATTTTCTTTGCCCTTCTAGAACATGCTCGCACAAGACGGGCGTTGTCCGTGAAAGAATTTGTCGATTTCAAAAGCGATCTAGAAGGTTCGCACAGCTGGCCATGCGAACACGTGCTCCACAGTAAATCTGTCGACGACTGACCCTTTAACGACTTTCTTAATGTGCCGGAGGCGGAGACGGCTGTCAGATAAGCAGGGTTGCGCGCGTGAGGCCATGTCGCAATCTGTTCCCAGTCGAACTCATGGTGGCCGAGTCTGTTTGTTTAATTTAATTTTCCTGGCATGAAGAAATCGGTATCGCCACAGTATCGATGCTTTGTAGATTGTTTTGGGAATGTGGGCTAGTTCATTGACATTAGTACATTTTTATCAAATGAAAAGTGTAAAGAAATTCTCAATCTTTCTGTATTTTGAATGCAGGATACAGGACTCCACAACTTGGTTCCCGAGGTAACAGGTTTTTTATATCTCCACCGAAAAATATTACTTTTCCACCAACTAGATCATTACGTATTTCTGAATCTATGCCTTTCATAATGTCTGTCATTAAACGGGCTTTTACAGTAGGTAAATGCGGTAGCGGGGATCGTTCATTCTTCATCAAAGACATTATATTTTCCACATTAATTCTTCTTATCTTCCCAGCTTAAAAAAATAGTTTTCTTTAACGAAATATGTAAAAGCACATTACACTGATAGACGTTTCCATCACTTAATTACACTGTACTGCGTATTACTACGGATTTATGCATTGATAAAGAACAACAAATACTTAAAGTTTTCATGCGTCACGGGAGGGAAGCGCCCTGAAAGATCTCGATCATTACATTGTTTTTAATATATGTAAAACATTCACAAAATGTATTATATTTCGCGAGACACTGAGACGATAATGAATTG
The DNA here is from genome assembly GCA_038098605.1 of Gryllus longicercus. Classification (NCBI taxonomy): domain Eukaryota; kingdom Metazoa; phylum Arthropoda; class Insecta; order Orthoptera; family Gryllidae; genus Gryllus; species Gryllus longicercus. The sequence continues at coordinate 453,010 of JAZDUA010000040.1, forward strand.
AAATGAAAGAAATTTTGGAGCCTTATGGGTGGCATGTTATCTAATAATTTTATCTCATTTCTTGTGTTATGTAATTAAAATAAATAATTTTATGTAAACACTTTTGATTATTGATTGGAAAATCAATTATTATAAGTATGCATGAAATACCAGTCGTATATTACTATCAAATACTAGGTTTAATTTTAATACGGAAGAATGGAATTTGGACTGTTTTCCGCGATGGGATATTGCAGATTTTTTTTAGAAGTGTTCATCTACACTATTTGAATAAAAGGGAAATTTGTCGTGTAAATCTTAGGTAATTTATTTAGCGTTTGCTCGAAATTTTGTCAAAATTGAATATATTTTGACAGTTTTTTCAAACCGAGCTACCTTTGCTAAACAATATCATGTGCATAACAAATACACACCCATCTGAGAAAGTCAGTTAAAAAAAACAGTAAGTCGCGACATAATTGACTTGTGACTGTGGGCAAGATGACCGAAATGAAAACAAGAGCGTGAGTATGGACATATAACTGGAAAAGAAGGTTCCGGAGGATATTCATTTTTTATTATCTCTACCATTTTCTTCTATCGTCGTGTTCTCAGTCCTTTTAATTCAATTTAGAAAATCTAAAAAATTCAGCTTTGAAACTCAACACAAATAACCTCATAGATAGGTTATTTAAGAACATGATCTCGGCGTTCGCTTCAAATGGATTCTGCAAAATGGTTTATCAAAAATAATATACTTCATGGATCAATGATCCAAAGCGGAACATCAACCAAGCCCAAATGCTAAATCATTCTCCTATGCAAAAACACTCTGCATCATTACAACCTCATATTCATACACTCTAGCCATTTGTACTCCAGAAGATCTTTCTAACAATTTCAGCGCAACCTAGCACTTTCTCATAAAGCATGTCCCTCCTAATGAGAGGAAATATTCGCAGTTGGTGTTCACCAAATATCTGTCATTATTATTAGTGAGATAAATTGCGAAGGTGGACGAAGAGACAAGTGATTTCTTTTTATTTCTTCTCTTTGCGCGTCCATGTGGCGAGAGTTACTGGCGAAGTAGGCGTAGCCAGTAAAGTTCGTGTACCGAGGAATAGCATCGTTTGTTACGAGCGGCACGTGGCACGACCAATGCCGGGTTTGGCGGGGACGTGGGAGAGATTTTTGAGGTGTGGGTGGGTGGAACATTCTGCGATGCTCTCCCATTTATGACATATTCGGGTTCGAATCTAGACGTGTACACCGTTTCAAAATTCTTTTCCGCCGACTGTCTTCGTTGCAGAATGCGAAGAAGAGACTTCCTGGCCGGCGGACTCGGAGGTTGGAAGGACATTGACAAACTCGGCCGCGGGCTCGAGTTCCGAAATCTTGGGTGTTCTTACCACGTTCTTACATTTACAAATCAAAAACAAACTAGTGATGATTTTGTATTTTTCGAACCTCTCATGCTTCATTACGTTAGAATTATTTCAAATGGTGGCTATTGTATCAGTAGGATTGTAGTTGCAATATTGTTGTAAGTAGGATAGATGTTGCAACAGTGAGTCATTGTATCACCTGTACTTTACATTTTATTCTTTCAAATTATATATGTGACGTACTGGGGAGGAGTATTTTAATTACGTATAACTTTTGAACCATCGTCCCATCTATAGTGATTCACCTCTCAACATCATTTGCCTCTTCATTATCACCCTACAATTACCCATGCAAAAGGAGGCAATGACAAACCCTATCTGTCCAGTAAAGACATAATGACGTAAGTCTTCTCCCTCATCAATGTTCCTGCACGCATAAAGCACTCATATACGCAAAGGAGTGGAAGAAATATAAACTCGTGTGCAAGTGAACTTTAGATCTAGGCCAGCCTCGGATGCGTAATTAGTAACATGGTTGACTCTTCTATAATCGTAGGAACGGTTTAGTGGTATTGGGTTTTATTTTCCTATTGTTTTCTTGATTCATTTCAACAGAATATATAGTATTTGCGTAAATAGATATATTTATAACGACAACCAAATATTTTATAATTTTTAACTTGACGGACAAGTATTTTCCATAATAATGAAATTCCCTGTTTTCCTAGTTAGCATCTGAATGGAGCTATATCACAGTAATACATCTGAAAATAATAATATGGCTCCGTTATTCACTGAAAGCAATGTCATGATGTGCTTTCTGTGAGCATATAAAGTATTAATATCCAATACCGGAATGCGACCAGTACGAATATTTGAAGCTGCTAATTGTAGATTAAAAGAAACATTCACTAAAACGAACTTCGTCTCTATTTTCTCTAGAAAATGAGATTTCTCTGAAAGTGAGAATTTGCATGTACAATGTGTCCTTATTTTTCTTCTCTTTAGGTAAAGATTACACTTACTCCCATCATTTGTACTACCCCCATCTGTCAATAATTTCTTCCATAATTTTTCATCATTTATTTATGTTTGTAATAAATCATTCCTTCATTTATTAATCTATGTAATTTAGGGCATATATGGATAATCTACTTCTCTTCACACGAAATCGGCTGAGCAGGCGTATTTACGCAAGAATCATTAGTCCCCTCCAGTTAATCATACCAAGAAGCAGGGAAGCATCGGGGGACGATAACACACCATATGGTCATTCACAAAGTAGGAGAAAACGTAGCTGGCATTGTACGTCACTTACGCATACTTTATGTATGCGCAGCCAGGGGAAAATTACATAGGAAGCGACACCTCTAGCGGGCCAGTGGTCAAGGCAAGTGAATGAGAGAAACCGCTTTTCCGATGCCGCACACCGCGCCGCCACCTCCGCCACCACCACCACCACCACCACCTCCGCTATCTCCAACACCTCCGCCACCTCCGCCACCTCTACCGCCTCCGCCCCTCCACCACCACCGCCACCTCCACCACCTCCACCACCACCGCCACCCCGCGACCTCCTTCACCTCCGCCACCGCCTTCACCGCCTCCACCTCCGCCACCTCCGCCACCTCCGCCACCTCCGCCACCTCCGCCAACTCCGCCACCTCCACCACCTCCGCCACCTCCGCCACCTCCGCCACCTCCACCATCTCCGCCACTTCCGCCACCGCATATATCTCTTCTACCACCTTCACCACCACCACCTCCTCCGCCACCTTCACCGCCCCCGCCACCACCGCCTCATCCACCTCTACCACCTCCGGCACCTCCGCCACCTCCGGCACCTCCGCCACCTCCGGCACCTCCGCCACCTCCGGCACCTCCGCCACCTCCGCAACCTCCGCCACCTCCACCTCCTCCGCCCCCTCCACCGCCTCCGCCACCTCCGCAACCTCCGCCACCTCCACCGCCTCCGCGACTTCCACCACCTCCGCCATCCCCGCCACCGCCTATATTGCCTCCACCGCCTCCACCGCCTCCACCACCTCCACCGCCTCCACCACCTCCATCACTTCCGTCACTTCTTCCAACGCTGCCGCCACCGCCGCTGCCGTCGCCCCCGCTATATCATCCGCCCCGTCGATCCCACCATCCCTCGCACCCCCGCAACCCCTGCCGCTCCTGTCGCTCCCGCCGTCCCCACTACCCCTGCTGCCACCCCGCCGAATCTACCGCCGCCACCTCCCTCCGCTTGGACTGATTCATAGTCGGCGTAGACACCCACTCATTCCAACAGCCCATAATTTTCTACGCGTCCTATCAGTCTCGTCGGCAATCTGACCAATTCACACGCGCGCCCACGCGGCTGGCGGCTCGTGTCCGAAGATAGCTGGACCTCCGCCGTTCGTCTCACGGGCGCCGGCTCGCCGGCTCCTCCCACGCCCACGCGCGCGATCGGGGAAGTGTGCAAGATGAGTTGCATCATACGCTTTGGAATTCAGTGACTTTAGTTGCAATTTGCCCATCGCATTCTTAATTATTCAGGCGTCCTTAATGATTACGACAGAAAAACATGCAGTTTCTTATCGTTGCTGCCATTGTTGTTTGTTTTTTTTTGTTAAAAATGCTTATTTTCTAGACAAATCTGCTTTTTTCTTCTCCCGAGCACGGAATTAAACAATTATGCGGTGCGCTGCTGCGGGAGCGATCAATGGAGAGGGGTGTATCCGACAGATCGGCATTACACGCCGTCTTTTGATCCGACGTGTCGGAGTGCGCCCGCGCAAGCTACTTGCCCGCCTGGGCAGCCCAGTACTCCAGCGAGCTCAGGCAACTTCCCCTCACTCCGTTCTCATTTTCCCTCCAAATCCAGAACGGTACGTGCATGCGGAAGCGGAAAATGTAAGAGTAGAGCGAACTCGAAAAAAAACAACAAAGAATGGTGGCTTCATACGAAAATATGTCTGCCAGATGTTTTCTGTCAAACAACCGACATTTGAATTTTGTTTATATACTTTACTACTTGTTATTTTATTTCACGTTGTGTTCGTAGGCTTCCGCTGCCGGCGTCATTGATACTTGGCTGTCCGGTGTGAGCCGCGTTTCAGTCGATTGAGGTGACGTTTTGGCCATCGTGTTGTGGCCTTTTCCAGAGCTATACTGTTCGGCGATTTCGGCAGTATAGCTCCGAAAAGATATGAAATTTATTTCACGTTCATTTTCGTTTTACGTTCTTTCTTGTGCAAATATTTTTTCTAAGGGACAGAACAATGTTTGGATGGCTAAATCTTCTCTTGTTTTCTTTTTGTGTTGTACAGGTATTTAATTAAATAATCTGATAAGTACACCAATAATGCGAAAAAATTACCACTCTCTCTGCTGCGAGTGGGCATTTATTTAAACGGAGAAGAATCTGAAAATCCTCCTAACCCGTATGTAGGATGATTAAATTATTGCACTCTAAAGTAAACGCGACTACGAAACTAAAATATTTTCGATTCGGAATATTTCATTTTACTCTTAATTGACAATTTCAAATATGAATGGCTCTATTATATTTCCATGGACCATTTCCTTGCTTTAGTAATGAAAATGGGAATTAATATGTGTTTGGGGCAATGTCTCTCAACTCGCTTCCCCAATTCTTCACCAAAAGACTCCAAACTGACTTCTGACCTTCAACCTGACTTCTTGAAAACATTGTTATGGGTCAGGTATGTAGTGACTCATCGCCTCGTCGGATGATTTTACACAACCCTTAGGGTTAGTCTACCGGTACAGTTTCGAATTCTGTAAGAATCGCCACAAGACGCCGCTGAGGGGTCTACCAGGAAACAACTGAACTGCGCCAATCGAGGATTTGCAGTGGAGGTCTTTTTGTGCTTGCATTCTGACTGTGATCTTTATTAAGTGTTAATTAACCATGAGGAGCATGAGAAGAAATAGGAAGACGGGAATAGGGAAAGAGGTATATCCCTTCAATATCACTTCACACAATCACACCTTGATACACCTAACCACAAATCCGTTAGTGAACAATTCTGTTGGTAGATGCGTCTGAGTCAAACTGTAAGCTTTCTGCACGAAAAATTACGAACATGTTCAAACGTTTTCATGCAGAAACCATGCAGTCTGGACTTCCATACGTTTCATCTGCATGGCATCTCTTCCATACGTTTAATCTGCACGAAAACTGGACCGTATGTACCAGCCTTTACGTTTAATCTATTTGCCAGTTTCTCTAGAGGCAGTTTCCCGGAACTCTGGAAAGTTACGAGTAGTTACCTTTCCAGTCTGGACATGCTTGCTGTTGAGGAACAATTTCAGGAGTTTTAGCGATTGCAAGGATGCGGACAGGGCCTTCTGGAGCGGCAGAGTCCGTGTGTGCATGCGTGCGTTCGCCAAAAACCCCGCAATCGTTCGTCAAAAGGAAGCGTGTAATGCGAGTCGTAGAGTCTTTCTCCGTGGGGTAACCGCAACAGCTAAAGAAACAGGAGATTCTGAACGATCCCAACAGGAAGATCGTGCCTTGCGTCGCGTAGGGGCGGGGCGTGTTTAGATTTAGATTTAAACTTAGATTTATTTAGTAAAAAGAAGCTGTAATAACTGTATGTGACGTATGAGGGAGAGGATCATCTGCACACGTTTGAGTTCCTTAATCCTTTCCCATCATTATAACTAGAAATTGTTAAAAATGAGTAAAAGTTAAAGATAATTAAATAAATAAAAATAAAATTTCAAATAGCACTAGATTCACAGACTAGCAATCTAGACATTTTCGTTCCCTAATAATAGAAAACTTATTTGCAACTTTAAACGAACTGCATGTTTGATTTTTCTGCATTACTAACAAAATAGTAACTCACCCATACCTCTATTTCTACCACAACAAGCAAAAGGAGAGTTCAACTAAACATGCGCATCATTTCTGCTATCAACCGCCGAGCAGTACGGACGTGGACAAGCTCTGAGTTGCCGCGCAGATAACAGTGTATGAGTCAAAAGTCTTATCTGAACCGGTGCGATCGATAACGCTCGTGAATAGACGAAGTCAACGTTCGTTTTGCCGCATTGCGGCAAAACCACGATATAAACACTTAATTTATTAATAGTGCTCCACCACAAAGACAAAAACACCAACTGTGTTTTATATAGTGTATCATCACAACTATAAAATAGTGAATATTATAGTGAAAAGTGCCACAAACAAAACGACAAAGTTCTCAAAATGATATCGGAAGAGGATTCATTAGGAAGACACATTACCAATTCCATAGAACTTTTAAATAATGATGGAAATTATGAAATATACACAAATCAAAACAACACACAACCCTTGCAGCAAAACCAAACAGCAGATCTACATCAACAATATCAACAACTACTACATCAAAACCACATCCTTCAAGAACATCTCAGCAAATTAGAATATCAAAACCAGATGCTTCAACAACAGCTTCAGCTTTCTCGGTCCGACCCAACTGCACTTACCTCTCAAATACACGAGGATCATACACAAGCAACGGAGAAACCCCAATCTGCAGATGAGAGGTCCACAGATGTCGACAGTGAACTCTATCAACCAACTAGTGCGCAATACCAACCCAACAAAAAAAGAGGACTATCAAAAGTAAGTAATCATAGTGACGCAAAACGTAGAATGTTGAATAACAGTTCTAGTAAAGACGCTTTTTCAATAAATAGGTACTCAATCTTAGAACCATTAGACGAATCTGAAGAAACTGTTAATAATAATGAACCACAATCAGAAAACATAAAAATACCCCCAATTTGTATCAGAAATGCAGAAAACATAACCCTACTAACAAAAGATCTAAAAGAACTAATTGGCAAGGGATTTACCTTTAGAACTATAGGGAATTCGGTAAAAATACTTTTGAAAAACATTACAGATTATCGAAAAACAAGAAAATACTGCGAAGAGAAAAACGTTCCTTACTATACTTACTGTTTACAAACAGAAAAAAACCTATCAGTTGTGATAAAAAATGTACCTCTAATTTTCACTGAAGATGAAATTTATAGTGAACTTGAAAATCTAAACTACCCGATTAAAAAAGTAACCAGACTCACCAATAAAGAACAAATACCGTTCAAAGTAGTAGCATTAGAACTAACTAACTCCGCCGAAGGAAAAGAAATATTCAAATTAGATAAACTACTTCACTGCATTGTTAAAGTTGAAATAAGAAGGAAACCACAAGGCCCCCCTCAGTGTAAAAAATGCTTCACATACGGACACACAAAAAATTACTGCACAATGCCACCAAGCTGTGGATACTGCACTGAGCATCATTGGACAAAAGATTGCAAATTATTACAATCCACAAACCCACCACCCCCAATTTGTACTCTCTGCAAAGAAAATCATATGGCTACCTCTAACCAATGCAAATATTCCCCAAAAAGAAAGAGAATCCTTCAATCAAATTACTTCAATACACAATTACAAGCTCCACAATCACAACACAAATACGATAACAAAACTCACACACAAATATTCCCACAACAAACCCACATAAATCGAAATCCTTCTCAGCCACATTTAGCTCTTAATAACAACCAAAACACAACTGCACCCACATATGCACAAACAGTTACACAAAACACCATACAGTCAAATATTACACAAATTATAATGCAGATGTTACCAACAATAGTCAACCAAATAACAGCAACATTACTCCCACAAATACAAAATATTGTTTCAAACCAAATTTCAAATATAATAAGAAATGGATAAACAACACAACTTAAAATCAATAACAATACTTAACTGGAACGCAAATGGCCTAACAAATAAAAGAAATACACTTATTCAATTCCTGAAAAACCATTCAATAACAATTGCATGCATAACAGAAACTCATCTTGCTCCAGGACAACTGTTCAAAATCCCTGGATTTAACTGTTACAGAGAAGACAGAATATGCCAACACGTCGCAGGAGGAGTAGCAATATTAACTAAAAAGAATTTAGACCACTCACTAATCTCTATCCCTAAATCAAACAACCTAGAGCTAATTGCAGTAAAAATAAATCTAAAAATGAACGCATAAATATCATATCAGCATATAAACCACCCAAAAAACAAATCGATATAAACGAATTAAACCTAATACTACACAATACAGAACCTACAATCTTAATAGGAGACCTAAACAGTAAACATACCAATTGGGGCTGTAAAGTAAACACACCTAATGGAAGAAAATTACTAAAAGCATCATCAAAATTAAATTTTCAAATCATAGCTCCATCAAATCCTACTCACTACCCCAAAAACTGTAATGCTGAACCAGATATCCTTGACATTACCATAGCTAAAAATTTAAAACATACCCTTTATGCTCATGCACTACCCGAATTAGACTCAGACCACTGTCCTGTTATTCTCACTACTGATATAAACTATATTAAATCTGAGTTACCATTTGGCATAGATACAAAAAACATAGATTGGACAAAATTTCAAACAAACGTTGTTAATTCCCTTCCCACAAACCGTTTCATGAAAAATAAAGAAGAAATTGATATTGCCATAGATACCTTCACCAAAATCATACTAAATGCAGCAAAAGAAGCAAATACAAAGCCAAATTATAAACCAAAGTATTCACAACATACAATACCTATTGACATTGAAAAATTAATTCAAAAAAAACACAGAATTCGCAGGCAATGGCAGCAATATAGGAGCCCTGATCTAAAGAAAATATTAAATAAACTAACACACCAAGTTAAACTAGCCCTAGATGAATACAGAATTCAACAATATAAAAATCACATCAAAACAATAAATCCTAAAGACAGCAATTTATGGCAGGTTACAAAACAAATATTGAAAGAACCAACAATTATTCCAGAACTAAAGAAATCAGATAAAACAGCTACAACAACAAAAGAAAAATGCGAATTACTAGCAGAACAATTTCAAGAAACATTTTCACCAAATACAACCTCAAACAATAACAACTTAATCCACATCAATAACTATGAAGTAACAACAGTTCCTCACCCAGTAAAATACATATCACCAAAAGAAACATACCAAACAATCAAGCACCTAACTAAGAAAAAATCAGCTGGAATTGACCAAATACCAACCATACTCCTACAAAAACTAAATAAGAAAACAATTAGTTACCTAACTGCAATATTTAACTCAATGTTAAGAACAGGATACTACCCCAAAAAATGGAAACACTCCATAGTAATACCAATTCCTAAACCAAACAAAAACCCAGCATCTACAGAAAACTATAGACCTATAAGCCTAATACCTATTGTAGCCAAAGTAATGGAAAAAATAATCCTAAAAAGACTGCTGCAATATATTAATGAAATTCAATATATACCATCTTTCCAATTTGGGTTCAAAGAAAAGCACTCAACAACACATCAACTTTTAAGAATCACAGAACTTATATATAAAAACTTCGAACAAAAAAATCATACACTGGCTGTTTTCCTAGACGTATCCCAAGCATTTGACAGAGTTTGGCACGAAGGTCTAATATTCAAACTTCAAGAATCCGGACTACCCCTCTATTTGTTAAAAATAATAAAAAGCTTCCTAAAAGAAAGAGTTTTTACAGTAAGAATAAATTCAACTTACTCCACACAAAAAGAAATCACAGCTGGAGTACCACAAGGCAGCCCATTATCTGCAACCCTATTCAATATATTCACAGCAGATTTCCCAACTACCCAAAACACAACAACAGCATTATTTGCTGATGACTGTGCAATTCTAACCTCTAACAAGTGCCTAAAATCAGCCACTAAAAATCTACAAGATGAACTGAACAAAATAATACAATGGGCAGACAAATGGAAAATAAAACTAAACCCGAGCAAATGCCAAGCAAAAATATTCACCCTATGCCAAATAAAAACTACTCCCAAACCACTAAAACTACTTAACACAACACTAGATTGGTTACCAAAAAAGAAACCCATTAAATATCTGGGATTATTAATGGACACCAGATTAACATGGACTAACCATATAAACGACAAAATCACACAAGCAAATAAAAGACTACATAAACTGTACCCACTAATTAATAAAAAAACCGTTCTCAAAACAGAATGTACATTAGTACTCTACAGAGCAATAATTCTCCCCATCATAATGTATGCATGCCCAATATGGTACAACACATCAGCGACTAATATAAAGAAAATACAAACATTCCAAAATAAGATCCTACGTATAGCTGTAAACGCACCCTGGTTTATCAGGAACAATCAATTACACTCAGAATTAAAAACAGAAACTATACATCATATACTGCTCAAACGCGCACATTCCTTTTTCACATCTTTATATAACTTTCCATCAACTGAACATTACAACCTTGGTTCATCAGCAACAACATCCAGAATCAAAAACAGATTTCCATACGACAAGTACCTAATTCAATTTGCTGACCCTCCTTAAACCTGACAAAATTAAAATAAAGATTGCAAACAACAACCAACTATGCACTTATCAAACATCATACAATAATGAGGAACCTGTTGGGCTTCCCTTATTTCTTCTTATATTTAATGATTGACTGTATTATTTTTTTTTTCTTTTTCTCTTTCCTTGTGTGAATGTAATCCTTTTAAATGTAGTTTGAAAGGTATTTCTACTGTTTATTTGTATAATTGTATTTTAAGTTGTTATTAGATATAATCAATCCCTGTAAAGCAGTAATGCTGGTCTGTGGAAATTAAAAAATAAAAAAAACAAAAAAACATGCGCATTGTGAAGCTACATTTACGCTCAGAAGAAAAACAAGGGGCTATCTCAGCATTTACTCCAGGTTCAGGAAAACTTGACATAAACCGTATCGAGATGGAGGTCATTGACCCTGAAGCTGAAGTACATTATTTGTTAAAAGCGAATTAACTTTAAAAAAATATACAATATAAATGTAAACTAATCCATTATGTATCACTGTTTTGTTAAAATAAGCATTATTTTTCTTTTCGATGATCACTGCAGTCTCTAATTGTATAGAAAAAGTTATGCAGCGGAAAATATTTTACTTTTAACTTAAATTTGTGTACCGGCGTCAATGCCTCTTTTATTAAGACTTATAATTACACCTATGAAATTGCTTTGAACCTCTCGCATGTGAATGTTAATATAAACATTTATTCTATCCGATGGGTCAACTAATGTCAGACAACTAAATTCGAGCGAGACAGAATTCCGAAACGAACACACTAGTTTCCTCGTGAGATTTGGCAAGAGTTATATATGTCCACTGTTCGCGGCGTTATTATAAACTTGAAACGTCTGGGAGGCACTGCTTCTACTCGTGTCACCTTCATTGCCTGTTGGGATGAGGAAGTCATTATGTAAGATGTGTAACGGCAACTGATGAAGTGTGACGGGCTGGGGATGTGTTTCCTGATTTTGGCGCAGACCGTTAGTTTCGTCGATGGAAATGTGAATGCAGTTGTTTTCAAAACATTTCAGTTAGTTTAAAAAACATTAGAGAACAAAATGTTTCCTCCACATTGGTAGAATCTTCTTTATTAATATAATATGTACCTACATAGAAAGTATGAGCTTTGCGACGTGATTTGAAGAAAATCATGTGGGTATCCTGAAATTATCTGCACCAAGCTGGGACCTGAACGCCATTCAACATCCTTGAGATACATTGGAGCGTCGGTTGCGTGCCAGAACACTTCATCCATCAAGGTCTTCTCTTCCCTATGCTTAAAAGAATGGAAAGAAATTATATCATACGTGAATCAGAACAGATATGCAAAATCTACAGGGAGTAATAAATCATGTAATTATAGTAAAAGAAAGTTCTCTTATTGATTACGTGGCCAGCGTCTTCGGAATGAGTAAGTTCAATGGATAACCAGCGACAATTGATAAATGACATGCTATTTATAATCATTTAAAAATTTAATAATTTGAAGCATACGATTTTTAATAATTTTTTCGAGAGTAAATATGTAATGTCTTCTTGGTATACATAATGTTAAATATCTCAATTTTGGAAAATTTGTGGATTAGCTCAAAGCTTTTGACATAGCAACTCAATGTCAAAAAGGCTCGAAACGTTGTTACGTAAGTAACAGAATTTTTATAAAAAATTTAAGTCAACAAATAAAATCGAATATATCGCACTATGTGTTTTAATGTATACAAATTTCACCAATGGTTTCGCTTACTTACATATTCACATACACCAAAGGACGTACAACGTACCAATTTCCTCCCACCTCTCCCCCATCCATAAACCAAGTCACTTTGCAGCTCCATCGCCTTTCAGACGTCCATATAGCCATTTTTGCTATCACGGCAAAACTATCGAACACACATTTTCTACTCCTAGCTCACGTCTACCGAACCTCAAGTTAGTCATTACTCCCTGCCCTCAAGTAGGTCTCTCATGCATCGACCTTCTTCTACTATTATCCAGTAACACATTCAGCTACTCACTCAAATTTCATTTTGCTGAAATATTCATCGCCGCTCAACCATAAATTATTATTATTATTATTATTATTATTATTATTATTATTATTATTATTATTATTATTATTATTATTATATAGCTTCAGATTTTACTAACTTCTGTCTAATAAGTTTTAATCGTAAGTCCTTGGATACGAACTTCTGAACACCTTCGCTGATAAGTGTTTGGTGATTGGAACCCTCACACTTTATCACAACCGGCCACGAAATACCTGCCGCTAGGACAAGAACTGTTGGTCAGAATTCAGCCTTCGCAAGGCTTTCGATATTCGACCATACCCACCCGACCCTGCCCCGACGCCCACCTCACACTCGATCCCATCAACCCTCCCTCCCACCCACACTCCTCCCGTTCACCCACACTCCTCCCGCCGTGATTAAGGACGGGCGAGCCGTGGGCGGGAGAAAGCGAGCATGAATTATTTAATACTCACAAAGGATGCATTCAATTAACAGGCCGTATTAAACGGGATAAAAGTACGTTTGGGAGATGATGTATTGGGCGTGAATCGCTGGAAAGTGTGAAGCGCCCGCGCCGGCGCTGGACGTGCCCTGGGGCTGTCGGAGCGCGGACCGCCGCGATGCGGGCGGCGGTGCGGTGGGAGGCGGAGGTCGTGGAGGAGGAGGCGGAGGAGGAGGCGGAGGAGGAGGCGGAGGAGGAGGCGGAGGAGGAGGCGGAGGAGGAGGCGGAGGAGGAGGCGGAGGAGGAGGCGGAGACGGCGGCGCCGTAGAAGGAGGAGGAGGAGAAGAAAGAGAAGGAGGAGAAGAAAGAGGAGGAGGAAAAGAAAGAGGAGGAGGAGAAGAAAGAGGAGGAGAAGAAAGAGGAGGAGAAGAAAGAGGAGGAGGAGGAGGAGAAAGAGGAGGAGGAGGAGAAGGAGGAGGATAAGAAAGAGGAGAAGGAAAAGAAAGGAGGAGGAAAAGAATGAGGAGGAAGGGAACGTGAAGGCCAGTGGAAGAGAAAACGAGGAGAACGAAGGAGAGAAAGGGATAGAAAAGGGACGCCCCGTCGTTGTTACTCGGTATATAGCTAACGGCGATTCGAAGATCAGTGCTGTATGCTTTCGGCAGCATATTTTACATTTCCTACGCAGATTGTTTCTAGCGAAGAAATCCAAAACATATACGTAAACGTATACAGAAAGAACGTTCAAAGGTAGGGGTCGCGTATTACTAGTTCAATAGTTCTGAAAATTTCATTTACATTTTACTATGAATGAGATAGAAAACCGTATAACCTTGCGAAAATAACGTCTAATGACTCAAAAGCATTAAACAATCGTAGAGTGAAGTTCGTATGAGATGCGTGTCTATTACTACTCGTTTTTTCCCAACCCACCGTGTCTGCACGATATGTCGACACCAACGAACGGTTCGGATACGTTTGGGTACGGTATGTGTTGTGTTATGCTAGTGTCATGTTTGCGGTTCGTCTTGTGTTGCGGTTCGTTTTGTGGCCTGGTTCGTCTTGCGGTGCGGTTCGTCGTGTGGTGCGGTTCGTCGTGTGGTTCGGTTCGTCTTGTGGTGGGGTTCGTCTTGCGGTGCAGTTAGTCGTGTGGTTCGGTTCGTCTTGTGGTAGGGTTGGTCTTGTGGTGCGGTTCGTCTTGTGTTGCGGTTAGGGTTGCGGTGCGGTTTGATTTGCGGCCCTGTGCGGATTCAGTAGACGTGGTGCGGTTAAGGTTGCGATGGGGTGCCGTTCGGATTCCGGTTCGGGTAGCGGTCCGATACGGTTCGGGTTGTAGTGTGGTGCTGTTCGGTATCCGGTTCGGGTGACGGTCCTATACGGTTCGGGTTGCAGTGTGGTGCCTTTCGGATTCCGATTCGGGTAGAGATCCGATGCGGTTCGGGATGTAGTGCGGTTCCGTTTGGATTCCGGTTCGGGTAGAGATTCGATGTGGTTCGGGTTGCAGTGCGGTGCCTTTCGGATTCCGATTCGGGTAGAGGTCCGATGCGGTTCGGGTTGCAGTGCGGTGCAGTTCGGATTCCGGTTCGGGTGACGGTCTTATACGGTTCGGGTTGCAGTGCGGTGCCTTTCGGATTCCGATTCGGGTAGAGATCCGATGCGGTTCGGGATGTAGTGCGGTTCCGTTTGGATTCCGGTTCGGGTAGAGGGCCGATGCAGATGGGGTTGCGGTGCGAGTTGCGAGGCGGTGCGAGCCCCGCAATTAATTGTCCCTGCTGTAATGTACGGCTCGGATTGTTCCTTCGGCTGCGTGTCCGCGTTATGAGCGCACAAATCACCGAGCGCTCGCGAGCGCCTAGGCGGGGGCGGGCCGGGGGCGGGGCCGGGGGCGGGGCGAGGGCGGGGCGGGGGCGGCGCAGGGACACGGCGCTCGGGAGGGGCAACCACGCGGAGACAAATCTTGAAGATTTGCATTGATCGCCTTTTGTGAAACGCTGTTCCCGCGGCGCTCTCCCGCAATTTCTCCTGTGTCTTCGCTTTGCTATCTTCTGTTGCCCACCCTTTTCTTCCTCCCTCCTTCTATCTTTCTATTTCTTTCTTTCTTTCTCTTTCTTTCTCTTTCTTTCTCTTTCTTTCTCTTTCTTTCTCTTTCTTTCTCTTTCTTTCTCTTTCTTTCTCTTTCTTTCTTTCTCTTTCTTTCTTTCTCTTTCTTTCTTTCTCTTTCTTTCTTTCTCTTTCTTTCTTCCTCTTTCTTTGTTTCTTTCTTTCTTTCTTTCTCTCTCTCTCTCTCTCTATCTATCTATCTATCGATCTATCTCTGCCTACACATCTCCCAATTCTCATTTTCTCCGTTTCTTTGCCCATTGTTCCACCATTTCTCACTTTATCCTTCTCCGCGCCTTTTGTATGCTTTCTCTTGTCATTTACCCCGCAATTTTTCCTGTGTTTCTTCGTTCGCCAATGTCCACCAGTAATTTACATTTTTTCTCCTCCTGCTCTCCCTCCATCCCTAGCCCCCAGCATGTCATTCTCAGAACTTATGGTTATCTCTCAACATTATTTGTAGATTCTTATCAAGGCAATTGGTTTTGTGGGCTATACAAATTCTTGATATGAGGTTTCTTGCTGAGGAAGTAAATGCGAATATGCGTGGTAGGCATACGAATGACACATATACGAATTAATTTTTCTTCTGAATTCCCTATGTTTCTCTCTTCCCCATTCCTCTCTCATTTCTCACCCCTTCTCTATTGTTCTTTTTCTCCCACAGACGCAGCTGCCATTGTGCCGCCATCACACGAAGGTTGGAATCTAGGGTTCCGTGGTATCAAACTTTCCTTACTGTTCTCTTGGTCCGTTTGCAATCTGATGTTTGCTATGATTTTGGACACTTACATGTATTTTCTACTTACCTCAAAGGGTCACAAACAGTATTTTTTTATTAATAGATAATCCTAGATTGCACAGGCATTGGCAGTGGACTGTTTGGCTGTGATCATGAAATAAATCAAACTGTAAATAAATTACATTTCCCCATCAGCGAAGTACTGTGGTTATCGTTCTCTGGTGCCTCTTGGATGAGTGTAAGCTCTATTGAATTATTGTATAACTAGTTGCCTTCTTCATTAACAAAAATACTACCTGAAGAAAATCACACCAAATGGTTTCTCAAAAAGTAGCATGCACACTGGTCAAGAACAGCAAATACTCTCGTATAAAATTACAACAAATTAAATATCTTAACTCAAATAGCGGGACGCTCAAGGTTTCCAATGTGACCTTCGAGTTTTTACAAGTTGGAAATCCCTGATTTAGAGAAACAGATTTCCCGCATAATATGCGGTCCACGATAACTGACATTATTAGAAGCAATTGTAATGACGATAATAATAATAATAATAATAATAATAATAATAATAATAATAATAATAATAATAGATTTGACACATAAAGACAGAATACGACATGTATTGTGCATTGTACGTTTATGTACATATCCTGACTTGTCATACAACTAAAAAATTAAAGGGAATGTGAATTTATGAATATCAAAGCCGAGTGCAGTAATTATCACCAACCTTCAATGCTCTATAATCGTCAACACGAACGGCTCGAACCATTAATTCCCTCAATCGCGGCATTCGAAGAGCGTCTGCTCCTGGAAGGAAACGTATCTTGCTCAGGTCAGACCGATTCGGTGATACCGACTTGTCGCCGCCCTGCCACAGCTTCACCTGCTGCTACCGTCGCCTCTCTCACCGCCCCCGCCACAGCCTCACATCTTCCCGCTCGCTGGCGCCCGGGCTCCCTGCTTGGGCTCCCCTTACACCCGGGTCAGCCTCTCCCCCCGCTCCTTTACCCTGTATCTCCCTTTCGCTCACTCTCTCCCTCTCGGAGGCCCCTCCAACCGCCCCGTGTCCCCGCCTCCGCCACGCCAGGCCCGCGTAACCCGACGCCAACCTCTCAGTGCCCGGGGCATTTACAAAGATGTCAGTTCAGGACTAATGTCAGATCCTCTATCATTCAGCAAATACATTTGTTGTTTAAATAGACTATTATATAGCTGCTCGCTGGTTGCGGCGTGATATGCACCGCCGCCCTGCCGTCCCCGCTCCCACCCCCGACCGCGATCCCGCCCCAACTCCCCGCAAACCCCTCTGCCACCCCCCTCGCCCTCCCAACCCCCACTTCCACTGCCACCGCCTCCCTCTCCAACACTTCCTCCGCTGTCACCACTTCCTGAATTTCTACCTCCGCCTCCTCCTCGTCCTCCTCTTCCTCCTCCTCCTTCTCCTCCTCCTCCTTCTCCTCCTCCTCCTCCTTTTCCTCCTCCTCCTCTTTCTCCTCAGTCTCCTCCTCCTCCTCTTCCCCCTCTACCTCTGATTCCGCCATCGTTACTGACATTGTCTCCCCTACCTCCACCACCACCACCACTGCCACTATCACCACCACCACCGCCTCTGCCTCCGCCATCACCACCACCGTCACCGCCACCGCAACCGCCTCCAACACCGCCGCCGCCGACTTAGTTTTTTGCCCTCCCTGCCTGCCTGAGCCTCGCCTCTTTACCCTCCCGCGGTCCACACAGCCGCCCCGTCGCCGCCGCCGCGCGCGTCTCGCTCAAAGAGTCGGCAAACCTCCGAAATTTGACTTCGCATGTTCCCCGGGCCCCCTCGCTGGAATGCCAGGCCCGCGGCGAGCGCGTGTGCGTGGCGGCGGTGCGTCCGTGTGGCGCGCTGCGTGCGTGTGTGCGTGCCCGGCCGCGTCGCCAGTGGTGTGTTGACCAGCTGTGTTGACAGGAGTGGTAGCTCCATTTCTCATTTGCCTCTTGTGGAATGCCTTTTTGTCTCGTCGCCGAGAGAGCCCGTGAGCCCTTCGGCCAGGAGAAGACTTTTCGTCCGCGTTACCCGAGGATAGTCTTTTTTTTAAGCTTGTGGCGTACGCGGTGCAGTCAATGAAAGTGAATGTCTGAGAGGGGAAAAGGAAGAAAAAAAGGTGACAGGTACGGTTAAAACGGCCACGTCGTTTCAGGTAGGCACGGTTCAGATGTTTGGGTATTAATATGTAAGGGAAATGGACTCCAGTATAAGAACGACACAAACGTAAATATGTTATGATAACTTTTATCTGCGATACTGAGGGTCTGGAACGTAAGAAATTTTCTTTTCATGCATCACCATAACGTTGTAAAATAATTTTCATTTCGAATTTTTCTTTCTTGCCATTACAAACGTTCTACAAACTGTGGTACGTTATTCATAACTTCTACCTGACACAATAACACTACTATTGCATGCTACGTGTTTTCTTGTATGTGATTCCAATGATTACAAGTTTGTATTCTTGTATCAACATTTACTATGATGGCTGATAAACTGTCCTATACTAATTGAGGCATCCAGTGAGAGAGGGGGCTAACCCACATAATTCAAAACTTCAATTTATTGACATATTGAATATGTTCATAATCGAATACGTTCTTAAATCAATTTTTTTTAAATTTAATGGGTTAGCTCCCTCTCGCACTGGAGGTCTCAATTGTCGGCACTTAATGTGGAATGAAGATTCTATGTCATGAATGTCTATACTATTGTCAAGAATATCGAATATCGATATTGACATTCTTAAGCATATATTTTGGTATTAGAAAATATTAAAAGATCCGGCCTACGACCCCTCTTTCCTCCATAAATAGTACATATTGAATTTGATCACCGTAATTTGATATAATTTGTATAAGAATTAAAGCAACGATTCGCAAACCTTGTTGAAAACATTCGCTGGTTGGTATACGGAAAAAGATATGGCTCCATTGTCACGAAAATAAAAAAGTCTTTGAGTTGTTGATTGTTCTTGTTTTTTCTATTGTAGTCAATACGAAATGGTAGCGGACTGTTCCTTTGTACGCTATATTATTTTGTATATTGCATTATATATATATATATATATATAATATATATATATATATAATTTGTTTGTGCGTATATTATCTAGGGTGTTTTAATGTCTTAAATACCTCAGTTTGGTGTATTTACTCCCTCACGTGACATGTTTTCCTTAATATAATTTCCACTGTAAGAAAGTGCTGCAACATAACGTAAAGGAATTATGTACACCTGGATTTATTTATATATCTTGTCTTTCTTCTCTTACACATTCCACACTCCTCTTCGTCTCAAAATATCGTTATTATATCGTTTTAAACAAATCTTCTTTTACTCAATCACAACTCCATCAAACAGGTATTTGATCTCGTTCCCAACACGTTTCTCTAACCTTTCTGTTTTTTTCTTTGGAGAAATTGCGTAAATTATGTGGTATTAAAATTAATAATTGTAGTGATAGTTTTGCATTTTACACCCTTGGTCGTTGCGAGTATATATCCGTGGAATCACTTCCAAACTGTTACATTTTCGCGATTAACCTTTGTAATTTTTCGCCTTTAATCTTTGTGAAGATCATAAGTGTATGAATATTTTATTATACTACTGCAGCATGATCTGAACGGGAGATGGACAGTATACGTATCTTCCTACTGGTGCAGAAAGAAACTAAAATTTTAATATAAAAAATGATAATAATTATACCGTTCAGAATTTCTTAATTCTGCTGTAATTATTCTATTCATTGCAGTGATGGATAGATTTGATGAAGCAAAACAGGTGATATGAGCAATGGACATTTTGTTTTTAATATAAATTATCGGCTTTCTATTGCGTGAACATCTTGGGGACGGTATTATAGAGGGCTTCCTCTCGAGACCTCATGGAACCGCCTGCCTCTCCGGGCTCTCTGAAAGCGAGAAATCCTCCGGGCGTTGCTTCTTGAAGATATGCAATCGCCATATGCGAACTGCATGCACTTGAGATAGGCGACCTGATGCCGCGCTGTTAGCGCCCCCATGCTTGTGACGCAATCGTGCTCGTATATACGCCATTTACACCGGACGCATGGCTACATCGCATCGAACGACGGGAAGAGAGTGAAGTCGTACGCTTCCGCGGCCTGAGTCATGTGCATGATCTTGGCTGTCCGGGTGACGCCGCGTCGAAGGCTGTGTTGCCGACGTTTCGACCATCTTGTCGTGGTCTTCCTCAGGGCTGGTTTGGGGACGGGAAGGGGGGTTGATGGTCGGCGGACGCCGATAGTTATGGAGAGGGCACAGTTGCTACAAAACATTTTGCGCATGCCCAGTGGAATTCTTTTTTTATTTTTCTTTCATTCCCCTTAATCGGTTCTCCTACAATTTCTTGTCCAGGTAATCATTGATTTAGTTTCTACTTCGCTCTTAATAGTAATTTGTCCATATAAATATAAAGTTGCTGGTACATTAAACGTTTTCTCCGATTTCTAAATGTAACTCATCTCAATCAAGTTTTTCGTCTTGTGTTCCCTAATCTATTGAGCAACTGTTAAGATGGTCCCCGGTTTTCCTTCTGGACATAAATGTAGCTTCACTAGGATCATATTTTGCTGATCTCTCCTAATGCGAGTTGTGGTAGGAGTAGACCTGGGGCTGTGGGTTGCTATTTTGTGAACAATATTATAAAATCAAATCTGTAGTTCGTTTACCGATGCAAACAAGATTTCTATAACTCAGGAGCAAACATTTATAGTTTTCAAATGTTGCTAATATCGCTTGTTGGTACTTTTATTAATCATTCAACTATTTATAGTTGAAAGCTGGGGATGGGATTCTGAAGCTCAAGTAAACGTGCATAAATAAAAAGTGCCTATCCCTAATGTACTTCTCCCTATCTGTCAAGTACAGTTTCTTCTGTTGTTTTCTTTCTTTACGACAAAAATTCATAAACTTACCTCTAGCAACAGGTGCTTGCGAGAAACCGTTCTCCACCACAACCCTCTCTCCCGGAACAATGCGCAACTACTCGAGGGTGGCGTGGAGCGAGTCGAGGACTGGTGGCGCGGAGGAGGCGTGGGTGCGAGGGCGGGGTGGGGGGGAGGGCGCTGGGGCGCCTCTGAAACAAACATAGATGGCGCGGCATCTCCTCTTCGACCCCCTCCCCTCCCCTTCCCACCCCTTCCCCTTCCAACTCCACAACGGCCTCAGCCTCCTCTTCAGGCTCAGCCTCTACCGCTGCAGGGCGTCCCTTACCTTCCCCACTCCAGGACGTGTTTGCCCGCTGTGGCCAGCGCGAGAGGACGTCAGCTATTTGAGGATGCTGTTGTGAAACCGAGATGTCGCATACCTTACACTACAATGGGCGGCGCGCGGCGGTGGCGGCGGCTGCGGCGGAGGCGGAGGCGGCAAGGCGGGGGTGGGGAAGGGTGGAGTGGAGGCGCCGCTCGTGAAGTGGCGGTGAGGGTGGTCCGGGGAAAGCAGGCTCAAAACCCGCAATACGCCCTCTTTCGTTTTGCTTGTGATTTGTGGAGTTCAAGGGGGGCTCTTTTCCAGTGGGAGATCTGCTCTTTGAAACGGATGCGTAGAAAGAAACTCAGCCCAGATTGATACGTTTGCCATCCCAATGCAAGGCTCAATGTTTAACTTCCGTCTACTACCGTGTGAACTTGTCACGTAGAAATCTGTCAGGATGAGCCTCAGGGTTATGCTAGGGGGATTTTGCATAATCAGCGACGATAAAAAAAAACTTCATCCAAAACGGATGAACGAGATAAACACTCAGAGGGTGCAATGGAGAAGAAATGACGGGTTGAAAAGACAGAAATTGCTAGTTAACACAGGGTGAAATCGCTGTATTTCCCTTTCGCATGGAGACGCTGACAAGGATTCGAGAAGCGCTTCTGCTGGAAAAGCATTAGTATAAGTGGAGGCATCCATTCGTGCAGCACAGTCGCGCTGTTTTTTTTCAATTTAGTAAATAATTAATAAACGCAGCTCTAGCAGGTGCGGTGCTTAGTGGTGCAATCCCGCCGCAAGCAGCGCAGAAGCGCTACCGTGCCACCGACAGCAGAGCGTAATTTTAAATGACAGCCTTCTCACCAAGCCATTCGGAAGCGCTACTCAACTCCGGAAAAGCGAGTAGATTGAGTCAGAGCGAGGTCTCAGCTGTGACACTAGTTGACACGTACGCGTCATTTGGCGTTGTATGTGTATGAGTTGAGTGGAAGTGAGTACGGTAGATTTCACAGTAAAAATTCCATAAGACATGGACTTTCGCGTATTAGTTGTTCCATTAGGCGTAATCGGTGAAATTGTCTAATAATCGTCGTGACATCAGAAAATGCGCAACGAATTTTGTCATACTTGGTTGGATCAGCCTACAGTGTTGATTCGTTGATTGTTTAGTGATTCCGGGCGCGTCAACTAGTCCCGTAAATGTAATGCATGTTCTTTTGCTCGGGAGGTGGCGGTGATCTTTCCCTTGCTGTATGGCAAGATCCGGCGCTGACCTACCGTCGGCTAGCGGGGTTAGCTCCTAGTTCCCGTCTCGCGGATCTCCTGGCATGTGTGGTAGTGTAGTGCGTGTTTGTGTAAGTGTGTGTGTAAGGGGTGAGGATTGAACAAGGAAGAGGAAGATGAGATCACGGGCGGTCCGTGGCCCGTTTGTTACGGTACTGCTCCGGCAATCGCCTGGTGTTTTTTTACTAGGCTGTCCGGGTGACGCCGCGTCCATGGCGAAGGTGCCGACGTTTCGGTCGCCATTCTGCGACATTCCTCAGGGCGTAATGCCAAGGAAGGTCGCAGAATGGTGACTGAAACGTTGGCACCTTCGCCATGGACGCGGCGTCATCCGAACAGCCTAGTAAATACTGATTCCAGCCGCGGAAGCCTACTCTCTCGCCTGGTGTTGCCTACAATGTATGAAATACCACTTTAACTATCCTCTCCTCTAGCGATGCACCCAACATTTCCTATTAATATCCTTGTCTTAAGTTTTTGAATTAAGTAGTGCAAGTAAAAATGAACCGTTCTTTCTCCATGGTGCAACTGACTGAAATGATAAAATGACTAGAGATCTCAGGCGTTGTTTTGCAGCCAATCCGAATTATTGGAGTCCCTAGATTTGAGATGGACAGATTTTTACTGTAGTGCCAGTTCTAATATTGTAATATATTTTTATGTTAATAATTTATCATCTTAATTTATAATTTATTAGAAATAAAGATGATAAAGTAGCTGAGGGAAGTCGTAGTTCTGGTGGTTGTGCTGCTGTTAGCGATGATTCAGTTAGTGGAGGTGGTGGTGGAAACTGCTCTATAGCGCTCTCAGGTGACTATGAGTGAAGGGGCCCTAATGTAGAAGGTAACGCAAATTGTCGCAGAGCCGAGTTTATTTGAATGGCTTCCAGGAATAAAAAGAGAGGGCTCGCCATCCACAGAAATTCTACTGCTATTCAAACGTATAAATATTTTGGATTTTGGTCAAAGCTTCTTGTTATTGTCCCAAATCTACAAATTTCCTAGATCAGCGTTTGTAGCAAAAGACAGCATCTAGCATAGATAAGAACGTTTTTGCAGTTCAGAGTATTTATTTATTTATTTAACATCTAAAAACATAAAACTGTGTGTGACGTACTATCGAAAGAAAATTGTACTCTGCGCACGTTTCCTAAATTCTGGTAATTTTACTTTAACTCATATACAAGTTGAGTTATGAATCCAGGAGCACACGGGCGTTTTTGGCAAGAATTGATTAGAAAGTATTCGCTCCCGTGTAAAAAAAAATAACTTTTAAGGCAAATCAACTACAGATTTTGGCTGAATGGTTCGTGAAGGAATCGACTTTCTGCCGCGAGGACATTAAATTGAATAACTATGTTCACGTGCAGAGATAGTGAAGTCAGATTAAATCCTGACATAAACCAAGGGGCCATCTTTTCACTGGAAGGATCAAGGAAACTGGACGACAATCGTGATCGATATGTGGGTGATTGACTTGGAAGCTGAGATACAACAATAGTTTCAAACACATTTTACTTCACATGTGTAAGATATCCCTTTCTTGATATTAACCTTTTATGATATTCTTGTTACGGAAAAAAAATTCAATAATCCTTAAATTATTAAGAAAAAGGAAGAGTTGTTTATTCAGAAAATCATCATTAAAAATTTAACGTTGATTCTTCTTTCTGTGCAGTTAAGGGAAACTTTTTGTTCCCGGAAGCCATTCGGATATAAAATTCACAATGTATTTGTTACCATACAATCTTTGCAATTATTTTACATCAATCTTCACGCTGGCAGAAATTATCAATATTCACATCCCCATGTGAAGTGCCCGTCTATCATTATCATCATCCCAATGTGGTTCGTTGCAAAATTACGCTTTTATATCCGCAACAATGAGACTAGAAACGTTTGTATTATTCTTTCTCTGATGGAGGGATGACATTTTCGAGAAGGCTTCTGGCAGTTGGACGAGCGGTTTTCCCTGACCACACACACATAGGCACTGAAGCGTTTGCCCAAGTATCCAGTTGTGAATGAGTCG
The DNA here is from genome assembly GCA_038098605.1 of Gryllus longicercus. NCBI lineage: Eukaryota > Metazoa > Arthropoda > Insecta > Orthoptera > Gryllidae > Gryllus > Gryllus longicercus. Next base: position 477,705 of record JAZDUA010000040.1, read on the forward strand.
CCGGCAAAAATAACGTCACTGTTTATCCTCTTCCCGCACCTGTGTCGTCTTCTTTTCCTTTGAAATCTCATCGGCCGAGCCCCGCAGCCAATGTCTTTATTTTGACCGCGTGTTTTTCTAACTTCGGAAATCGCTCTAGGCATTGTTGCGCCTTGCCGCTACTCGGCGCAGTGTGTTGAAGACTGCATCCTGGGGCACAAATGTAAAAATAAAAAAAATACTTTTCTTACTGGGGGATGCCTCTTTTGATTAAATGGTTGTTATTATATTATTATTATTATTATTATTATTATTATTGATATTTGATATAGTATGTGCAAACATACGAATTTTACGAATGAAACTAAAATTACCATCTCCGTTGAATATATGATCAGAACCTATAAAGAATCTCCCCAAAATTGAAATATTGATTTCAAATTGAAGATGCCGCGACATCAGCCAGATCAGTGGCGCAATATCAATTTTGGATAAAAATCGGCTGAAGCGTTTAGCGGTTAGCATTGTTCACTGACGGACAGACAGACGTTTTGTCGTCATTCGATTTTTCGGTATCAAGCACCACTAAAAATGAGTTCTGGCAAAACCACGTATTACTGTATTTATTATTTTTTAATTTAGCAACTGGATTTATCCACTTTTCCTTACCAGGCCCCCGGAAATAAGAGTTTCTCTGCCAAAAATTCGCGTTTTATTCGCTCAGCATTACGTATCTTTCTCACTTCTCCGTAGCGAAAAGTAATATTGTTTCTTGATATTCATATGAACTGCGATTCACTCTTCTGCAATTGGGATACTGAATGTACTCAGATTGGGCAGCATTTGGAATTAATGATACATTTCTTTATTGCCTCTATGTTGAAACGACATGCTATTTCATAAATGTCTATTTCAATTAGACAATTTCTAATTACTACCTTTCTAAAAGAGTTACACATGGTATAAACATAATAAAATTCAAATTTTAAGAATAAATTCTAGTTTTAGTAACCCTCAATATATACTTACGTGACTTCCGAGCTTGTATTATCTTTACTGATTTTAAATAAAAGAGTGCCAAAAATTCCTGGAAATTTTTTATAAGATTGCTAAAGGCTTTGTGGAGAAGTCTCTCCAAAGTTACGGAAAGAGCTTTTGGAAATAATAATCAAGTTATTAGACATTTTTTTAATATCAAAAAAATTCACTTAAGGATTGTAGATTTGGGACTCTCGGAGAATGTTCGTCAGTACATTGAAATTGAAATTGTCAGTACATTGAAACAGAAATTGAAATTGCTATTTATAAAACAATGGTGCAAAGTATTTCTTTTCGAAAGTCCGTTTTACTATTATATACTGAGCGAGGCGGAGCCGAGGATAATAAAAAAGCCGTACAAAACCCCTACTGTTTAGCGAGTGTGCTTAAAATGTTTTAGTGCACTCACTTCTATTTATAGGTGTACCTTAAAAAATGTTCAGATGTTGAATTTTTCAGACATTATAATCACCTGAATTATGTATCATAGGTGGTATTTGTGTTGCTGATATATGTATGTCGATACGTGAGAATAACAATTGACTTCTATCCTTTTATGTACTATTTAAGGTTCTTCAACATGAAGCTTAATGGTAGTATTTATGTATCTTCTTCGAGAAGGAATACAAAAGAAATTAAAACCACATATAATACAATAAAGACGTTAAAATTGCATGTCGTTCAAGTTGATGCTAGAGTCTTCACAAAAATGTTATCGGCCTACGCGAAAACGTTTTGCCGCCAGTAGACGGTCCCGTAAACGCAAGAGGTGAATATCCAAAAAAATAATTGTCAGTTTTAGAGCCCTGTGCCCACTGTGTGGTGCGTCGCGTCGCGTCGCGTCGGTCGGTCTGCCTCGCGACTGACTCAAGTGGGCACCTTCCCTGCCCGCGGTCCTTCCGCCCCTTCCTGCCGCAACAGGGAAAAGTGTGGGAGGTCGGACAAGAACAAATTTGACCTAGAGAATTCCAAAGGTCTCTCTACTCTTGACCGAACCCGAAATACCTACAGAACCTCAAATATTGGAGATTCGTCCCTTTTGGACCGAGAAAGACCTGCCGTCTGGCGTTTCCACCGCTTATGCGAAATTTTTCCGGCGTGGTGGTTGGATTCGTATTTAAAGACTGACAAGTGGAAAACGGTTGCTATAAATAGAATTAATGAAAATTAAAGATGTGAAAAAGTAAACAACATTTCCCCTTCTTATCTTCATCACTACGAATCAAATATGTCGTCTGATTTCTCGAAGTCTTGTAGATTGAACTTCTTTGCTTTGCTAGTTTTCTCAAAATATATCTCTTGACCATTGTGTATGATAGAATTTCGAAAAGAATAGTGTCAGATTGATGAATAGTAAATACCAGACCAACATTAAATAGTTACTCGTACGATAACTTTCGTTATTGAATGTTTAAATACGAATATTATTTGATCTAGAATAATATTTGATACATAGGAATCGCCATGGAGAGTAGGAATTGGATTTAATCTATTAATTGTTAATGATTTTTCTTGTACATTTTTCATGCATTTAACAAAGTAAATTTTTTTTACCAGTGATTTGATATTCTCGCTCTTTGTTCTTTGATATTCGTCTAAGGAGAAAGAATTGATGAAATCATTAGACTAAAGCTTTCGATTGAGTTTCTTACGACAGACTTCAATAAAAGTATCGAATCGAAACGAGACTTACTCACCTGGATTAGTGAATTTGAACTGGATGAGTCACAGTTATTTAGGTTGCTTAGGATAAGTTTAAGGCGGAGGCGGGTGCGCATGTGAGGAATGAGAAGGGTGAGTTCGGGAGACAAACGCGTTGGATGAAAATGGGAACGAGGTGGGAAGGGGGCCAGAAGGATTACGGTGAAATCGTGACACTATTAAGGGAGATAAAGCAAGGGCTGGAGATGAAAAAAGCATCGAGAGACATGGAGCAGGGTACTGAGAGAGGGGGCACGAGGAATGAAACGAGGACTGGGCACGATGACGGGAGACAGCAAACAGTAACTGGAGGGTATTAAAAAACAGGGCAAAGAGGAGGGAAAGGGGAAAAGAGGAAAGTGAAAAGGTGAAAATGGGAACTCAGGGAAATGTGACGGGAGCTGGGGACGGGGCATGGGGAACGGGGACGAGCAATTCGGGAGGGGGTTGTGTAGAAGGGGTAAGGACGGCACTTCCGGCGGGTGCAGGGACGAGAGCTGGGCACGGGGGAGCGGCAGAGGAAGTGGCGTGGGCGGGGCGGGGTTGGGCCGAAGCGTCGCCGGGCAGCGCCCGCCATTACTAACTTGGCAGAAGCGCCCGCCGCGGCCGGCGCCGGCCCCCATCAACATGCGCGCTACCGAGCGTCGTAATGCGGAGCCCCTGGGGGAGGGCGGGATTCGCGGAGGAATCTCGGAGAAGAGGCGGTTCGGGAGGGAGTCTGCAGTCGGCAGCTCTTCTGAAAGCGGCCGGCGTCTCGCTGTGCAGCAAGGTGGTTAGAGCAATAGATCTAGGCTACACATCTCATTTAATAATAACAATAATAATAATAATAATAATAATAATAATAATGTATTATTACGCCAAGAATCACTGAAACTATATTCACTGGAGGTGGCAGATTCTTCGTAAAGTTAATTTCAGCTGGGCACGAAAAAAAAAGAACAGTTGCAGTATACCTGATCCATGATACTGTAACAAGTTCCCTTGGATCTGATATACTGCAACTGTTCTTTTTTTTCCGTGGGGACACACGCGCTTCCACTTTCAAACATAATACTATTAATGTGAGCAACTGAAGACTCTTTTGGCGTTTTCTTGCTCTACTTGCCGACACCAAAAACATATACGAACCGATTATGAACATATAGGATCGGGGCTGCGGTTGAATCATACAGAATGACACGATAATAATAAGGTAGTTTCTCCAAGGTTGTAATACATCATTGAAGTTCCCACTGACAAAACTCTGTTCACTCGAAAAATGACTCAAGTATTAAATTGTCGCTGAGACTTTAGAAATTTATTTTTTTAAACTCTCTTGTGGTATTTGTAGCAAATGAAATAAAATATTTGTTTGAAGTAAATAAAATATTATTTTCAAAATAAGAACCACCCAATTATGGGGATATAAAGTTCTTCCAAATAAAACAATATTTTAACAACGCTTCTCTGCTGATGGATTTTAGTATATTTTTAAAGTAGTCGTACGTAACCAAATAATTCGAATATATGCAGATTATTTTGTACTCGAATAAATTGCTGTAGTTCTTTAGAAATTAAATTTTTGCATTACTGATAAACACACAATTTCACTTTACTGTTCACACTTTCAATTCTTGTGATGATACATCGGAAGTTGCACTGTGAAATATGCATAATAATATTGCATTCATGGTATTAAATTGTCAACATTTTTGTAGGTCAGAAACATTTTCAATTGACCTCTGCACTGCATTCCACGTCAGGTGCAAAATATTAGTAAAGTATTTTATTATTTTCCGCCATATGAGGTGCATCGTATACACTGTCACCCTGAGAAAACATAGGATAGTTTCATTATACATGTGCTTGTAAAATACTCTTCACTTCTGCATATCCTTTCAACATTGGACATTTTACAGTCTTGCTTATTTCTGAGAAGTACCCTTCGTGAATGTATGACTATTAAAATCATCCGCCACCGTGCAAGAGGGACCCGCCCTTATGCCACGTCAAGGTTGTAGACATTGGTAGTCATCAGACGTCAACATGAACCGTTACTTTAGTTAACTGAAGAGGTATTTCTTGGCTTCATACATTTTAATGTCGTTCTCTGACTTTAAAACAATGTTATAAATCTTGCATTTGAAGCTGTGTATGCCCGCAGAAACGGGGAACAAAATTATTGCATCCTGTAATATTGCCTTCAACACACATATACTAATATTTTATACTTACGAATGAGCATTATTGAGGTACACACAAAGCTACGCAAATAATAAATAAACATTTTCTACAAATTTCTGAAAACAATTAGTGCTCCGTTATTGAAAGTTTGATAAGTTAGCTCATTATCTACGCCAATAAAAGCAGATTATTTACCACAGCAATATTTTGAAGTGAACAATTAATATCATGAAATAGAAATATGTATAGTAGTATAGGCTGTTTGGTATTCTCCTGGATTAAATTGTAATTACTTTTTATAATTTAGTTGAATCTATAGGCTGTCTTTTCATTGAAACCTAGTATTCCAAGCAGTATAGTGTCTAGGGCCTGGTCACTCTCAGGGATAATGACCCTCAAAAACATTGTTGAAACTTTGAGGGTTCTAATAGCACCTACTTTTTCGCATTAATTGTTTAGTTTACACACTATTATAATAGTATTTGAACCGGGAACAATGTTTTCAACCATTTCTTTTCTACATTCGGATTACACCATGCACTTTATTCAAATACACCACCAGCCTCACTACAAAACTCAAACTTCCCGACGCACTTTGTTGAACAAAGTTGAAAATTTTCGTTTGCGATATTAAAAAATTCAGAGATTTTTAATGACATTAATTCTAGATATAGTTTGAAAAAGTTTTGAAGGAAAAATTACTATCATAAATTTTTTAGTTTTCTTTGAAAATATTTCGGAATTTTCGAAAATACCGTAAGGTCACAAAAATGGGATCTGTACCAATTTCCTTACTTATTTTATTACGTTGTATTTGAATAAAAATTACAAAATTGGAACCGTTTTCGATAAAATATTGTTAATTTCACCTATTTCAAATTACGCAAAATCTAATAATATTTTTACAACTATTGTAGATTACCTTATTTAACGATCTCGTTTTAGAAGACTTCATGAAGGGAAAAAACTCAGTATTGTAGATTCGCTATAATATTTTGCAATGTTCAATGGGGATTCAATATTTGAATCACGAATTGAATATTCGTATCTTACGTATCTAAGTCATTATTATGATTTAGTTACAACAACAACAACAACAATAATAATAATAATAATAATAATAATAATAATAATAATAATAATAATAATAATAATAATAATAATAATATTGATTTCCGAAACGAAACTCGGATTTGAACCATTCAACAAAGAACGAAAAAAGAATCGAGGAAATATCTGAACAAATGTTAGGTAAACTCATTTTTGAAGCGTCGTTGTAAATGACAAAGAAAACTAAAGAAAACACCACCACCTGTTTGGGAACAATGTAGCTCAAGCGCTGAGAGAAAGTGCGGCAATGGCTTGTGACATGATGGCGGCCTGAACCTTCTGCACTGCCGCGCAGGGTTATCGCAACCAATCTCCCAGAAGGAGACCGCGACAGGGGTCGGAGCGTAACCTCCTGACACGGCCCTTGCCTTCGTCAAGCTGTCAACAGGGCCCACACAACAGCAACGCGTCCAAATTAGAAGGGAATTTGAAGGTTTGAAGAAAGCCCTGCCTCAAAGCAGGGGGGGGTAGGACAGTGACTTCCCGAACCCACATTTGCTGGCGGTGGATTTGCAAGAAGAGGCAATGCTTCAGTGTGCCTTGCCAAATGTGGGTTTAGGCTGGCTCGTCAAATTGTCCTTAGACTAGTGCCGTCCCAATTAGATCCCATGATCGTTCGGCCAAAGGGTGACAATGATGATCAATAAGCATGAAAGACACCACTCGTAAGTTGGTTCTTAGTGGCAAATAGTGACGAAATAAAAGAATTGTGGTGACTTTGATAATTTGTGTGATGCATAATATGAGAGTTTACAACAGTACTGCTCATTTCTGGGGTGAAGTAAAAGACGCGCGTCCAGAACCTGGTATTAGATAAAATTAATTTTCGACGAAAGTTGTTGAATAAAAGAATATCCTATTCAGATTTCGCATGTTTTGTCATCGTGTTTACGTCTGCTTGTGATTCTGCTTCTAATCTTGTGTTACTACTAACATTTTAGTATTTAACTGGCTGTCCGGGTGACGCCGCGTCCATGGCGAAGGTGCCGACGTTTCGGTCGCCATTCTGCGACCTTCCTCAGGGCGTAATGCCAAGGCGAACTATTCAAGAAGATTCCAAATTGACAGATTTTTCAGTTTTAAGGCTTATTGCATTGGGGTTTAATTGTAATTTTTTAATATACTTTTATATACTATTATTAAGGGAAGGATATTCAGAAGCGACTCTTCAAATCATTATACACTAGTCGTCAGGACCACAATAGCAAAATTATGGGGAGAAGGCAAAAAACAGATATTGGAAAATTTCCTTTGGTAACCGGACAATAAAAAAACTGTGACGAATTACCTGCAGTACTGCTTGAGACTTTACCTCAGAGGGCGGGGAAATCCAAAAATAATTTAAAAAACAATTTAAAAATACTAATAATTGTATATATGTTAGATTAGAGCATTCAAATTTTGTATTCACTTAGTATTAGTCATAATTTGTAAAAAAAATGGGTTAATGTACTTAAAATTATTATTATTATTATTATTATTGTATTATTAAGAAATTTTGAAAGTCTGAAACCCAATGGATTGTCTCAAATGAATGAGGACAATTCTTTCTTTCCGAAGTGCATTATCCTGCGAGTCGAATTAACGAAGGTCTACTATAAAAGCTATGAAAGTAACTGCGCAGCAAAACTTGAAAATCGCAACATTTCCCCGACCAAAGAATCGCACAATAAACCCCCCTCACAATAAACTCCACTACTGTAGCTGCCACTGTCACCGTCTCAGCCAACCACATGCCACGAATGTCTCCATAGCTACCGCTTCCTCAATCACAACTCTTGTACGCCGTCGTCGTCACCCACCACTTCCAACACCGTCATCTCCATCCCCACAATAATCACACCCCCACAATAATCACACCCCCATAATAATCAGAGAAGCCATACGCCACTTTCGCGCTCGGGTATCCGTCTCCGTAACAACCGCGGCGGCGAGCCCCGCAGCTGGTGTCTCCGAGGGCGGCGCGTAGAAGTGGACCACGCGGCGCGGAGACGCCTCATCCAGGAAGGGCGGGCGGCGCGAGATAAATCAACCCGAAGAGCCCCTCCCACGCGAGGCCACGTCCGCGCCGGGGACATTTTTCAAAAGTGTGCCGAAAGGCTGGCGGGCGTCGCGGCGATGCTTCCAGCTGCGGCGGAGGTAACCGGGGCGATGGAGGCAGTGTGTGTGTGGAGGGAGTTGAGACGCTGGAGGAGGCGGGCGTGATTATTGCGGGGGTGGAGATGACGGTGGAGGCGGTGGTGGATGACGACGACGGAGTACAAGAGTTGTGATGGAGGAAGCGGTAGCTATGGAGACATTCGTGGCGTGTGGTTGGCTGTGACAGTCACAGCGGCATCGACAGTATTGGAGTTTATTGTGGGGAAGGTTTATTGTGCGATTTAAATGAAACGACACGGCAGATCATAAGCTAGCCGCGATTATGCAATCAGGACCCTCCTTACAAAATTTTAGGCATCGAAGCTTGCGATTGGATATCCGCATCAGAGTTGAAAATGTATAACAAGCCGCTATATTTAAACCGAACATTGGTGAAGTAAACTGCAGTGGAGACGGAGACAGTGCTGGCAGGGACAGCGAAGGTGAAGGACCAGTGGGTTGCGGCGTGGCTGTGGTGATGTTGGTGATGGGGAAGAGGAGTTCTGGCTGTGGCGGTGATAGCGAAAGGCAGTGGCAATGGCTCGGATGACAGTGTGTACAATAAGGGTGGCAACAACAGTGACGATGACGACGACGGCTGAGATGGCGTCGGAGCGAAACAGGAACTGTGAAGAAGATAGCGAGGACGGCGATAACGTCGACTATGTCGTTGATGGCGGAGTTCGCGACGATGATGCCGACAACGAAGACTATAACGTTGATGCTGGATTTCGTGACGATGACAACAATAGCGATGACGTAGACTATTGTACGTGTTGCGACGGCGGGTACGGCGATGACGGCGGCGAGAACGGCGACCACGACCAGAATGGCGGAGGTAGTGATGGAATTTGTGTGGAACGAAGACAACGGGGATATCTGTGACGACGATGGCGCAGGTGACGGCGATCTGTCAGGAACAACGACGATGGTGTTGACGATACTGGAGGAGACGACGGCGCTAATCGGAGATGACGATGCCAACAACGGCAACGATATCGACGGTGACGGAGGTGGTTACAGGGCCTACCGAGTGACGATGGCTGTGATGACGATTACAGAGGTGTCGGTGGGATCTGTCAGGGACGACGACAACGATAGAGTCGACGATGTGGACGATGTCGGAAGTGGCGACGGAGCTGTGGGAGACGATGGCAAATGTAAAGACGACAGCAGCGGCTGCTGCGGAGGTGTGGAGACGGGGCAGTGGGGGCGGGGAGGTCACGCTGGCAGCCCGCAGAGAAAGGGTCCACGCGAGCGCGCGCGCGCCGTGGTGCGAACCGTTCGCAAACACAATGGCCCAACGCACGTTTCGGGCGTGAGCGCCGCCCCCGCCCCGGCTCGTGGGATGCGGAATGAGTTTCGGGGCGTCGGCGGCGAACGCCGCTTTGATTCAGACGTCGAACGTCTCCATAAATACGCGCCGCGTGCGCCGCGCGGCACTGGCGGGGCGTTGAGAAACGGAGCGCGCTCCGCGGGAGGGCGGGAGGCCGGGAGGGTGGGAGAGCGGGAGGGCGGGAGGACTTTCGCTTCGCCCGGCACCGGGACCAGCAGCCGCTCGGGGACAGAAAAATTGAGCGTTCACAAAAATGTTTGGAATATGCACAGGCGAGTATTGATTTCTGCCGCGTCTAATGCCTACGCGTGAATCGTCCTGTAAGTGTACTGTGAGTTATAATCCCGAAGGTGGCGATGTTCCTGTCACGCTGAAAAATGTGATGCGCCACCGACTTACACGTCAGTTCATGGGATATTCTTCCTCCAAGTATTTCCCCAGCCGCATCATATAGTACACGTAAGTGTGTGTAATTAAAGTGTGAGAATAGGACGAGGAAGAGGAAGGAGAGATCGCGCCGATCAGTGGCTCGTTTGTTACGGTAGAGTTGCGGCATTGGCCTTACCTTGCGATTGGAGACACCACGGAAAACTACCGATCAGAGCAACCGGGCCCAGAATTTTTTGCCAGGAAGTGAGTGCATGCAAACCACCTATCTAACTAATGTCAAATGTACGGCATCGTCGGGACACGAACCCTGGGTCCTCTCGGTCAACAATGTGGCAAAGGCAATGATACTATAATTGGATACCTTCAAGATAATGAATAAATTGTTAGCCGGAGTGGATGCAATGTATTAAATGCAATGTATGCAATGTATTGAACTTCTGAACAACAAACCCGAATCGTGAATTGCAGCGTGGGCAGTGTGCCACTGACTCCGCGAAAGTCCACCGACTTAGGCAGTTCAGGGCATTAACTAACATCAGCATTGGTCTCACCGGGAAGACCTGATGTTTGAGACCCGTCTGTGGAGGGATTTTCGACACTAGCTGGATTTCTGAGTCGAATTCAGCCTCAATCTGAAGGAGAATTCTAGAGTCCAGCTGCTCACATCTGTATTTTTTCGTAGTTTCTCCCAACGTCACCAGTGGAATGCCGGACCAGTGCTCTAACAAGCAGGCCATGGACCGCGCGTGATGTTTCCTCCCTCTTCTTCGTCACATCTTCACCCTCCATTTACACTTGCACTACACTACTACGTATGTCAGGAGCTGGATCTTGTCAGCGGGGTGGTGCCCGCTGGTCGGATTTGCGTGGCTGTGGAAAACTTCCTAAACCACGTATAAATCAGCGCCGGATCTCGGCATTCAGCGGAGAAGGAACAACGGTATCTCCCGTAATTACTACATTGACGGAACTAATGACCATAGCAGTTGAAAACCCACGAAAATCTTCTGCTGTTTAGATCTTGAAGCTCTGTTCTTTGAGTTCTTCGAGTCGAACTCACCTGCATCCTTCCCGTCCATTACTTCATCTCGTTGTTCTTCCGACGCGCACCCTAGTGCTTCTACCGACGCTAGCATCTACTTGTGCACTGCGGCGACTGATTCCCATGTCAATGCTCCGTAAGGCATGACGTCAATGTCGGCGCGCATCCTCAAATTGAAATCACCACCGAATGTGTTCTTCAGCACCGCTGCATATCGCTTACATAAGAGGAGGGAAAAGAACAGGCGTTGCGCGTTGATCGAAGAGCTGGAAATAATTTGTTCCAATGAAGTTTTGTATTCTTGCCGAGTGAATAATTCGTGTGGGGATAATTTACAAGACTTCCTTATGGTTAGTTGTTGGTCAGCGAGTTCGCGGATTTATGTGGGTGCACGTGGTATTCTGAACCTTAACATCAATCGCCATTGTCGGATACACGAGAGGATGAGATTGTTCGCGCGTATAAATCGACACTGGCTTATTCCCGTCTGGCTTGGTGAGCTTTTATCAAGTGTCGTAAAAACATAAGGGAATGAGTACGCAATGTAAGAAATAATTACGCCGGTTTGATTACAAGTAGTAATGTTGCCCTTTCACGTGCAATCCTACATCGCCTAGCGCTCAGGCAGTGGGGTAGAGGGGGAAAGGGTGATCTCGAAGAGATCCTTAATTCTCACCGTGGGCAACTACAACACAGCTGTAGAGAGGGCTCTGACGGACACTACCTCACGAAATACGACAATTCTCGGACCATATGCGGCTTTCGTGTATCTTTGGGCCAGTCTATCCCTGCGTCGGTACGGATGACTCTTCCCTAGATGTAATGCTCGTATAGGAGTGTAGCAAGGGGGGGGGGGGGCAAGCGGCTAGCGGGGCTATCTGGAAATGTAACGATGTGGGGCTGGGCACGGGACACAAAGCTACCTGACCTACACCATACACAGTACGCTCTGAAGAAGGCCACAATACGCTGGCCGAAACGTTAGCTACCATGTCAGACACGCGATTCACCCCGGGTCGCCTAGACAACACAAACTCGGGCCGCGGAAGCTTACATAACCTACACCATACACAGACCGGTTTGGCGGAGCCGAACGTTGCAGATTTGAGTCTAATGTAAAACATTGTGGTGTTCATGCAATTGTGCGTGATAGGCTACACACTCCATGTTACATCTGAAATTCGAGCCACGAAACGACGTTGTATGGAATTTAAAGTAATTAGCGTACCCGGAAAAACGAGTTGCAGAAGCCGCAACAACGTTTCCAGAACGACTTTTCTCATGTTTCGAAGCATAGCTGCCTTTTGAGCACCAAAATACGATGTACGTTTTTGGCATTTTAGAGGCCAATTAATCCAATTTTTGCCAAGTAGCTGTGTTTCAAGGCCTGAGCCCTGTTTTTACCCTCATCTGGGCAGACGATAATGACTTATTTATCACCGCCTGACCGAACGTTTCCTTCGTCACACAGGTAAAGCAACTGAGATGATAAGATGATTGTATTTGAAAGCTACCATTTTTGCCCCGACCGGGATACGAACCCAGGATCGCCCCCATTGAAAGCTAGCACGCTGTCCTATACATGGGCCACACGAGAGGCCCCACATTGATAACAATATGTAAATTAGCATTTTTACTTTTTTCAAAGAAAGTAGATTTTCTCGCCGGCAAGTTATCAGTTCGCTTACTGACTTGAATCACCATAAGCACAAGCTTCTAGAATCTGTGAAAATCCAGAATTATGTGTCAAAACTCTCTGTAATAACTATGTGTGTCAACAATATTACGTAAGTTTTCATTCATACATTGAATTAAACATTCTGGTGTTCATCCTCCTTAATTTACTTCTGTCCCAGTTCACCGTGGCCAAGTTTGACGAAAAAGGTAAAATGAGATTCGATAACGTGGTGCTTCAAATTACGTGAATATACGATTAAACAAGAGGCATTGCTCCGTCATGCACCTATTGCAAAAGCATCCATTTCTGCAAACATTTTCTTTAAACATAAGGTTGGATTTTATTACATACGTAATTCCATTACCTTCTGATATATGCCAAAAGTTGTCAGTGCTCTTCTACGCTATATTCGGCACTACACACATGGTCTTATTTCCGTACCAGAGATGTGGGGGTTCATCAATCGTGTTAGTTAAGGCAGAAGGCGTCGGGTTCTCAACTGAAACTTCAAAAATTGGAATGCAGGTGACGTATGTTTCGACACAGAATGTTTCGACAGAAGAATCGGAAACAAAGCACTGCACGGTGGGAATTCGAGAGAGGGGCTGATCCGTTCTTGACGCTTCCGTTGTTACTTCCGATATATTATTGCGTGCAGATGCGGGAACGGTACCGTAAACAGCAGGTCACCTCATTCTCCTTCTCCCAACTGACACACCTCCCGTTTCTAAAACAGGATCGTGAGCTGATATCATGACTTCCGAAGATTTTGCGGGTGATGTAAGTTCGTGATTGTCATATCGCCTTTAATAGAATATTGATTAATTTTTAATTATTTTGAGTTTGAAAAAGATATTTCTAATCTCTATTCAGATATTCCGTGGTTAAATTCGGCGCTCGTTTTATTAATTGAATTGCAATGTTTCAGAAACCTATTTAATAAGTTAATGTTCTTTACTCCCTGGAGTTCTCAATTTCTACCCGTTTTAGTAGTACGCAGAGTACGAGGATAAAATAATTAATATTCGCTATAGATTTAAAAATGAAATCACTCCATTTTTTTCTGATTTCAACCGATACCTCCCGAAACTTCGGAAGCATATGCGTAGCATTCCGTTCTACAAACTGACATTTCGACTTCTGCAAACAACTTTTAAGACAACTTGAAGTAAAATTTCCGAAATGCATTACGAGTTGCATTGCCGGCCCCGAGCCACGCGCAGTTGCCTGGGGTGTCGTAGTGTGTGGGGAGTGTGTGGGGAGAGCGCAAGGACCTGCGTGGAATCCTGCCGCTCAAGGCTGCAGGCGAGCAGGGCGATTTGAACGCGCTGCAGCCGATGCACCGACGACGTGCATGCGTAAAGGCTGCACTCGCGACCCGCGGCGCCGCGCTCACTCTACCAGAACGCCCGTGCGAAAAGCTCAACTGAAGGCTTTCGTAGGTCTGTCTTGGGAACGCAGATGCTTTAAACAAATAATTTAATATATTTTATATGACAGGGATCTGACGTTTATTAAATAAAGGAAAGTTCTTGAGTTCTGGCAAATATTTTAATATTCACTCAACCGGACGTTTCGATCCTGATTTGGACCGTCGTCACGACTGCACATCAAAACAAACAACCAGAGGTAAAACAGCTCATTCCTCACATGCTATGACATGCCACTAGAAATAGTAGCTAGTAGTGAAGCGAGAGAAAAATGCTCCCGAAAAAAGACAATCTTACAAATGGTTTTTCAAAAAGTAGTACATAAAAAATGCTCAGGAACAAGAAATAAAATACACTCATATTTGTATTTATTACCTAAAATTTAAACTATTTCTTTGGATTTCTTCTGTGATCCAAGGTATCTGCGCGCATTGGAGGTTAGTAATACATATTATTAGTCTATTAGGATACAATACTTAAAACATACTGTCTCGATTTTTAATTTATTATAAAAACACTACATAATACTGGTATTTGTTGCTAAGAGTCGATTGCCACTTACAGCAGAACTGAGTCAACATATATCCTTGGATATATTCATTGGTGCGTGAACTTAAAATTTTTCATTAAAAAAAGGAGGCAAGATACTTCAAGGAATGCATCTTTTCATGGTCTTTTCATGTCGCACAGTTCACAGATCCAGAATAAGGAAAGGAGGTATCATGTTAATTGCATATTTTTGCTTTTCTTGATATCACTGTTTTCTTTTTGTACTAAAAAATTAATTACTTTTTACACTAAGTTCGTGCAAAGGATATTTTTCTTGGTTGATTCATTGTGCAAAGACGCCAACTGAAAATCTGAAAAATGGACCGTTAATATAGCTTGTTAATACCATTATCGACGATAAGAGATGAAGAATCGTCCACAATCTACGTGATTCCAATGAGTTTCTAACACAATACCTTTCAGAATGATAACCCCGAAGATAAAAATGCTCCCCTGCGATCTTTGCAAATCCAACGTGAGAGAGGGAAAGCGGGAATGAGAGGGCGGAGCAGCTCGGAATATAACGAATCTCCACGACATTGAAAACTGTTCGTCGGAAATACGTAATGATCCCGATGAATAACATTCTCGAAGCTGTGTTTCGCGCGTGTCACTCTAATAGAGGTCGCAGAGCTCTGAAGGTGAAGATTGCGCCCTAGGATGCAGGAACGATGTTGGGTCTCCGTGAATGATATCGAGCGCAGATTTGTCAGAAAATGGATGATTCCAAAGGGGTCTCTGCTTGAAGACGTTGCAGAAGCTGCATGCTAAGCAAGCGCCATCGGCGATTGGCGAGAGCGCGGGCGTCGCGTTGGTTGGATGGGGGGAGGGGGGAGGGGAAGGGGGCGGGTCCGGCCGGATTCCTCGAAGCATTCCTCGCGCAGCCCCAATCGCGGCGGGCGGCGAAGAGAAAGCGGCGAGCGATTGACTCATTGGAAGCGAACGAACACTAGCCCGGGCGAGGCGCCCACGCGATCTGCCAGCGCCACCGCCGCCCCCACCGCCGGCGCCTTCTCCGCCGCCTCCACCGCCACTGCGACCGCCACCGCCACCGCCGTTGCCACCGCCGCCACCACCGCCACCGCCACTGCCCCTGCCACCGCCCCCCCCCACCCCGCCACCACCCCGCCACCGCCACTGCCACCGCCCTCGACAGCGACACCATCACCGCCATCACTACCGCTCCCGCCCCCGCCCTCACACCCCGCCCCCGCCACGGCCCCGCCAACGCCACCGCCGTCGCCGTCATAGTCACCGTCACCACCGCACATCCACCGCCACCGCACGCGCCACCGCCACCGCCAGCGACACCGTCACCCCTCCCACAGCCCCCGCTGCCGTCGCCGCCGCAAATGTTTCAGCCCTTTCCATCACCCACGAACACCAATCACAAGTGTGGCTATCATTGCGCTACCACTACCTCTACCCAGCATCCCTGAATGAATACTCTAGGACACCACCATCATCATCAGTGACAAAATAACAGAAAAAGCCTCTCGCACTGCCACACTATCACTAACAACGCTGGGATCGTCATGATTTCCATCATCGTTGCCACCACCGTCCTCTCGGATGTCGCCGTGCCACCACTACCTCCAGCTTCACTGCCACTGTCATAGTCTCATTACCAATTTCACCACGCCGCCATCACTTTGACCGCCTTTCTGTCACCCTTGCAACCGCCGCCACGGCCACTGCAATGCTCACCACTATCTTCTCGCAACTGTCTCTGTCACCGCTGCCACTGCCACCACAATACCACTAACACCATCACCACTATCACTAGTCGCCGGCATCATCTCCGCCAACACCACCACCAACATTGCGCCACAGCTACAACTGCTACCATCGCCACTACCATCTTCGCCGCCGTCTGGCTCGAGCGCGCGAGCGCCATACGAAAATTTATTCGATATTGTGTCCGGATCGGAGCTGCCGCCGCCGCCGTTGCCGCCGCGTGTTGTCGTGCACGTGTCGAGGCCCGCTCCCCCGCCAGCAGCTTTCACGCCGCCGCTCCACAAACGGATCGGGAGCGTAGGAGACCAGGAGGAAGTCGGCGTCAGAAGTCTGCCGTCCGGAAGATTTAGGTTGACAGATGTGTTGATCTTCCACGGAATTTTAAACACAGCAAAGCCTCTCAAACGCGCAAAACACCTCAATATGATAGCTTCCGCGGATGCGGGTATAGAGGAAATGAAATGGTTGACGTGGTTTTCGAAAATGTTATTTTTTCTTCCGTAGCCATGGCTTACAATTTAGTTTATCGGTTACTACTATACACGTGATTTAGAGGGAGTTATGAAGCCCTGAAAACACAAATGGGCGGGGGGGGGGGGGGTAGGCTGGAAAAATTGTTTCAAGTGCGTGTCCGACTGCCTGCCTGTACAACGCAAGCGCCTAAACCATTCCCAGAATTTTCTCCAAAATGGATATTCCATGTTCGATTTGTCTAATGTACGAGCGTCTTCCAGAGTGTAATGCTTGGCCTCCAAAACTTGCGCAATCGAGTTCAAATTTTTTGACATTTTCGCGACGTTTCGACACGTTCAGATTTATATCTCGCAACCGATCAAACCATACAAGAAAGAATGTACTGATACTAAATGCACATTTAGCACATTGCACATTTAGTCGGCGTCAGAAGTCTGCTGTCCGGAAGATTTAGGTTGACGGATGTGTTGATTTTCCACGGAATTGTAAACACCGCAAACCCTCTCAAACGCGCGAAATACTTAATATGTTAGCTTCCGCGGATGCGGGTAAAGAGGAAATGAATAGTTGACGTGGTTTTCGAAATTGTTATTTCTCTTCCGTAGCCATGGCTTGCAAATTTAGTTTATCGTTTACTAGTATACACGTGATTTTGAGAGAGTGATGAAGCACTACAAAAAAAATTTGGGAGGGGGCTGAAAAATTGTTTCAAATGCGTGTCCGTCTGCCTGCCTTTAACAACGCAAGTGCCTAAACCATACCCAGAATTTTCTCCAAATGGATATCTCCATGTTCGATTTGTCTAATGTTCGAGCGACTTCCAAAGTATAATGCTAGGCCCCCAAAACCTGCGCAATGGAGTTCAATTTTTCGACATTTTTCGCACACGTTTAGATTTATATCTCGCAAACCGTTCAAACTATACAACAAAGAATGTGCTGATGCTACATGCCCATATTTCGCACGTTGATCAACATTAAACAAGATCTTTATTATAATGCCAGGGCGAATCCTTAGAGCAGTATCCAAAAAGGACGAATTTTTCGATAGATGTCCTTGTAAAATGAAAGAGATGATGGATGTAAGAGATAGCGTGCAAATTCTGGCTTAATGGTTCGTATTCAAAAATTTTTACAATTGAAAAATAGAACCGCACACTCTCTACTTCACTACCTTTACACCTGTTTTTGAAGATAGAATTCACTTGTGCGTCGTTCCACCTCCTTAGAAACGTATCTTTTATTCCTCTTCTTCTTGTTCTTTGCCATTGACTCTTCCCTTCCACATCACAAATCCAGTCACATAGTTTCTCATTTGCACACACTCTGTTGTAGTTCTCGTTCTCGTCCTTGCCCTCTCGTTTATCGCGCAAACCGAAACACCAAACTCTCCCCCCTTGTGGTTACAGAATGTTGCGTACATAGTGAAGAACGGAATGAAATCGATGTGTCCACGAGTCATAATATACCAAGGAGGGTGGAATCGGTTGGCTGATCGGCGGCTCCTGAGGCATCTGCCTGCGCATGCGCCGCTGCCGGTGACCGCCGAGGCGGAGGGGCTGACGCGCTCGGGCGCTGGCTCAGATACAAGATACGAGACGCGGCGCCGTCCTGCCCTGCCACACACGCGGCTCGCACGCCCTGCCGCTAATCTAGACTACGCGCTCGCCCTCGCCTCATTCTGTTCATCCGCCCCGCCCCCGCGTCCACGCTCACCTCCTAGCATCCCTGCTTGCACACTGCGTCCGTGTGCTCGCCCACCACCCCGCTCACACCCTGCCCTCGTCCCCATTCTCATCCCTCCCGCGGCCCCGCACGTATTGTAGTGCACATCCCATATCCTCGCAATTTTCCTCTCTCTTTTGTCTGTTCCCTTATCCAACCATCGACATACACTCATACATTCGCCTACAAATCCGTAGCATCCCCTGTAACATTTCGTCTCGTTTATTTATTTATTTATTTATTTATTTATTTATTTATTTATTTATTTATTTATTTATTTATTTATTTATTTATTTATTTATTTATTTATTTATTTATTTATTTATTTATTTATTTATTTATTTATTTATTTATTTATTTATTTATTTATTTATTTATTTATTTATTTATTTATTTATTTATTTATTTATTTATTTATTTATTTATTTATTTATTTATTTATTTATTTATTTATTTATTTATTTATTTGTTTATTTGTGTTACTTTCTTTTCTAATGAATACATTTGTTTTCAAATCACGCATTAAATAATTATAAAACAGGAATTGAGAATAAACAGTTCCAAGGAAATGTATTTTCACAAAATTAAAACAAATTTTGTATGTGAGGCGGTAAATAGAAATAAAATGCTTCAGTACCCAACATTTTAAAACTGAAAGTATCGTCGCTTATTTGGCTTGTTTGCCGTTATGCTCGAATGATCAGTGAGGACAGCAAACGCGAGAATCGAAGCGTGGTTGCATTTCGCAAGAAACACCATTGCCCACAACTAGCGAGACAGGGACGGACGTCATGCCGCTGGGGATCCGTGAACAACGAAGGGCATGAAGAACTACGACACTTCATGACTAGTATTTTTAATAGTGTGACAGGTACACAAGTATTGATCCTGCTGTGGGAGTTGTTGGGTGGTTGATGCTGATTGCCTGTGTCTTTGGAGACTTCATACTTGTGTTTTTCTGGGTTCTCTTCGAAGCCTATTTCCCAGCACGGAGGGGAGGAATAAAAAATGTTGGTTAATCAAAAGATGTTTTGTGGTAGTGTACTGCATGCACGTGTCAGATAATGTGTATGTGAGTATCGATAAGAGGAGAGAGAGGTTCAAGAATGAAGTAGGAAATATTGCTGTCTTTGGCCCTTTAGTTAAGGAACTGCTCCGGCATTCGCTTAGTGAAGGGAGAAACCACGAAGAAATACAGATCGGACTAGCCGGACGATAAATTTCTCCACCAGACAGTCGTTTAATTCGTTCCAGCTGTGTAGGTATGTAGAAAATCTGCCACTCTTGGGATGCGGACCTCTGGAACTTCCGTTCAACAATGTTGCAGAAAAGATATTACCACAGATCCATCGCATATAGTGGTGTTTTACTCATGACAAAGAACGTAAACATATTTATAGATAAATATTATGATTAAAAAATTTTAATTTAGAATTCATAATGGAAGTAAATACAAATTGCTCTTATATCTTCCAGTTACGTAGAATATTTACTTCCAAAAAAAACCAATTAGTAGCTTTGCTTTGCTTTTTTTTTCGAACTTAAAATATAACATTCTACGTTTCAAGATCGTCGTTAGAAACTACCGTTCTATGATTTAATTTAAAAAAAGCAAAGATGGGGTCCTAGAATATGTAGAAAGCAGCTTCCGTGTGTCTGTGGTGTCGGCCGCCCCCGACGTGGCCCCAGGCGCAGGAAAATGGCATGGAGTCGGGAATAAGGTTACAGAGCGGACAAAAGGCTGCATTCAGCGCATACGGCCGTAAATTGCCTGGCATCGGCCTCGTGATGTACCGGGTATTCTCCACTGTTTCCTGCCACCGTGCCTTCGTATCACCGCCGCCACCGACGATGCCGCCGGCTCCGCCGCCGTTCCCATCGCCGCCGCCACGGCCGTCAGTAGCGACGCCGTCGCCTTTGCTATCACTGGCTCAACCTTTTTATCAACAACCACCTCCCCCACCGCTAATAACATCCCCAGAATAAACCAAAACCACCAGAATCCACCACCAGCATCCACCATTAGTACCACCACCAGCGAAACCTTCCTCCCACCATCAGCACCACCCTCTATCAGGACCGCCACTACCAGCACGACCATTACTGTCTCCTCCATTTCCACCACTAACACCATCACCTTAACCTCAGCTTGCACAATCAGTACTCCTCACGTCCACCATCACCACCACCACCACCTCCACCATCACCACCACCACCACCACCACCACCACCATCACCACCCTCCACTCACCACTCGTCATCCACTCTTATTGACCATTCACATCACCACCACTTGCCATCACCGTCGCCGCGAGCATGGTCTCTATCATTCCCACCACTGCTGTCTCCTCTATTTCCGTAGCCAATGAATTTCCACTGCCACCGACTCCGCTGTCGTCATCGCCAGCTCCACCGCAACGGTGGCAGTCGGTGGCAATGGTAGCCTTCAGATTTGTTTCGAAACGTCCTCTCACTTCTTTTGTTTCTTCCCGTTGTGCTTTTTTTCCTCAGCCCCAGCGCCGCAAGGTATGTGACAGCTACATATAGGCCTAAGTAGAAAACTTTTATTCTCCTGAAGCCTGCAGCAGTAACACTAACATGGGAGTACAGATAGTCTCAAAAATTGTTTTCCTTTTCTTTCGATGAATAAACAGTCCGTGGTTCGTTGCAGGGAATCTCGCTTCCTGATTCAACTAATGCCATTTCCGTTGCTTCTGATTGATAGATGCTTTTCTATTAAATCCACGTTTCTAGTGCTGTGAAGGTATGGGATGTCAACATCACTTGCTTTAAGTAATTAATAAAAATTACAAGTCATTTTCTTATTCAATATGAAGGCATGACGTTTCGTCAAATTCATATATGGAACGAACATATATGCAACTTTTATTGAAGTTTCAGTCTCATCAAAACACTTCTATGTCATAATTTCAATACAGTGTTACCAGTGCTTCTTTATACTTCCTTCTAATAATCCGTTTCCAAATTTTATTTTTTTCCCAAAAAATTTCTTTTATGGGTATTCGTGATAATGAAATGTATTGTTTTTTTCTTTCCTTGGATTCTGCGGAAATCATATAATAAACGTATACTTTTATGCAAAAATGGTCAAATTCCCACCTAGGCCTGTTGCCCTTGCTATTATCCCGGTCTCCCATCTCCCCTTCTAGTATTGAGAAGGTGGCGAAGGTGGCTTGAGAAGGTTTGAGTTGAGTACTGGAAACAGCGGTGTTTGTATTGGAAGCCGACTAGGAGCTACAGAAGCCTTTTTGTAATTTTAGTGAAATAATATTTTGTCGAAATTAAGAAATTATTATTGCGATGCGGTATGTAAGTCTTTTTCTTTATATTAATAATTTATACGTTGGATAAAATATCTACTTGAAGATGATGTTAAAGTTGACCCAAAGTTGTTGTTGATTTTACTCCGAATTTTTAATTGCCAAAAAGAACTGACTGCGTAATTTTTTCTACTTTAGAGAGTTACAATACCGTTTCACGTAGAAACACTGTGATTCATAAAATAAGAAAAGAATGTAATGAAGGTGCTTCCTCGTACCATTGACATTCTTGTAAGGAACAAGAATAAGCCATGTCTTACTTGATGACTTACATGTCCATTCGGAACACTTGATGACGAACCTTAGATTAAAACAATGCAATAAGCCCAACACTAACACTGGAAGCAACAATTTTGCCACAGCAAGTCACAAATTTATTGCTAAATTATTATGATGTACTCTAAGACAATCATCTTGATGGAATTAAAACAATTTTGGAAATTAAGAGCTTATGTGTACGTCATGTGTACAACAACTTATGTGTACTTATGTGTACAACATATGTGTACGTCAGCATCTGAAAATTTAGTTTTTTTCGTTCATGGTATATTACGTCTACAAAAAAATACTGATAGTTATATTTCACTTTCATTATTGCGCACATTTCTGTTAGTTATTAAAAAAATTGCGCTGGGTACACCACGCTTTCCAGTTTCTCAACTTGACATCCTTTGCACTCCGCTGCGCGTGAAACAATCGTAAAACACGATGTGTACGCTACGCAACTTATGGAGTACTGTAACCTCTCGCATCCAGTGTTATTATAACGAGGCATTAAATTTCATCATCTCCCTCAACACGAGTCTTACGTTACGGCTGTAGAAGAACGCCCGTCTCATGCTGGTATCTTAAAACATTCGCGGACGTTATCGGTATTAAAACATAGTGATTGCCCCTCGCCTGGAATACGCCACTATAAGGAATCATACGCCGCTGATTGGTTTTCAGACTTCCCCGCGTCACTTAAATCACCCGGAGATGACGAACGCGCGCTTTAAAATAGGCGCTCCAAAAAACAAAACAAAAAAAAACACGCGATTCCTCCGTCGTTCCATAACTCAGGTGGCTCCCGCGAATAAATCTCGCGTATCACGGTAAGTGTCGCGAGGAGCGGCGGTGTGCTCATTGCTCAACAGTCTCGGCAGCCGCGGCAAGGCAATTCCTTACCGGCCTTAGCGGCGGGAGCCGTGTCCGAGCCCCACCTACACGCCGGCGATCGCAACTGCCGCGGCCTACGCGCCGGCCGCGAAGGCTACTTTTACGTGTGTGTCCGCTCGTATATTTCTTGCTCCCGTTTTGAGTGCAGCATCAGCCCGAGCGGGCTCCTCCCCCGTCGTATACAAGGTCGGCCTGTCCGTGCGGTTTTTAGCTGGCCGGCCGCGCGTCTCGCAGCGTTGTACCCGCGCCCACGCCCCGCGCCGGCCTGAAGCGTCTGTCTGCGCCGAGAAGTGCCCCCGCGCCTTTTATGTGGCTCCCGACAGCTGTTCATCACGGACTCCGTGCGCTAGGTGGCGCATCCGTCGAACAGAGCGGGCTGCCGCCGCCGGGGCAGTACGTGCTGTCGGTGTCGGAAGCGATGTCACAGCGGCGATGTTTCTACCGCCTACAGCACCACGATTATCGCTGTCATTGTTTCTGCTACCATCTATGCATCATCCATCATCATCACCACCATCACCACCACCAACACACATTTCACATTATACTCGTTTTTTCACACGTTTTGTATTTTAAAATCAGCATTATCAGGCATTATTATTGCTCGTTTTTCGTATTTAAAGGAAGCTCGACCCTTAAAATTTCCCTTAGGATATTCCCTATTCCGTCTAAACCAACCTTTTGCTTTTTACGTATCTTCCCCACCTTGCATCCCACATACCATACTCTCTATCTCCTATCTTGCCACATTCATCCTCTACCCTTTACCTTCCACAACACTTATGACCTATCTCTTTCTACGACACTTAACTGTTTACCTCCTTCGCATTGCCCCCCCCCAAGTACTTCGCAATCCATTTGGATCACAAATAACGTACTTAATTCCACTCCCTTCTACGCTATCTTCTGTGATCTTGAACCCTTCGCCCTTCACTCTTCGTCATCAACCGCACACACTCCTCCCTCCATCTTCAACAAAACATCAATGACTTTTACTCCTCGCCCTGAACCTTGTACCCTTCATCCAAACCATCTACTCTTTGATCATCACTATTTCCTCTTGTCCCTTCTTTCTTTTTTATCCTTTTTATTTTTTCATACTTTCCCCTTCCTCCTTCCTCCCTCCCCAACCATTTATCTTCCTTCTCCGACTGTGCTTCTCCTACGTACTACACTCCTTCATAAACTGTAAGCTTTCTCTCTTCGCTGTCATCCCCCACTCTCCACTGTATGTCTTCCATTTCCGATCTTGCTAGTTTCATTCTCCTCCTTCTGCTCTTTACATTGCATTTACAGTCCCTTTAACTGATCGATATAACAACACTCGTTCTTCCCCTCCTTACGCTTCTCTTCTTCCCTCCCCCTCCTCATTAATTTCTCCCTCACTTTTCCATTCCTTCCTCTTCCTTCTACCTCCCTCCTCCGATTAATCTTCCCGGTTGTAATTTTCAATCAATACGATTAATGGATGAATAGGTTATAATTTTTCGTGTTGATGTTTGATTTAAGCCACCTACCAACCTACTGCATCGACCGTCAATCCTTCGCCATCCATTTCTGATCTTGCAATTCGCATTCCATTTTTGATCTTGCAACATTCGTCTTCCACTTTTACCCTCTAGCTTGCATCCTTCACCTTTCGACCTCCACTTCAACACACTACTCTC
Organism: Gryllus longicercus; assembly: GCA_038098605.1. Classification (NCBI taxonomy): domain Eukaryota; kingdom Metazoa; phylum Arthropoda; class Insecta; order Orthoptera; family Gryllidae; genus Gryllus; species Gryllus longicercus. The sequence goes on from JAZDUA010000040.1 coordinate 502,364, forward strand.
CACCGACTTCTCTTCGTCCGTTAACCCAACTTCCTTCTCTTTATTAATTCCTCCCTCTCACTTCCCCCTACTTTCTCTTCCTTCTTCAGCTCACTTTTGCTTCCGTCCTCATTCTTCCTCGTACAACTCTCCTCCTTCCACCAATTTATTACTCTTTGTATTGAATTAAATTGAATTAATGCCTTATTTTACGTGGCGAGACTCGGGCCATCAGGCCCGCTCTTCCGTCTGACCACGCAAAATTCGCTACGCTCCTTTCACCAACTAGCGGAGAAAGAGGGTATTTCTTGGGCGAGAAACAGGCGATTTGAATTTAGCTCAGAGGCGTCATTTAGACATTATCTTTTAAATGCAAGTAAATCTACTAACATGGGACAGCCGGCCTTACTTCCCCTCCGAAGGAAGGCGTACGAAGAATTTTTTCGCCCTTAAAAATTCACGGCTTCGATCGGTTTGAACCCGCCAACTTGGGTATAACAGTCCGATACGCTAACCGTTACACCATCGCCGCCGCACTTGACTCTCGATCGCCCACCCTCCCCCTCGGACTCCCAACTCGCAACTTCCATCCTCAGTCGGCGGCTGCGCTCCCCTCGGCGACGCGAGACGAGGCGAGGCGGCGCGAGGCGGCGCGGTGCGCGGGCCGATCCGCGATAGCATCGGCGGCGGCCTCCGACCGTCCGCAGCGGGGGCAGCCCGCGCTTCTGCCTCGACCCCCTCCTCCCCCTCCCCCTCCCCCGCACCCCTCGGCCCTCCCCTCTGCGCGAGCGGGCCACCCTGCGGAGCGGCCTCCCCGAAGCGGCCGAAGGAGCCGTGAAATTATTTATAAGATTTGATTACCTCCTCGATAAGCGGGCGGCCGCGAAGGCGAAAGCGAAGGCGGGGGCGGAGGTGGAGGCGGCGGAGCCGGCGAACGCTTATGGCGCGGATGGGCGAGGAAGAGTGGCGTGGGCATCGGTGGGGGGGGGTGATGGCGGAGGTAGTGGAATAGATGAGGAGGAGGTTATGCAAAATATATTCAATGACCAGCCGTGTATGAGGTAAACAGGGCAAGAGACTAGGATGGACATATTTTGCACTTCTATGAATCACGGTTAAAATCGAAATGTAATATAGTTGTATAAAGTATTATTGTATATCTCAATATTTACTATAACGTTGATGCAATAAATGTTTCTGTAAGACAATAACTCTAATTGACGAAATTGGCAATTCGAAGCTTCGTGTTTTCTCGAGTATATCTTTTAAAATACCTTTAATTAAATTTCTGATTATTGAATTGAATCCATTTCGCAAACCTTTTCGCTGCATAAATGTGATTAACTGTAGAGACATTTATGGTATCTTATATTATCTAAATAATTTCCGATGCACATTATACACTATAAACTGAAGTTCACCCGAAGGTATCGGTAATAAGCATTCTAGACCTGCGAACATTAGGAAGTTTTCTGAGATAAAGTAACGAAATGATATACGTTTTACTATTTATTTACAATGCGTATGCAAACGTTTATTAGTTTTGTAACAAACTCTTTATATTACTGGAACGTTGCACAAAGGGATGAATTCCCAACAAGGAATGTGCTTTTTTTGTTCCCCTCAGATTTTAATCACATTTGACCAAATTATTGTTTATCATGTCTACTGTTTATAAACAAAACCCTTTTCCTACGAAGTAATGGGTTAAGGAGAAACTGGAGACTTAAATTTTATGAAATTTGTGTATTTTTGAAAAATCATATTCGTATACAGTCTTATCTTATGTTGTTCAACAAATCATTTAAATGTTCAACAAATCATTTAAAAACAATTTTATCTAGACAATTTTGGGTGCTGAATCCGAATATTCCTAAGAATCATCCATATTTTGACAAACCTGCACTCAATTTCATTAATGGAGACCGAACACCTTTTCCGCTCCCTCACACATTGTCTTCATCTTCTCCGCTCTACCTCGTGCGTGTTAAACATAAAGTATCGAGAATGTTATTCAATCAGGACCCAATGCTAATTTTGACGAACAATGTTCAACGTCATTCATGCGGCTGCGTTCATTTTCGTATCGTTTCACCCCCCCACCCCCACCCTCATTTCTCTTCCGCTGTCACGATGGGAAGCTAGCGAATCTCCCAGTGCAGCATTTTGAATTTCTCGCGTTACTACGTACGTAATAAAGGGAAAGTATTATAATCGGCGAGTTTTCGGCGGAAAAACTCTTGGCGGGTCCCGGTAACGAAAAAGCGGATGCCGGTAACGGTAAATCTTGCTTCTACATGCAGTAAATTACTTCCCTATCACATTGTGCAGAGAGAATCCTTGTTTTATGGGCCCTTCATACCGAAAAATCGATTGACGGCAGATCGTTTTTCTGTTTGTCCGTCCGTCCGTGCATCTCTCTGTCTGTCTGCCTGTCTGTGGTCAATAGTATCTATGCAGGCGCCTTTACTATGCAGATGGTGTCAAAGGGCGACCCGGTACTGGTCACATTTTCGGCGAACTCTATTTTCGTACATTGCTCAAATTTGACATTGCAAATGTATAATATTGAAAATAGAGGTTTTTTGGTAAATAAAATCTGTTTTTAAAAGTTGGAACTTTGAGTTACATCACATACAATTTTAGAGAGAACGAGGGATGTTTCCGCCGGAATTCTAGTTGAAATTAATGCAATTAATTTTTTTAAATATCTAAAACGCTGAAATTTTTTCTTTGCATTTTCGCTAAATTGAGCAAAATACGCTAACAATGGCGCAGGTTTCAGTTTCATTGAAGTGTCTGAATTTTAGAATATTGCAAAAGTCACTAAGAAATAAGGAAAAAAGTATTTACTTTAGTGGCACTGCTAGTTTATGCTGGAAATAGTTTGGATTTCAATGATTAATTTAACGCAATTATTTCTGAACAGTATATCATTCTGAAGCATATTTCGCATTCAAATATATTATATGATGTGCATTTTCAAAAGGGGGCCCTGTCCTCCATTGCCGCCCTGGAGTCGCTTGTAGGGAGGAAAGGGGCGTAACTGGAGAGGGACTGAGGAAAGTGGAGAGGAGTGAGTACTGCAACTCCTGCGCCCCTCATCCCGTTCCACCCCCCGCCAGCTCCGCCCTGCTCGACACCCCCGACCACTCCACCCTGCGCCAACCCCTGCCGCTCCGCCTCTCTCCACCCCTGCCCGCTCCGCTCCTCTCCACCCCCAGTCCTCTCCACCCTGATCCACACCCCGCCCGCCCCGCCGCACTCCACCCCCGCCCGCTCCGCTCCTCTCCACCTCCCGTCCGCTCTGTCTTGATCCACACCCCGCCCGCCCCGCCGCGCTCCACTCCCTCCCGCTCTGCCCTGCTTCAGACCTCCGCCCTCTCCACGCTGCTCGAACCCCCGCCGCTCGGCCCCTCTCCACCCCCGCCCGCCCCGCCCCGCTTCACCCCTGCCCGCTCTTCCCTGCTCCTCACCCCGCCCCCCTCGTCCTGCTTACCCCCGCCCGCTCCGTGCCGTTCCGTCCCGCTCCCTCTCTGCCCGCTATCTCGCCCCTGCCCGCCTCGCCCCGTCCCGCCCCGCCCCGCTCCGCCCCGCTCCGCCCCGCTCGTCCCTGCCCCTCTTCGCCCGCTCCGCTCGTCGCCACCCCGCCGCGCCCCGCGCCCGTTGTTCTAGCGAGGGGCGCGCGGCCGCTCGCGCGTTTCGCCTTGTTTCGCGTCGGGCGCGCAGCCGGCCACAAGGCCCCTCTCAAGATATATTATGCCGCGCGCCGGGGACAGGCGCCCGGCCGCCGCGCCGGACAAGGGCTTAATTGTGCGCCGGATGTCTAAATAGCCCTTAGCGTGCCAAGCCACCAGAAACATGGCAGCCGTATTGGAATTTTGTTTTCCATATGAATAAGCACGTGGACAATTTATGGCAATTGAAGGAGCCACGCCGGGGGGTTGGGGGGGGGGGAAGGGGGAGGCAGAAGAGTAAGCAAATTGTGTGTTTCTTTTCCTTCAAAGCGAGGTAAATAAAGGAGTCGGTAAGACGGCTGCAGCCTCTAATGCTAAATCATACATGAACCCTCGAGGAGTTTGCCTTTCTAGAGGCGTCCTGCCGCTGCTGTATAGTCCTTTCGGCGAAAGATGTCACCCGCCGGGGAAGTCTTAATGACTCGGCTGAAAAACCCCAGCGACGCCGCATGAACGAACGCCTTTATGAATCAAAAGTCGTACATACCTTGGGATAATACGAGCTTAAAGCCCCATTATAATTGTAAATTACCGATACCGCTGTGAAAGGCGTACGGAATAGCTTGACGGATCCGAAACGCTATTTTGGAATTCACGAAATGCGCTGCTCTTAAAGAGTCTGCAAATCTCGCGCAAGAAAGGCGAACGTGTGTTTGGATCGCTGGAGAGGTTTTGTTGGTTGTCTGCTGCCTTAGAGAAAGAGAGAGAGATCATGCGGACGGCGTCGTGTGGCATGAAACGGGAGGTGTCCTATGGCTCGTCACAGGGGAAGCCTTCACGGCACTGCCACGAAAACGGGCGGGGGGACGGGCGGGGGAGTGGGAGGGGAGGTTGTCCAGGGAGCGAGGGGGGAGGGGGCTGCATCCGGTCGCCAGGTGGCGCGCGTGGACGCCGCCGCGCAAACGCGTTCGCGTGGCGCGCAGCGTTCGCCAACAGCTGGAGAGGAGAGGGAAGGGAAGGGGAAGGGGGACGCACAGTGGTGGAAGGAACAATTGAGTGGTAGTGATGATTAAACATGCGGGAGAGGCATTAGACTGTGGCGGGATGAGAATTCCTTTATTATGATGCTAGTTCCTAGACTTTAATCATTAACTGTAGGTAAGGCTGAGTTAATGATAGAGAGTTAGTTCATATTTCCTGGCACGTCAACTGCTATAGGCATTAGTACCGTTAATTTAGTGAATGTTTTGTCGTGGGAGGTGGTGGTGGTGTTCCTCTGCCGCTGAATGGAGAGATTCTTCGCTGACCTACAAGTCAGATTCCGTGGGATTTCCCCTCCAGGTATCTCCTCCAGCAGGACACCCTCTCCCCAGCCGGGACAAGCTCTTTTCTTCCGACATGTGTGCTAGTTTAGTGTTAGTAAGGGTAAGTGAGTGTGTGTGTGTGTGTGTGTGTGTATGAGTAAGAGGAGAGGAGAAGACGAGGAAGAAGGTAGGATCGCGAGCGTCCCCATTCTTAGGGTACTGCTCCTGCATTCGCCTGATATGGATCGGAGAAACTACGGAAAACGATATCTCAACGGCAACTCTGGTTCTGAGCTAAACGCATCCGATTTACCTGGAGTGGACGAGTGATTTTGATGAATTGGTGATTACCATGTGGTATGGAAAATGATGAATGATATGGAAATGAGATGCAGAGAAAACGTTGGATTACCTGCCTAAAACTCGCCTTTTTTCAGAACAAATTCTCCATGATTCAGGATTCCCCGGGATTTCAACCCCCGTACCCGCAGATGGAAGGAGAGCTGGCCGACCTCTACAGCACGGGTCGCCCTCAGCAATAACGAAGGGAGAGAGAAGCGAGACGAAGATAGGTGTTTGGAAGAGAGGAAATGACCAATAGTCCTGTCAAATTAAACAAAAAAAATGATAATCGAAGAATAAAAGTTTTCAAACTTGGCATGATTGTTTGTTGGTTCCTACTGCACAACATACTAAAATTCCTGAAGTGTGGGGGATGAGCCGGAGGCGGGGCGGCTGTTTGAAGGTGCTTTCTCGACGATTTTGTATACATCTCTATAACTCCATCCCACAAATGGTTCTCTACAAACTTAAAGTAGATATAAACGTCCCGACAAAAACGTTCCTATAAGATTTTGTTGTAAAATTAATTATTTTAGTGTTATATGCTTGAAACGTTCTTGTTTATGTTTTCAAGGCCCTAGTTATCTCTTATAAAAATGACGTATTGATAAGTTCAGTGCACGGAAGTAATTCGAATTTTGACAAATCGCCCAATCAAATGAGTGTATTTAAAATATTCTGGAAGCGTCAAGAAAGCAAATCGTCTCAGACAGTTAAAATCCATGGCCAACTGTGGGCAAGATTCGCAGAATCGCACACGCCTTTAAGTTACGTTAGATTGTCAGGAACGAGGTCAGCACGTTAAGAGCGTCCGTTAAGGCTAGGGAGCTCTAATTATCGTAGCGAATAAAACTTTGTATGAAAGCATAAATTGCGTGCTGAAATGCTCTCGCAAAAACCACAGTATATTAGTATAATTAGTGTATTTCATTATGTGTCTGTTTTGCCTGAGATTGACCAATATTTTTGGCATACAACTTCAGAATGACTTTGTTGTTTGCAAAACTAGCGCACACTTCAACTTGTTCTCCATTTCCTATCTTGGTGTCTCGAACAAATGTGACATCCGTCCTCTGACAATTAACGTGACTTTTGAATCAGTCGTAGTACGATGACAACAATGGATATGTATGTCCGAAAATAAAAGTTCTAAGATGTGACATTGGTACATTCTTATCTGACAGGACTATACACCCATCTCACGCCAATAAGTTTTACATTGAGCAGAATTATGGAAAAATAAAGTCAACAATTATATTTACGTCGGGGGAATGGAAGACATATTAACGAAGTATGAGCAATATGATTGCGAGATAACATTTTTTGGAGAAACAACAGATCGGTTGTATTTGAACCACGCTTGGTTCTTAAAGGTTGAAATTGATTGGCAATATTAAAGAGAACATGAAAGATATGTGCAGGAGCAGCTCCTGAGCAGCGCGTTGAAAATCTTCACAAAGTATATAGCAAACACTCTCATGCATATGATAGATTGGGAAGAACAACAACAGGGATTTAGTCGCGTTAGATCATGACGCAGTGACGCAATTTTTATCAACCGTAAAATCGTGGAAGAAGCTCTAGAAGTCAACAAACCAGCTTTCCTATGCTTTGCGGATCTAAGCAAAGCATTTGTAAATATAAAACTAATTGATGTCATTAGAATACTGAAACAAGAAAAGGTACCGTCTGACCACTTAAAATTAAAATTTGGAGACAAATATTACCTGCTCTACCTGCATCGAAAGGAATAAGAAAAAATTCATTAAGCCCATTGTTATTTAATGTAATAATGAATAGTATTATAAAACAACTAAAAGCAAAAAAGGACATAGTATGAGGAAATATAATTTAAGTTGTAACCTTTGCTTATCTGTGGTTGAGATACCAACGCTACATTCAAATAGCGCGGGCAGTACCCCCTGCAAGAAGTGGGAAACCCGTATTTATATATATTCTGAGGTATTTGAATTGTAGTGTCCGTGCCGCCCGACGCGGTAATAACGTAACGTAAAGGCTTTGAGATGCAAAATAGGAAGGTCGGGAAAAGTGTGCTATTGGGGAGTGGTGGAGAGCGTGGTGAGAACGAAGAAGAGAAACGGACACTGAAGCTGCTGTGTCTAGGTTTACGGGCGTCCATTTTCTTACACTACATTGCCGTGTAAGAACCCGGATCTGCGCGGAGATGTATATTCGGCGACACCAGCCCGATGACCGTCGCAACCTTCGCGCCGTTGGATGAGGCAAGGCCCCGAGAAGAGGTCGGTAATAATCGTCTTTCCTATTTTCTTCTCCTTATCTTTCGCTACGAACTTGCCATGACTGCGTGAAGCATCAAGTTCGCCCAGTTCGCTTAGACATAGGAGGCTCTTAGCATAGTGCCCCAAGCCACCCCTTTAATGCGTAGGTTCAGTGGTTGCGTGTCATGACATCCTCCGGCGTAAATATCAGCCATTAGACCCTGTATAAGTAAAAGGTAACGGCGGAGAGCAGCAAGTGAATGTTGTAATGACAGATCAGAATTTGCACGTAACTTTAACTTTACGAACTGTGCTTGATGCTCCCTTCTTATAGTTGTCAAAGTGTTAAAAATTGAATATTGTATTTGAATTTGATTATTTATCAATTTTTTCTTCAAGAGAGAAGAGAAACTGTGTTATCTTCATTTTGTTATTGTAGAAAAGGGTATTTTTTTTGGTTTGTTTAAGAATATATGTCTTTGGATTAGGAAATTTTCGTGATACATAATTCCTTTTCGAAGGCGAAAAAGATAGATCCACGATCCTATATAAAAAAAAATTCGTATTTTTTTTTCTTTTTTTTTCTGTTGATTATGAACATGTCCCAGTTGTGAACTTCTAACATTTACAAGTAAAGTAAAATAAAGTTAGATAACGGTTCAAAATATCATATGTTATGCAGACAACGCATTATTAATACCAGAAAATGAATGATAGAAGATAACACAAGGATTGCTGTATCAATTCAGTAAAATTTGTAAGAGTTTTATTTTAAAAATATCTACCCAAAAGACGAAAGATTATGACAATAGCTAAAAATCAGATTGGGTGTAAAATGGTAGTGGATAATCAAATAATAGAAAAGATCAAGAGATGAAGTATTTGGGAATAACTTTAATTTGCTCAGAGCAAGCGAAGAAAGAAATCAACGATCAAATAAAGGGTAATAGTGTCGCTGGCTGTCTCAATTACTCAGTATGGTGTAATAATCGTCTAAAACAAGACTTGAAGTTTAGAATATATCAGTCAATAATTAGACCAATATTAACATATGCAGGAGAAACAAGAAGCGAAGAAAACGTGCCCAACAACTTGAGGTCGCCAAAATGCGAATTCTGAGACAAATTACAAATCACACTCTGCTGGATAAAAAAAGAAACGGAAACATCAGGGGACTAGAGATGAAAGGCCGAGGGGAAGAAGAGAAGCTGGCAGACCAAGAACCTTTCCTTGGTCTTCCAACTTCTCATCTTGGAATGAATGGAAAGATTCGTTATAATTAAAGGAACAGTCCTTAGACTTTTAAGAAGAAGAAGACGAAGAAGAAGTGTAGAGACAGCGGCTATCATCTAAAATGGCGGAGAGGAGAGCTGTAATAACAATGAAAGCAAGGGAATTGGCAAGGCAGGAGTAATGGCGATAAATGCTTTGAACACATTGGTGACTGGGACAGTGTCGAAGGAAGCAGACATTATTGTTACAGGCAATTTAGACGCAAATGAAAATTAGAGAATAAAGTTTAAACTGGAGAAATACAGGCCACTGGGGAACAATTAGACTATGACGTTTTTCTAAAAATGACGAAAAAGATCGATAATGATTGCGTAGTTAATAAATTGGAAATAAATGTCATGAAGGAGTGATAAGCAATCAAAAATTGAAAAAAAAATGACAAGCGAATTTACATGGATTCAATAAAAGAGATGTTTACTTGGTGGCTAATGAAGTGGCAAAGAAAACGCGAAAGTTATATCAAGGACAATCTCAATCCTCAATATGATAATGGAGGGGGATAGTCATATGATGGAAGTTGATTTTGCCGGGGATGAGGGATGGATATTCTGATGAGGGATGGATGATCTAATGGATGGATGTTCTGATGAGGGATGGATGTTCTGATGAGGGATGGATGTTCTGATGAGGGATGGATGTTCTGATGAGGGATGGATGTTCTGATGAGGGATGGATGTTCTGATGAGGGATGGATGTTCTGATGAGGGATGGATGTTCTGATGAGGGATGGATGTTTTGATGAGGGATAGATATTCTGATGAGGGATGGATGTTCTGACGACGGATGGAGATTCTGACAACGGATGGAGATTCTGACAAGGGATTGATATTCTGATGAGGGGTGGATATTCTGATGAGGCATGGATATTCTGATGAGGCATGGATATGCTGATGAGGGATGGATATGCTAATGGGAAGTGGATATTCTACTGGGGAATAGAGACTGACTGGAGTTGGGGACTATGGTGAATGGAGACTAGGATGGCGGATGAAAACCGAGAGGAAGGATGGAATCTGATGGAGGTATATGGAGACTATGGCGTAGGATGGAGTCTGTGGCATGGGATAGAGATGATGGCGTAGGATAGAGAGTATGACGGAGGTGCAAACGTTTGACGGAGGGTCGAGATTATGATGAAGAAAGGAAACCCATGGAGAATGGAGATTTTGATGAAGACCTGGGTTTATACAGCGACTATGGAGGCATCCGGAGATGGGTAGTAGACGTCTTGGAGGCGAAGAGGTGACAGATCACGGAGGCTGGCTGGCCGGGGGGATGGAGGGGGGGTGGCTGGCTGGAGGAGTGTCCGTTGAAGCAGTGGGCGTACCGCCCACGAGGTGACGCTGCGGAAAGACGCTGACTTCACGAAGGCATCAACGAACGAACGGTTCGGTGGAGATTCGGACAGACATCTGTTGTAGCATAAGTTACTTTACGGTGCTTCTGCGGCTTCAAAGAAGCGTCGCTGAGGTTTTCAGAAGAGACATCCCCGATCCGGGAAGCATTAACGAACATGAGACACTGATTTCTTAAGAGAACAACAAAGACACTTAGAAAATATTTGTCGAGAAAAAATTAATATCAATTAACTATTGAAAATAAAAAAAGATGCATAAGAATGAGACATTTAATCCAGATTTCGAATTCAATTCAATCAGCTTTCACTTTTGTTGTTGAAAATTTTTTAGGGTGGGATCGACACCTAGCGATTTCATGTTCTTACAGAAATTTGTCCATCATTAATTTCTACAGCACTAGTTCTTATCCATTCGTCTTCTTCACCATTTGATCTTTACAAAATATTATTTGGAAGTCCCATTGATAATTGTTCAGAATTGTGCATGAATAAAAAGCAACCGAGAGAGTGGAATAAAGAAATCTCTTTTAAAAGTTTTTACATGTTCATTTGAACGGTTTCAATTTTTTTGCTTCTAATTAATTCGTGATTTTGAGTGGAAGATAGTGGTTTATTGAACACTAAGTTTACCGTCAGGAACGTTTGATTATATAATATTTTCACAATTGAATGGTTTATTGATATTTCTATTTTAGTAATTAAAAGTAATTAAAAATTAATAAGTGATGAGTTATGTTTTTTTATTTCTAGTTAAAACAAGTAATGTTTTAAACCGTAGAAGTTGATTGTGGAAGTGGATTGCGGACTGGAAGTGTTGGACATTGATGTGTTGTATTTGTATGAGTTAGATACGTGATTAATTCTCCTTAAAAGTCTGAAAAAGATGTAGGGTTTTTGAAAAAGTTTTCGAACGATTTAGATTTCTTAAAAAACATCTTTAAACAGAATACGATTTTATTGTCCATTCATTCCACAAAATGAAGAACAAGATTATTGCAAGTTGTGAATGTTGTAACAGCAAGTGATTTCACTTTCTAGATTCCGGTCTCTCGATAAATCTGTCACGACATGCATTGAGGCGTGGAATTGAAAAAAATTAACCTGAGTACCATGAGATATTGTTTTTGCCTGCAGAATATTCTAAAGGTTTATTCATTTTCTACAGTCTGCGTTGGCAGTATAATATTTAACTTTTGTATGTTACGAAAATGAATAGCCTTGAATTATTTTAAAGTTGATTTCCGTGAGCATGTGCATCGTCATGCTCGTTCTTTACACTGTCTTCATAATATTTCGAATAATCTGAGTAAGAATCTGAACAATTGGTTATCAAGGATAAAAAGCGTATAAAACTTATGAATAAAATATAATTTATTTGATAGTATTTAACTATAGGTCAGTTTCTGAAAATGTTTTGCTGATGATGCTCAACAAACTAACACTTCTTCTTTCTTCTTTTAATGCCATACACTGACCAGTGCGCCAATATTGACCCCAATATTGACGTCAATGAGTGTTTAATTTTGCCAGGATCGGCCAAGTGCCTATTTAATTGCCGTTGATTTTTCTCTCCTCGAAAATCCCCCGTATTTGACCAGGTTTGAACTCGTGAGCTTGGACTCAGTAGACCGGCATGACAACCACTATATCATCAAAGCTGGTAAACTAACCCTGCATTCGATAATTGTTCGATTAAAATAAGGCTGCGATACTGTCTCAATGGTCCATAATTGAAATCACCGCATCATTTGTTCTTCTTTTGGACAAACCTAGTCCCATCAACCATCATTGCTCACGTCAACTGAGATTCTTTTCTGTTGATTTGATTTAACTGGACACTCCTCAAGGTCGGAATAAACGGGATATGGTGATTTGGAAATGCCTCATTCATGCCTGCAGTCGGCTGTATTCCTCCTAATTCCTTCATCATATTACTGAGGCTGACTCACAGTAGCATCTTTCTCCGTCAAATATTGCTTCGTTGCTGGGTTGCATATTTCACGCTGGGCCTCTTTTGTTTGTTGCTGCTAAATACTTAACATGATCGCTTTATCGAGGCCTTTTCTTCCAATCCCCGACAGTTGTTTCATTTAATTTTGATTTGATTTACGTCCAAAAACGGTAAAAACTGAATTGGACGTACGGGGGAAGGTATGATCAATGCACATTTTCTTAAGCTCCAGGATCCCTACCTTCTTACTACTGCTTACTTCAGTCTTTATTTTTCCTGTTTTTACAAACATCGCACCTTTTCTTTGTTTGATTTGAGTTAATTTATTTATGAAAACACTGTAAAAATATTTTGTGACGTATGATGAAGAATAATACGCGCTGGTGGTTTTTAATTTTTTTATTTCTTTTTTTAGCTCCACAATCTCTACTCCATGTTTTTACTATACGTATTTGAAATATCAATAAATGTTCAACACAGCGTAGTGAGCAACATTTGAATACTAGAAATTTTCCCTACATATTAATAGAGGCATTAATAGTAGCTTTCACTTCCATTGCTTCTTCACATTCCCTGCTAAAACTACATCATCCATAAATACCACCATCGACTTGAATATAATGATAATCACTGTTGGTTATGTTACACAGTAGTATTGATAGTAATGCTTATTGTACTTTATCAGTGAATAATATTTCAATATTTCCGAATAACAATATTCAAAATGAAGTTCTTGTGAAACGAATGTAATTAGTGCCATGTTGTTTCTATTCAAATCACCGCGAGAGTTTAAACTATAAGTAGAATCCATACGAGAGTTCCAAATTCGTACAAAATGTGATTACGATAACCAATGATAACGTTATGGTGTTTTAAATTTTTGTTGGCATGGAGAGGAACACTCTATCACTGTCATTTCATTTGCGCCAGTGTTCACGTTATCATCTCAACTCCCACCACGATGCCTTCGCCTCCAAGGTACTTTCAAAATTATTACATTATTTTGATATTTGTTTTTTATTTATATGATGAATATTGCACCATCAACATTGTACTACCACCATCACCGCCACCATTATCACCAGTGTTCTCATGATACTGCTGCAGCCACCATCCGAGTTTCCGCCGCAGTTCCTCGCCTCGACCTACGGGCTCGCCTCGCGTGTAAGCCCTTTCCCGGGGCCACAAAAAGACCACACAACCCCAAAACCACCGCATGAATCACGGCGCAGCCTATAGTCAAACTCATTTTCTTAAAGAAAGGTCCTCTTTTGTTGAAATATCATAATCGAAGTCCCACTTCAGAAGTACCCACTATTATCGCTGTTAAGAAGCATTGTGGTTCTTTACGCGGACCCCTTTAATTATTGTCTCCCCGTTGCGGCGCTGTGGGGACGCGATGGGCGTCGTTCCACGAAGGGAGACGGCCGCGGACGCCCCCGCCTACATGGCGTTGGCCCACGGCGAACAAAGGCGAAGGCAACGAGTGATGGTGAATGCAGCAAATGACAGCAAATGCGATGGCGATGTGCGAAGGCGAAGGCAACGAGTGATGGTGAATGCAGCAAATGCGATGTGCGAAGGCGAAGGCAAAGAGTGATGGTGAATGCAGCAAATGCGATGGCGATGTGCGAAGGCGAAGGCAACGAGTGAGGGTGAATGCAGCAAATGACAGCAAATGCGATGTGCGAAGGCGACGGCAACGAGTGATGGTGAATGCAGCAAATGCGATGGCGATGTGCGAAGGCGAAGGCAACGAGTGATGGTGAATGCAGCAAATGACAGCAAATGCGATGGCGATGTGCGAAGACGACGGCAACGAGTGATGGTGAATGCAGCAAATGACAGCAAATGCGATGGCGATGTGCGAAGGCGAAGGCAACGAGTGATGGTGAATGCAGCAAATGACAGCAAATGCGATGGCGATGTGCGAAGGCGACGGCAACGAGTGATGGTGAAATGCAGCAAATGACAGCAAATGTGATGGCGATGTGCGAAGGCGAAGGCAACGAGTGATGGTGAATGCAGCAAATGCGATGGCGATGTGCGAAGGCAACGAGTGATGGTGAATGCAGCAAATGACAGCAAATGCGAAGGTGATGTGCAAAGGCGAAGGAGTGGAGCGCGTGCGAAGGAGTGGAGCGCGTGCGAAGGAGTGGAGCGCGTGCGAAGGAGTGGTGCGCGTGCGAAGGAGTGGAGCGCGTAGGACTGAAACTGTAACTCTCTCCACTAGGATGAACTGTTCCCCAGGACGTCGTCTGACAAATGAAATTTAGGCGACCAAAATCTGAAACGTTGACTCGTCCGGGAAGAATACCTTAAACTATTACAAAAAATCATTATTGATGAAATGCGCTAGAGGTTTAAATAATAAGAAGGTTGTATTACTCGATTGTAACAGTGCGTCAGACTCATTGCAATCGCTTCTTCTTCATGTCCTGAGTGAGGCGTGGTTTTTGGATAGAGCGACGACCACTCAGGTTCTTTCCCGCTAACCGCCCCCGAACTGTTCTTTTGGAAAATTGTACTCCCTCGGTGTTTATCACCGTAGTTATACGGGCAACACTTTTTTGAGGCACATATCTGCAATTGGTACGAAAGACTGGTGATCCTTTGCCTACCACATTTACCCCCACGACCTCCTTCCAGGGGTTTGTTCTGATTAATTTTTATTTTAATTTTGTTAATGATACTTTTCTAAACACCTGCAATAGTTTCTAAATCTCTGTCAATGTGTGGAGGAAAGTAATAGTGTTCATATTTCTTTAATTTTCCTTGGAAACGAGTTTGAAGCTTTATCCAACTAAATTATAAAAACTTCGATGTTGTGACGTTACATTGAAAAAATAAAATGAAAATCACTCATACAATTTAGTAACAGTAATGCAGAGGGGAAAAATACTTAAGGTTCATTATTTTGGAGCGGAAAAACTTGCAAAAAATATATTAAAAATATTTTTGTTTGCCTTCATTACACTAGCAGTTTTCAATAAACTTCAACTAAATGAGACGCAACATCACTTATTTCTTAAATAACGCAGACATTCAGTATTACCACTTATTCATCATGATAGTAATGATAACATTAATATTACAATTCTTATCGAAACAAAATTCTTTGCTAAAAACAACGATTTAAACTAGAAATTGCACAAATATGAGTACTGTGCCCAATAATTTGACTATCTACTATACGTCAACTGATTTGTGATCTCACTAGTGAACATTTTAAAAGTAAAAATGTATTCGCCAAATATATTTCTTTGCATAACTAAACATTTTTGTAATGTGTCATTTTTTGTGCACCAATGAGTTAACTAAACAAAGTATTAAAGTAAAATAAAATAGATTCTACTTTTCACACAGATCCGTTGTAGAATTTATCTATCAATTTTGGCATTAAAATACTGTATTCAATTTCCATTTTATAAAGTCCGAGGTCACTTTTTGAGGTTACAAAGTAATTACCGTAACATTTTTATCTTCTCCCTGTTATAGCAAATAGAGCTCCGCATGTACTTTTAAAATGTTCTAAAGATACAAAAGCGTTAAATGAGCAAATATAAAAAAATAGATAATTTTGACGTCAAACAATGTACATGAAAGACATCAGCATGACCTAAATTACATACCGACGACAAACACATAATTTGTGATTACGAGGCGACATCGGTACCACGGCTGAAACAGCGATCGGCTAAGGTGGCTCAGAGAATCAAGTGATGTCACTGCCTCTGCCTCGAACCGGGAAGTTCTAGGGTTCGAGTCCCATCTGTGGCAGGATTTCCGAAACTAGCTACGTAGTTAGATGGAATTCAGTCACTGCATTCAAGCGGCCGGCTACTCTGATCGGTAGTTTTCCGCGGTTTCTCCGATCAACACCAGGCGAATGACCTAAAATACCCTAACATATTTGTTAGGGTACTGCGCGTGATATTTCTTTCCACTTCCTTGTCCTATCCTCACCCCTTACTTACACACACACCTACACATACACACCCTTACGCATGCACTACACTACCACACATGTCGAGGGCTTTAAACTTGTCCCGGCTGGTGCGGTGTCCTGTTGGTGGGAGATACTCAGAAAAAAACCCGCGTGCCGCCTTGTATGGATTATTGAAAGCAAAGAGAGAAAACGTCCGCTTTTCATAAAAAAGGATATGTGACGTTTTCATAGCTCACAAAGATGAACTTAATAGGAATAGATAGTGAACTTAATACACTTTTGTATATATTTTCCAAATAACGTCGGCAATTGAACATCTGATAATCAACCGTAAACGGAAACAGATTTCATTACTGATAAGTTCCGAGAAAAAGAAAGAAAGAAGGAAAGAAGGAGAGCGCTCTCACAAGGTCGGAAATAAAGTTCTCTTCAGTTAATTATAAAATAAATTTTCATGTGAAATGAGTGGAACATCTATGAGGTATGTAGATGTTAATAATAATATTCTTCTTCTTCAGCTTTTCCCTTTTAGTGGTAAGGGGTCGCTGTTCCTTACTCTTCTCCTCCACTCAATCCTGTCCAACACATCTTCCTCGATTAACTCTTTCTCTCGCAGGTCTTCCACGACACAGTCCTTCCACCTTCTCTTTGGTCTCCCTCTCCTTCTTTTCCCCTCCAGTTGCATACTACTCACTTTCCTTCCCACATATTCCTCTTCCCTTCTCATGACATGTCCAAACCACTGCAATCTTCGTTCCTGAATCTTCTTTGAAACCTCGATCACTCCTCCCATCTTCCGTATTACTTCATTCCGGATCCTGTCTTTCCGGGTCTTTCCCATTGACCATCTCAGCATTCTCATCTCTACCACTTCCAACTTCTTTTCCTGAGCCTTCTTCACCGGCCAGGTTTCACTACCATATATCATTGCCGGCCTCACAACAGCTTTGAAGACCTTTCCCTTCATTTTCCTCTGAATCCTTCTGTCGCACAGCACCCCTGTCATTCTCTTCCAATTTATCCAGGCAGCTTGTATCCTGTGGTTAACTTCCCTGTCTAGCTCCCCTTTCTCGTTGACATAGGAGCCGAGGTATTTGAACTCTCCCGTTCTAGTCAGTAATTGCCCCTGTAGTGTGATGCTTCCGGGCCTGCCATCTCCTCCAAACCACATGTATTCAGTTTTTGCTCTGCTTATCCTGAGTCCTCCTTCCTCGACTGCCTGTCTCCATCTCTCCAGTTTATCCTCCAATCCATCTTTACTCTCATCTACCACCACTATGTCATCTGCAAAGAGCATAGTCCACGGGGCCTGTTCTCTCACTCCTTCCGTCAACACATCCATTATTATATTAAATAAATATGGGCTCAGAGCGGATCCCTGGTGTACTCCCACTCTCACGGAAAATCTTTCCGTCAGTCCCACACTTGATCTTACTCTGGTGTGTGCTCTATCATACGTGTCCTTCACCAGCCGCACATACTTTTCCGGCACTCCTTTCACTCTCATGCACCTCCACATCTCCTCTCTAGGTACTGTGTCATATGCTTTCTCCAGGTCTATGAAGGCTAGATGTAGTTCCTTCAGCTTTTCACCGTGCTTCTCCAGTAACTGTCTCAGGGCGAACAAAGCATCCGTTGTACCCTTTCCTGGCATGAAGCCGAACTGTTCCTCTGATATTGATGTTTCCTTCCTCAGTCTTTGCTCTATCACTCGTTCCCAAATCTTCAATGTGTGCGAGACCAGTTTTATTCCTCTGTAGTTTTTACAGTCCTGGATGTCGCCTTTCTCCTTATATAGTGGCACCAACACACTATCCCTCCAAACATCGGGCATTTTTTCCTCTTTATATATTTTAAGAAACAGATCTAGCAGCAGGTCTATACCTTCCGCACCTAAGGCCTTCCATACTTCTACTGGTATACCATCCGGCCCTACAGCTTTGCCATTTTTCATTCTTTTTAAAGCTTCACTAACTTCTCCCCGTTCTATGCCTATTGTAACATTTTCGTTTGCAATTCCTTTACCCCTATCAACTCTTGGACGCTCTTCATTCAGCAATTTGCTGAAGTAGTCACTCCACCTCTTCTTGATGTTTTTCTCGCTTCTGAGCACAACTCCCTCGCTATCTTTCATTTGCCGGATATGTGTAAAGTCTTTTGATGCTCTATCCCTGGCCTTAGCTATTCTGTGCAACTTGTTTACTCCCTCCGGTGCATCCAACTCGTCATACAACTCATCCAATGCTCTCGCTTTTGCTATTGCAACAGCCCGTTTAGCCTCTTTCTTACTTCTTTTGTACGCTTCCCTGTTTGCCACACTCCTTTCTCTGTCAAACTGTTTCTTGGCTTCCTTCTTTGCCTTGATAATTTCTTGCACCTCGCTGTTCCACCACCACGACTCTTTGTTTCCGGGCTGCCCCTTTCCTGATGTTCTTCCAAGTATTTCTTCTCCCACTCGCATTATAACTTTGCTGTTTGTCTCCCACCAGTCATTAGCCTTCTCTTTGGTCGAAATCCTCCCCAGAACCTCAGATTTAAAGGCCTCCGCAAGAACTATATCTTTTAACTTCCACCATTTAATCTTCCGCTCTCCCAGTTGTTTCCCTTTCCTTTTTATCTTCAAATCACAGTCTACTATCACAGGTCTGTGTTGACTAGATACACTCTCACCCTTTATAACTTTACAGTTCTTGACCTCCACAAGATGATTCCTTTTGCATAATATAAAATCTATCTGAGTTTCTGTTCCACCACTACTATAGGTAACATATTGGTTCTCAGTCTTCTTATAGAAACTGTTAATCACAGCCATATCGCTAGCAACAGCAAAGTCCAATATTCTCTCTCCCTCTAAATTCTGACTAGCCAGTCCCCAGCCACCATGCACTCTCTCTACGCCCAATCTCTCGCAGCCAATGTGCCCATTGAGATCTGTACCAAGAAAACATCTTTCGTCAGTTGGTATTTCTCCTATTTCTTGGTCTAGGGCTCTCCAGAAGTTTTCCTTATCTTCGTCATCACATCCTACTTGAGGTGCGTAAGCAGATACGATATTTGTCGTTGCACCCCCAATATCAAGACCAACACTCATGATCCTGTCATCCCTACGGTTTACTCTTACTAGATGTTCCTTCCATTCTCTATCCAGGATTATTCCAACACCATTCCTTCCTTGTCCGTTTGCTCCACTGTATATCAAGTTTATATCCCTCACCTATCTCCTTAGCTTTATTGCCTCTCCACCTTGTTTCCTGCACGCAAAGTATGTTAATCCTCCTCCTTGCCATCAAATCCGCAATCTCTCTACTTTTTCCCGTCATACTCCCAATATTGAGAGTTCCTATCCTGACTAACTTCTTTAACCCCACTCGTCGTAGGTGGGGTAGCCCTTGTCCTGTCACAGCAGTCAGGCGAAGCTGCTGAGCGTCGCTATATGCGGGGTACGCCCTAGCCGTTACCTTATCTGATTCATTCTCTCTTTCCATTTTTCTTTGGATTTGGCAAAAGTTTTACGGCCGGATGCCCTTCCTGCCGCCAACCCTCACCATTTATCCGGGCTTGGGACCGGCACCAAGTTGAGCTGGCTTGCTCCCCCGGTGGCTGATTTAATAATAATATTATGTATATATAAATATGTAAATATAAGAAACTAGTGTATCACTAAAAAACGATACTGTCCCGGTAATTTATTTCCCGACGCAAAGTGAAGTCTCGCTCACCCGGGTGTGCAGACAGGGTATGCTTTTCGGGCAGAACTTCTTTGTACAACGTCCTACTGATGGCGCACTATTGGCGCCTTCTGCGTGTAACGCAGCCGTGCTCGAAGAGAATCAACTGTCATGTACACGGAACGCGTGGCGACATTATCCGGAACGACGGAACGGGGAAAGTTGCGCTGCGGCAGACGATGGGTGAGCCCTACTGTGGCTCATGGGCACCGTACTCGTTTCCCGTGGTCCGATTCCCGGCCCAAAGAAAACGACTCGTAGTTGTAGAATTCCTTTACTATTGTCACATATTCTGTAGCTGGTGGACGAAGAAACACAACAGGCAGGTTTAGTTTATTAGTTATAGCGAAGGGAGTACGTCATGATCGCAACGCACCCCCCCCCCAAACGTAGGAAATAACTAGGTCAAGCATAGGAGACACCGTTAGCTATCCGGCAAAGTCAATCAACAAAAATTACAAATATATGCAAGTGTTAAGTTACATGTTTAAAAGTTTATGTTTAATCAGTGTTCTTATTAGATACATCAACGAAGAAAAACCGGTGTATTGGAAATTGCACGACAACGCCACTAATGGAAAAGGGATTAGGACTACGTAAAACTTCTACCACATACGGTACATAGTTTTTTACTGGTTTTTTGTGACTAAATGAATCATAAATCATAAAAAAAGTATGAAGTTCCGCTTGGAACGTCGACCACCTGCGACACTGCAACGCGCGAGCCTCCCAGAACGGTTTGTGGGCGGGCAGTGGGTTGGGGGCGCGCGGCGCCTTCCAGGCCCCCATAGTCGGGCGGGGGTCCAGAAGGGGAGTGCCCCAAGGGCCCCCTCCGCGCCAGACAGATCTCGCGCGCCGCGCCCCGCCCCGCCCCTCCCCCCCCCCCGCGCGGTGACGGCGCAAAGCGAGATGCTCGCCCCGATACCCAAAGTAGTCGTATTATTAGGAGGAATTATTATTGCTTGTTTGTTGGTAAAGAAGAGTGCGGTTGAGAATGAAGAAGGGAAGAGCGTTGGAGAAGGGAGCGGGTGGGGGGGGAGAAGGGGGAGTGTGGAGGCGGGCGGGGCCGCGACCCTCGCATTCGGACACGCGGTCCCTCTGATTGGAGACGCGGAGGTCACCATTGTTCCCCGACCGGAACAGGGCGGGGGCGGGCGGCGGGCGGCGGCGGCGGCGGCGGACAGGCGGGCAGCCGACTCCTCCAGCATCAATGAGGGGGATGCGAGGGTGAAGAGATGAGAAACGGGCGGAAAAAGTCGGCATCACACAATGGCCGGTCGCTCCGCCCCCTTATTGTTGGCATAGCGCCGAGGGCACGGCGACCGCGGGGGTGAGTGAGGCGGCGCGGCGGCGGCGACGGAGATGGCGGTGCCGGTGCCGGGGCGGCGGCGCGGAGTTGGGGGGGCGGCGCGTGCGCTGTCCGCCCCCGCCCCCGCCCCCGCGACCGTTGTCGGCGCCCTGGGCGCGAAGCCCGCCGCCTGAGCTCGTTCTGCTCGCCGCCGCGGCGACTCCTCCCTCGGCCGAGAGGTCGCCATGCCTCACTAGTTCCGAAGCCTCGCCTCGCCTCGCCGCGCGTCGCCTCGCCTTGGAAGAACAGAGCGGTCGCCCTTGCCTGGTGAGTTGGAAGATGGTGGAGGAGAGGATGGCAATATTGGCGGCAGAGATGGCACCGAAGACAATTATGATAATTTTGAGAATGACGATCGTGATAATAAAAATAAATGGTCGGATACCAATCAATTTTAACAGTCCAGATATTCCACCCATCTATAAGAAAAAAATATAATCTGCAAAGTGAATAACTGTACCCCTATCACGCATAACACAAATAGCCATGTATCAAAAGTACTAGCCATAACAGCTAGAGCTGCCGACTGTTGATCGATATTTTAAAAATTCTTCTGTAGTATGAGATTCATGAATCTAAATTAAGAAATACAATATAAAGGAATGAAATTAGCTTATTAGATAGATTTGTAGATGTCATAGGGAACGAAACCAAATGAATGCTTTGTACATTTGTTGTGAATGAGAATAATATATGTGCAATAAATATGACTGAAGATCTTTGTGTCGTAATACATGCAATAATTTAGAAAATGTGCTTCCATTGGCATTAGCTCGTATTTTTATCAAATAAAAATTGTGAAGAAATTGAAAATGTATCTGAAGTTTGAATAATGGATTCCGGACTACAGAACTTGATTGCTCAGGCAAAACGTGTCTTACATTTTTACGAAAATTATTACCTTTCCATCCATTGGAACATTACTGAACTGTATTTTCATCGTCTTCAAAATTGGTCTCAGAAAAAAATGATCTACACAGTCATGTGCTGCGGCTTGGATCATTGATATTTGAAGAAAAATGCATATTCATCACAAAATGTCGAGCTCCTTAATTTGAGAGACAGTGCTTTTCCAATAACTAAATTATACGGCGATTTATTACTTGATTTACGCATAAAATATTATTTAATTATAGTGTTTTTTATTCGAAAGTGAAGGGAACGTCATGCTGAAACCTGTGCTTGGATTTTATATTAGTTTTTTCAACCATACACATAAAACTTTCATAAAATATGTCATTTTTTCGAGAGATTGAGATAGAAACAAATTGAATGCGATGTTTCGTTGTTTTTTAAGGTTTTTTCTCACTAAAGTATCCCATCATTGAAATTGTTCATACAAAAATCATTCACGTGAATTAAAACATTTACGAATATAAAATTATACGTCTTCCTGGTTTCTGATTATGGTCTAGTGGGTTGAAATTGACGATTTTTCAGTGAGATTTGACAAATTTATCCATACCTTCTCAGTATCCTATGTGTAGAGAAATTTCTGTTACACTACAGCAAAGTGTCGATATTTTAATAAAAATCATTTGAAGTCCTTCATACCGAGAAAGTGTTCTTCTCAAAATGTCAAAAATTCATGTATTTGTCCGTCTATCCGTCCGCCTACCCACCCATCCGTCCGTTTTCCTGTTCGACCGTTCAGGTTTTCCCCCCAAAAATATGAAATCCCCAAACTATCTGGCTGATGCTACGATACCTTGATTTTTTTTTATTTCGGTGTACGCTTGCCAGGAAGCACCAACGTATTTTTTCAAACTTTTCCCAAAAATTGATCCAATTTTTATTATGCTCCAATGCACGTATATAAAAATCTCGTAGACCCGGTTTTCAGGAACACCTATAAAATTTCGAAAACTGCAAAAGTTCAAAATTGTTCGACTCCCTCTTATCTATATTATTGAAGATAGATATTTTTTTCTCAATGAAATCAGTTCTTGAAAATTACTTCTTTAAATTAAATCTTGTCCAATTTTTTAAAAATACGAGCAGTTTTCTGTAAATTTTAATAAAATAAAGACAAATTAATTTGATCTATTTTCGTCAGAGAACAGTATATATATGACGAACTGCATATGACTTATAAAGAAGAAGAAGAATTTAAAAGGAAATTCGTAAACGAGTTTTTTCTTGACGATAAGTTAGAATCGCCGCAACATGAGCAATTTGTTGTAACATAACACAAATATCCGTGGCATAGTCGAATGAAATTTGCTTCGTGAACTTTGGCGCTTAAGTTCAAAAGTTATTTTTAAAATATTTGTACGACTAGAATTCAATTTCCTGAATTCATAGATAGTCATTTTCACTTAAACTTTTGAATTAGAAAAATTCAAGTTAAATTTTTTTCGGGTCTCTCTGATTCCGTATATTTAAAACTCAAATGATGGCGGAGTTAGTAGCAGTGCAGAAGTAGCAAAAACATATAAGTACCATCAAATCAAAAATGTTTGGAGATAAAAATACTTTCGCTTCGCTGTAAACGAAAATTTGTTATCTATTATTGCTAAGAACGTTAGTGGGTATTCTTCATTCAACTGTGAATAGTGGAAGAGGTGCGGAATGAATGCAGAAGCTCAATAAACGTGAATGGATTATCTATATTATCGAAAATAACACACAGGAGGGACTCATCCGCAAGGATCTGCTTGGGGAATTTCTCGACATATTTTATTTTGTCTTCACACCACGTTCTAACCTCATCAATACCATCGGAAGCGATTAGAAAATATACATGGCTACCTCGAACATCACTTGTGAGGCAGTGTGCTCCGGCGGCAACGGGGCGGTCGTGGCTCCGCTGGGCAGGGGCGGGCATCGCCCAGTGGCGCAACTCACGCTTTTGCCCCGGCCGCCCGCTGCGCTTGCTGCGCTTGCTGCGCTTGCTGCGCCCGCTGCGCCGCGCAGGTAGGGCTCGGCCGCCTTCCGCGCCGGGATCCGCGAGAAATCGTCCGAAGGTGTCCAGTGAAGGAACGGATGAATGGATTTCGTAGGTTTCCGCGGCCAGCGTTTATGTTGTCTAAGCTATCCGAGACGAGCCGCGTCACTGTCATGGTGTCATGGTAGCCAGCATGACAGTGACGTGGCTCGTCCCGGATAGCCTAGACAACATAAACAGCCACCATGACAGTGACGCGGCTCGTCCCGGATAGCTTAGACAATAAAAATAGCCACCATGACAGTGACGCAGCTCGTCCCGGATAGCCTAGACAACATAGCCACCATGACAGTGACGCAGCTCGTCCCGGATAGCTTAGACAATAAAAATAGCCACCATGACAGTGACGCAGCTCGTCCCGGATTGCCTAGACAACATAAACAGCCACCATGACAGTGACGCGGCTCGTCCCGGATAGTCTAGACAACATGAACAGCCACCATGACAGTGACGCGGCTCGTCCCGGATAGCCTAGACAACACGGATGAATAGAGGAATGCTGGAGAATCGCGGATTGCTCCATCGGATTCTCGGCTGGGAGTAACGTTTCTTAGGGAACGAACTCTGAGCGAAATTTCGTAGAATTTAGCTTTTTCATATATTACGACACAACAGAAAAAAAAACTTTGTGTGACGTATGACAAGAGGAAAGTCCAGAATGAACTACTGGACTACAGAATCTACTGTCCAGAATGAACACAAGGGATCATCTCAACTTTTACTCAACGAATCAAGGAAAACTTGACGAAAAACCTGAACTAAATGGGCATTACTGACCCTAAGCAGATCTAGACGACTGTGTTTGGAAGAGGAATCCTGACAGATAAATGGGAAAGTGTTCTCCAGTTATAAGTAATACATTTTGTGAATATATAATTAAATAAATAAATGTAAAATTCTTATTCTTGAATGTGTTTGTGTAGTGATGCGCATAATATACAATAAAGATACACATATTTGTACGATACAAATATTCACAATGAAAAACAAAATTGAAAACAATGTGTCCATTTATAGTATTGATTTTCTTTGTTTCAAATCGAATGGTTTTATAACACCACTGCACTTCAGCATCTTCATGCGAAACTTTTGGCAGGAAGTAAGTGAATTTCTTATTTCTCCATGTGAGGAAATAATAGAACCAGGTAAGCTAAAAAATAAAACAAAAAGTGGGTACGGATAATGTATGCAGTTTTTGAAATGAACATACTCTAGCAATTCATATCAAAAAGATCTGAGATCATTTAAAATGAAAACAAAATGTGTATTTTTTCCACAGCAATTATCAATAATTTCATTTCTCTCACGTCACATTTTCACTACTAATGTCTCATCGTATCAATAATAATAATAATAATAATAATAATAATAATAAAAATAATAATAAAAATAATAAATAATAATAATAATAATAATAATAATAATAATAATAATAATAATAATAATAATAATAATAATAATAATGAATTCCTAAAACAAATCAGGCGGAAATGGACGAAAAACAATAAGAGAGAATAAAAACTGTTCTATGGCCAAAACATCACCAATAATATCCATCACCCGCCTCTATTCTCCTGTGACTCTTCCCTCGCGCCCACAGCGCCCCCCCACTCCCGCGTTCAGACTTCATCACACAACGCCGCGCCCACCCTATCTCACGCGGCCCCATTGTTCGGTAGAGTCGTCCACTGGGATGGCGACCCGGACCGCAGGCCTGGTCGTCTGCCGACGCAGAAAGAAGGAAATCGCACCGCACCATAGCACACCAAATCACACCGCCCCCCCCCGCCTCGGCAATCTCCTCATTTCCCATCCGGTCCCGCCCCGCCTCCTTCTGTCCCGTCCCGCCATGTACCGCCCTGGCAAGCACGGGTCCTCCACGCCTCGCTCATTCCCACCCTGCTTCTCCCCGCACAAGTCCGCACCGCAACGATCAGCCCGGCACCGCCCCGCTGTCCTGCCTAACAACGCCCGGCCACGCACCGCCCCGTACCACACCACCACCCCCACCCCGCACCTCCCCGCTCCGCCCCGCACCCTCTCGCGCCAGCCCACCGGCTCTCTCGATTGTCCCGAGGAGTGATGCGCATGGGTGTTGGGTGTTTGCCGGGCTGTCGCCCGCTTTCCGCCGAGTCAGCCGTCAGCAGACACACGTCGGACCGCGCCTTGGTTGCGGGGCAGGCGAAGCCAGAGTGTTCGGCGGTCATAGAGGCGGATACAGTGGATAGGAAGGCGAGACGACGGCATGTAAAACGGTGGCGGAAGGAAGACTACTGAAGAGACGTAGCGACAGTCGAAGTGATGACAAAAGACCTCCCATTAATGTGACGGCTGTAGAACACACAACGGCGGAGGAACGGTCAAAGAAGAGGCGAGGAAAGATGGTGAAGAAGACGATGGCGAAAGAGGGCAACGGAAGAGATGACTGCCTAAGAGAAGATGGAAAAGGAAATAACTGAGAAAGTGATAACGGCTGATGAAACAACATCAAAGCTGAAAGAGTGTCGCGGAAGAAACGACAACTGAAGAGACCTCGGTAGCGGAAGAGACGACGACGAAAGAACCAATCGTCGGGAAGAAGACGACGGCAGAATCTGCAAAACAGATGATCGCGACAGCGGTGACTGTTCGACAGCGAACGAGACGATGAAGAACTGTCGAGAGTGACGTCGGAGAAAGAGCGGCTGACTCAAGTGAAGTTGATTGATTAATTAGTGATTCCGAGTGCATCAACTGATGAGATCAGTATACCCGTAAATGTAGTGCATGAGTTTACCTCGCGAGGTGGGAGTGATCTTCCCTTGCTGAATGGTGTTATCCGGCACCGACCTTACGGGATTTCCCCCAGCCAGGAATATCTCACATGCGGGAAACTGACGCAGCCGGGATTAGCACTAAGCTTCCAGCCGGTCTTCCAGCATGTGTGGTAGTATAGTTCATGCAAGTGTAAATGTGTGATCCGAGAAACCACGGAAAACTACCGATCTGAGCAGCCAGCCGTTAGAATTCTCCAAACAACGGCTGAATTCGTCCTAGCCACGTAGCTATGGTCGAAAATCCTGCCACCGTCGGGACTTGAACCTAGAATCTCCCGGTAGGAGGCACTGTAGTGACAATAGTTGATGTCCTGAGCCATTTCTCCCAGTTCCGCGAAGTAGTGGCGTGGGCGAAAGAGACGATTGTGGCGGTGGTGGCGACGATGACGAGGAAACGATGGCGGAAGAGGCGACGAGGGTGCACGCGGCGGCGAACTTGTCCCAAGCGGAGGCGACGTCTGCAGCCGGCACGTGATAGCGCTCGCGTGGGCGGTATTGTTATTGGCGGCCTGCGGTCGTTTCCTCGTCCTGGACGGTCGTTCTCCCGTCACGCGCGCGTCCCCCGCGCGCACATCGTTCTGTCGCCCCGCCCCTTCCCGCCCCGCCCCTGCCGCCACAGCCTGCGTCTGCCGAAGGAAGGAGGCTGCGGACGCATATTCTCCACTGGCTGTCACCTCATAATTACAGTGAACTACGTCTTCCGGTTTCACCATATTTTCCGAAAACGAAAAAAAAAACAACAAACATACGGATGTTTTACTTTTATATTAATTTACTTTACGCTTTATAGTTTCGCAGAAGTAAAATCCGTTCAAAAAACATCGATAGTGATAGTTCCATTATTGTATGAACAAAAACGATGAATTACAGGTTCAATTTGTGATGGAAATTGGTAAAAGGATTTATGGGTTTCCTGGAAATCGTGCAAAATGACAGTAATATTATTAGAGTAATTATTTTCTTTGAAAAATTTTTAAAATGCATTGCCATTGATAATATTATTTTAAATAACTTTAATATTGGGCCTCTCTTCCTTTTCACTTTCATTGCTTTGTCATGTACTGACGTTTGCGATTAGTGGTGAAATATGGGGCTTGAATGGTGGTTGAATTTTACTGATTGTGTCCACTAATAGTTTTAGCCGATGTACAATCTTTACGGACATTAAACTAACATCTTTGTGATAAGTATTCAATTCAAGAGTTTAGTATCATATGGATAAGATGGATATAGGGAAATATTTCATGTAGAACAAGTAAAATTGTGATGTAAATATAACTCCACGTCGTTACACACAGTTACTTCACTGTTTTGACCGTTTAAATAAATAATAAATTAATTAAATAAATAAATAAGTAAATAAATAAAAATCAATAAAAATCAATAAAAGTAAATAAAAATAAATAAAATAAAAAAATTAAATAAAAAAAGTCAATTAACGAGTTTTTGGAGGAAGGCTCAGGGCTTTCTTAGTTTATTTATTAGTGCTAATAACGCTTCCCTGTGGTCCTCAGATACTTTAATAATAAATTTATTAGACTGGGAACACGGATATCTTTGATATTTTGTTGATAAATCATAATTTGTACATTTAGATTCTTAAAAAATGAATCTCTTCCATTACTAATTACCAACGAATGAGACTGAATCAGATATCAGTATTAACCCAAGAGTATCAACATGTAAGTTTCCATTAATTATTGCTAAAACTAACTGTGCTCAACTGCACGTACTTTCTCGCATTAACTTTAAATTTGTAATTTTCGAAAATTTATAGAGTTCAACGAAAATAACACACGCGACATGACACGCGACACGAAAGTGAAGAATGAATTTAGATCGTTTTGAAAATAAAAGTAAATTACCTATATTTCGAGTGAAGTTACACGAAAACTACTAATATTTTCGAAAAATTGAACATGATATTTTTTCAAGATCTGTCTTTAAAGAACAGATTTTAGTAAGAACAAATCTCTATCTTTAATATGGTAGTATTAGCAAGACGCTAAAAGCCTTGCACTTTTACACTTTTCAAATAATCGGGAAAATAAAAGCGTAGGCCTCCGCGGTCGGAGTCAATACTTGCCAGTTGAGAGCGCCAGGTCCTGGGCAGAGTTGCCAACGTTTCAGCCGACATACTGCAACTTTCCTCGGGCGAAATTCATTTGGGATGGAGGCATTTCGCCCTGATGAATGGTGTAGAAAGTCACCCGAAACGTTGACAACTGTACCTGACGGCGTCTCGGCGTCTCCCGGACGTAAGTATCTATAGTAATCGCGATGTCTTCCTGCGACTGTGCGTCCGTATGCCTGTCATTTAGGGTAGACTTCTGCCCGTTCACAATGCGCGGAAAATAAGTTATCATTTAACGAGTCTTGGTCTAATGAAGGGGAACTATTCATTTTTATCATTTCTGGGCATTCTTCTATAATGAATGTCGAGTACTATGGCTTGTGTATGTGAGGGAAGGGTTAAGCACCTAAAACACGTTTTTTTTGGGAGGGGAGAGGACGGGGTTGAGGTAGCTAAAGTGACGATCAACGGATTTTTGCAATCCTCATGACAAGACGAACCGATTGGAATGTAATATAACAAAGTGATTTGTATTCTTGTATCAAAATAAAATTAATGGCACTATGGCTGTCTAAACGTTAGTGCATGACACACATGGTAAAAGTGTTTTTATTTTGCTCATAGGTTATGCAACATTTCCTACTTACAAAATAAAATCTCACTTTTACCATTCGGAACATAAATAACTATTTATTTTGATTTTATCTTTTATATTTCGATGTTGCTTTTACTTTTTTAAAATTTCATATTTCTTTCCTTTGCTTGTTCATAAGTGGTCTCTTTAACTCTCTAATACAGTAGAGACAATATTCACGACCAATATTTCAATATCGAGGTGAACAGGTCTTCCAAATATGTATCGGAATGTGCATGCTCTTACTCAAAGCGTGAACCACAGCGAGGTGTTTTCACTCGCTTAGTTGTCACAAAGTGACCACCGTGAAATGTCAGGTAGCGTGCAAGAATCCTTCAAATTGAATGTTGTCGTTAAAAAAGGTGTAAACCTTTCTCGCGGTCATTAGCAAACGTCCACGTTTTGAAAATATCCGAGGACTAACGCACGGTTGTTTTAAACACGCAAAAAAAACCTGGACAGTATTTTTTTAAATCCTGCTCTATTTACATGATTCAAGTACATTTGAAAAGGAGAATGAAGCAGAGTTTCGCGCTTCTATGGTATCTTTTCAGTTGTTTTTTTTGTATTACCTGAGGGGCGCGAAAAATACAATTTCTAAGATGCCCGACAGTTGTAAATTAATCTGATTTTCGTGTCTACATTTCATAACAATTGTAACGGTTACAAAACTGCATTTTGTACGTTTTGGAATTTCGGATGTAGTTAACCGAGACTGAAATCTGGCGGAGAATATGACAGTCAAACTCAAATTCTTCAGGGGGTGCCCATGTGGTCCGCTTGCACAGCAAGGTTTACTAGAGGCTTCAAAGGGTAGGCTTCAAAGGGAAACTGGTCACGTGTACGGAACTAAGGCCAGTGACCGTGTGCCCGCCAAACATCCTAGAATACGAAAAAATAAAGAGGTAAATAAGTGTGATATGACCGGAACCATACGGAAAGAACCACGAGAACTACTTCCCACTTCGTTTAAAGTACTATTCTACCGTCTTTTTAGAATCTATGGAACTTATCCTCTGGAACGCAGACTGTAGAATTCTCACATGGAGATATGTTGACATTGAACCAGTTATTTTAGAGGAGACGAAAGTCCTCCACCGTCGAGATTTGAACTTAGTCCCTCGCGGTCTACGAAGGGGCAGCAGGAATTTTCGTTTGCTGAAATCAAATTGGTTTATTGGTGATGTATTTTTGGCAATCCAAATGTCTGAATAAAAGTTGATGTCATTACCAAAACATTTATTCATCATATGAGCAGCTTTAACGGCTTCGCCATTCTCATCATCAGATCTGCTGTTTAGGCAGACTACGCTACCCCATGACAACCTTCACCGTAACAGTAATTTTTATTCAAATATTTTCAAATAATATTATTTTTGTCCGTGTTTTCTCTAGGCCCGGCCATAGTGTACGGCAAGTCTTTCGGCCGGACGGATCTAAGCACCACGTGCCGCAGGAAAGGACTTACACGCGAACGGGGCGGTCTCTTTAGCCGGCTTTGTGGTGGCGGCTGTTGCCACACAGTCGCCCACTTTACGTCTGAAAGGGTCTTTAACTACCTGCTTAGGATTAAGGACGCTCCTTTTTCTGCCTTTGCATTCGATGCACTCATTCTGTTGCGTTATAGCTGGTCGTAAAAATTCTTCGCTGCGGAGATGAGGCTGGGGGTGAAGAAGAGGGGTGGCGGAGGTAGCGTGGGGGAGGTAGAGGGGTAGCGACGAACAGTCCTCTGAAGGGCGTCGTGCGCACGCTACCTGTGCCCCGTGCCACACTCGCCCCCCCCCCCTTCGCGGCTTGCGGTTTATTTTCCCGCGCGGGTCAACCCCGACCAGAAACCATCGTTAGGGTCTTGCTGGCAAGGACTTGATGCAAATATCTACTGTTCTTTTGAATCAGAATAAAGACGACTTCAGAAAACACTTGAGGAAGGGGCAATTTTAAAAAAAATGAAATATTTACGTTACTAATTTCCAGTGCGTGCTGAAACTGAAAGTACACTATGCACCTGTATGAGAGATGTCCATGGTTTTGTTGGACACACAGGCACCCGGGTATAATACAAAAACACTGAAGCAGTGTCGGTTTGGGCTGGAAAATTTTGTTTAATTTATTCAGCTTACTCTCATACTACGTATACCAACTGAATGTTTTTCTCAGTGCGTCTCTTATGGCGATGGACCTGAGGGCATTGGACTACGAGGCTCCAAGGAAGATTCCATGGATGAGACCGGTCGCCATTAAATATTTGCTTTTCACGTGTTGCTTTATTGAGCAGCAGATAGTTTTTTTTTATATTTTTGATATGTAAAGTTCTGTTGTATTGTATATATATATATATATATATATATATATATATATACTATATTACGTTATTGCAGTATTCCTCAAGACACTCGAAGTTAAAATATTTAATTTATTGGAGCGTTATAAGAGGGAATATTATTTGTTGTTCTTGAGCGCTTTGAATTTGTTCAGCAGCACTTTAGCTGCAGGCCGTTAGTTTGAAAGTGAAATCATTTATGATAATTAGTTCCTAATTTATACATTGTATTCAATGTGTATATTTTAGAAATGAAACCGTTTGCAAATAAAAATATAAATGATATTTTTAGAAATAATTCCACGGTAATAAATAGTACCACTTTTACTGTTAGAAATAGTACGATTTTAGGCTTTGGGAAATATAAAATATTAGAGATAACTGTGTAGAAGTAATCACAATCACAGAATACATGTTTTATTTAATATAACACATAAAATCTAAAAGCAGTTTCAGGGCAAACTCCCCCAATCACAGGGGTATTTTACAGCAATGGAAACTGTTTTTAAATTTTAAAAATAAAAACTAATAAATACAAATCCGTCCATTAAATAATCAAATATAATAAATTATAATCGTTACGTAACGTTTCGTAATTTATCTGACACAAAAGTCACTTATTTTGCTAATCTCCTTAATCGTTGCTAACCATACATTATTGTTACCTTACTATGAATAGTAGAAGAGTGGGGTAGGAATTTTGGAGCTCGATAAAACGAGCGCAGATTATACTTCTTCCCATACGTCACATACAATTTTTTACTGTTTTTTTACGAAAATAAACCAGATTCATTTATGGAACCCAGTGGCGGCAAAACAGTAAATTATGTGTTTTATTGTGCGAAATGAACTTTCCATACATTGCGATTATAACCATTTAATTAAAAACTCGGTAAACATGGAACATGCGACGTATTTAAAACATTCAACGAGACAAGATTAAACATTACTTACACATGTGCTGCATGGTGTTTTGCTATTCTTCCCACATTCATGTTCATCTCTACTCTGTGAATAAGATAAATAATAACACCTTTTGTATCTTCACAACAATGAGTTTAATATGAAAGTGCTGTATACACAGTCGATGCTTCAGACTAGAGCTGCAAAAAATCCAAAGTCTTTCGTCTGTCATATTTATTACGCGGAAAAAATAATTAAAAGACCTATTCCCTAAATACAATATTTCATATTGTCTTCTTAATCTCACATAACTCACAAAAACTATTACGTTTATACCCATTGCCTTTGAACCGGTGGTGCTTTTTCGTATTATTTGTGCCGGTTACATATTCTAGTTAAAACAGTGCAAAAATTGTATCTGCGAGCGTTTTCAACCAGAAGAAGTATTTTCTCGGACTGAGATTTTAATTTCAGTGCGCTTGTTTCCGAGATCAACGTGTTCCGACTATACAATCTTGTTGGTTATGTATTTCACCTCGGACGTATCAAAAACTTTTGAAATTTGAGAGTTGAACTTTTAAAATTTCTGAAATTATAAAGATTTAAAGGAAAATCGCACATTTATATTTGTAAGCGTTCTTCGTTATTGTCAGAAATTTAATGAAAAAAATTGATATTAAAAAAAAATCTTGTTTACATACTCATAGAAAATTGTCACAATTTGTTACAAAATTACGCGAAGTCTACTCATATTAAAAAAAACAATTCTAGATAAAATCATTTAAAAATCTAATTTTCGAGAACAGATTTCATTGAGAAAAAATATCTATTTTCAACATTGTAGTTGTAGAAGAGGGTATATTATATACTTTTAATAATTTTCGAAAATTTCGATTTTAATGGAAATTGAACCTGTAAGCCACACTTCAAAAAATGTTGAAGATGTTCCAGGGACTTTATGTAATGAACACACAACGATACCTTTCAAATTCGCAAGGTGTCTATTTTGGAAAAACAATTCGGGGAACATCTACTTTTGGTAAAATCCTGTGAACTGTTAAGGCGCTAGCTTCGTGAAAAGGCGACAGATGGACGACCAGACTGAAGTTTTGAAAGAAAACAAAACACAATTAAGAGTATCCAAGGATCTTAAAACGTGTACCTCCTTCAAAAAATCTCTACACATTTTGTTTTTCAGCGTTACATAACTTTTTCAATGAAGTGTATATATTTTCTTGGAGACGGAATATACAAAAATCAGCTTTGTACAAACAACGATATTGCATCATTCACGGTTGACAAGTAAAGAAGTGTTATGACTTATGTGATTCATCTTGTATATAGTAATATATTTCAATGACATTGCTCCCTGTGATTCATACTCCTAAATATATCACCACCCTCTTTTTCGATCCTACGACTCCGGGCTGGTCTTGTCGGCGGGCCGCTGCCACCCTACCAGCCGTCGTGAAAAAGCACTTCACTGTACAATACTGCATTATCACAGACGCGGGGAAAATGGAAAGTGAAATATATTTTGGGGTAGATGACGTTCCTCTCAGGTCGTTTACCACGAGGAAGAAGCATTGTGTGACTGTTCTAGGTAACTATGGGCTTCCTCAGGTCTTTGTGAGTCCGGACTGTTAGGCTCCTTCAATCAAGATGCTTTTACCTTTCTTCACTTTCTAGTGCAATATACGGCATGTGGTTTCTGAGTTTTCAGAGAGAATCTTAAACGTATTTTGAACGCAAATTGTATTTATTTTTATCAATTTTATTATTTAAACACGTGGTTAATTTTTGGTTTTGCTCGTTTATACTTTGTGTGTTTAGTAAGGGCATACTTACCCTTTGACATATGTTTCATATTCAGAAATAGTTTGTTATTGGCAAAGTAGTATTGCAATGTAAGGATTTGTCACATACGGCAGGCAGATATGGGTTTCCGTAATTAAATTTTCTAAATTACCCAACGATCTTGACAATATTCTCGTTGTCTGAATAATTAATAAATAAATTGAAATATATTGTATTTCTGCGGATTTCTTAAAGACCCTGTCATTTTCACTCTATTTGATTTTTTAAAATTTAAAATTGCCTTAGCGGCTTCTTTCAAAGACCCCTTCCTCCCAAAAAAATCCGTTTCAAATTCGCAGAATATCAAATTTGACCAGACCAATCAGTAAATTTCCATTTTGGAGAAAAAAAGCTTTTACTAGGTATTGCCACTTGCATTGTCCATAGTCGATCGGCTGGACAGACATTTTGAAAAATCTCAATTGTTCGTTGAAAGGGCTTGCCCAAAACTTGTATTTCCGTCAACATTTCAACATCTATTTTTGAAGCACCGTTTTAATTTTCTCAATATTACTTTGACACTCTTTTTAAGCTAATATACGAAACAGTCAAAATTGCATTGGTGTTCTTATTCTGTCCAATAATCATATTTTTATGCACTGGAATTGGAGCATGTATCAGCTACAAGGATAAACATTGTATTTTAGCAACGGCTATGAAGTGCAAGAAAACGTTAGATATTAGCATAACGCGCGGTGTTTTTAAAACTGACCGGTTTCCACAACGAATGCAAACATCGCGTTGAAGGTCGCCGGTTTGTAACGAAAGAGAAACATCATAAGATGACTCGTGGAGAGAATAGTAAATAGTAGCCGAATGTAATGTCCACAATTCCCTTGTTTATTGCTTCAGTACTTCAATACAGCTTCATTCTGCGAAATGATCAGATTCTCCTGTCTAGAGGATCTTTTTTTTTTAATATCGTAAAAATTTAATTCTGCGGAGAGCTTCAGTTTAGGATTGATTCAGACTACTATTTTTCTAACGAATTCCCGAATACGCATGTATTCAGTCATCGTGCCTAGTGTGTATTGGTCATGTTAAATAATCAGAAATTATGTCATTTTTACTTTTCGTGACACCTCTCACATTTTTATACTTTGGCAATGAGTTTTTCTCATTCAATTGTCATTGAGGATTTTGATAATATTTTGATAACAGATGAAATGGGGAGGCTTCTATTTACCTTTTCGGAGAAGAAACTGGCACATTAACAATGTGGTTACTACAGTCAGTATTAGAAATACTGGTGTCTGTGTTAAATAAAAATAAGTTTATTTCTTTCAGACAATTTTAACGAAAACATCTCATTTGAAAATGAGAAGAGTGAGCTGTTCAGATTATTCAGTAGCGAACGTAATATCTAAGCAAATCTCTCAGTGTACTAAACCTATGTTTATATCACAAGTGTGTATGACTGAAAAAAGTCGCTAGGTAATTGTGTAATTATATATCTATCTCCACAAACATTACTGAAGGAATCGCGTTGATAGCATCATGTTGATAGTACCAATAATTAGAAAATATCTTAAAACTAATTCACTGTATTAAATGTATTAAAATTATTTAAAAATCAATAGAATATGTGCGGAAGGTAATGTAGCTGTTGATAAAAAATAATGTAATTAACAATTACGAAACCGTTAGAGAGATACGAAATTCACATATAAGTGGGTCCTGGTATGAACTAACACTTTTGTGTTATCTTTTCTTCCATATCAATATATTTAATGTCATTATGAGTGTACACTATCACTATATCACTAACACAATATACAAGAGATAAAAAATAAACGATAATAGGGTGTGAAGCCTTATCGCGTACTGTTTGAAGAGCTACGAGCGTGCGTACGCGCGTGTTTGTGTGTGTGTGTGTGTGTGTGTGTGTGTGAGGATACTCATACAAAAAATCTCTGAAAAACAAATTTTTATATTACGAGATTTTTGTAGATTTACTTATGTTATTACACATATATTTATAGCAGAGTTAAAAAAATTGTCAATTTTGAAATACTAGAGAATTTGCTTTCGTTTTTTTAATGCGTTTTTCTATCTATTTAAATCACATCGAAATTTTTTTTAAAAAGTTTCCAGGAGGCATTATTGAGAAGTAATTCACCTGCACGATTTCTTGAGCTCTGTAATCCCTACCATAACCCACACACTATAATAAGTTGAATTATGAAAATAGGAAGCAACGAGCATTTCCGAGAGAATTGATAATAGTGTATTCCCTCCATTGTAATAAAAACTATTTGCAAAAGAAATGATCTGCAGCTTTTGAGTATTATTTCTTATCGTACCCTACATGAAGAAATCAACTTACTGGAGAACATGAAAGAAACAAACAGAATTGAAGTTACCATTTTTTAAGATCATAAACTGAAGAATAGTTGTGTGCTAAGTAATAACAAAATGACATTAACAGTTTTAGATACGTAGTGCAATATCTGGTCTGAGAATACCATAACCACTTCAATATTTATCGTTAAAACCTGTAGCAACTGAAATTTCATTTTATTGTAGTAATTTTTATATTAATTCGCCTATGTAGAAAATATTTTTCATTACATTAATTAAAAATATATAGAATATTGAAAAAAGTAAACCGAAGGTAAAGATCTCCAATATGAATATATCTGTCTAAAACATTTCATTTTAGTTTAACAGAGCCCTTCACAGTCACAATACCCAGAACATCAATATGTATTTGGACGTTGTTGCCGGTCTTCTGTATAAAAAGAGTTCGCATCAAATGTTACGTATATATTACTCATCTGTTTACATTTCTATCGAAGTGTCAGTTACATGTACCTACAGACATAACGAGAGGAAAGTCAAACATGATCTCATTGTAAAGAAAGAGCAATTAATAAGAAAGATTACACGCTAAAATTACAAATTGATGTGAGAAAGTGTGAGAGAGAAGTTGAAATTTTGCAACAAAAGTTGTTGCGTTTTTCAAACTAATGCGTTCCTGTACTCTGGACACTACTTCATTAAAAAATGTTCGTCGCTAGGAACGAATACTACAACTATTTTAGTAATTTTATTCGTAATTTGTGCCGTTCTCTGGCTGAGAATATATAACATCTAAATAGGCCGAATTAGTGGTCACTAGTGCGTGAAATATACCTTAATATTGGGAATTGATATTTCTACTGCTAATTCTTGGTCTTATTAGTTATAATTAGAACTCATTATATTACAATTTGTTATTCGTATCACTGCTGTAAGTATGAGTGTGAAGGGAAATCACCCCAAATTAATGAAATACGTTTTATATTATTGTGTGGAGAGAAAACTGAACTTAAGCCACCACCTACATGTAACGGGTTTTTATATATTCTAATATTTTATTGTCCTGGAATTGGTGCGCGGAAACGCAATTGTCTTCAAAAATTTCCTAATGCTTAATATTGTGAGATACAGAAAGATTTTTCTTTGTGGAAATGATTAATTGGTGTAATCCGTCATCCTTGCACCTGTATTTTTAGTATAATAACGTATACTGTAATGTCATTTCGAACTTTAAACAACAGACGCAACAAGGCAAAACAACAGATGCAACAACGTTTGCATCTTTTTCAACCTTATTAATTACAATTTCATGTTCTGTTTTCAAAACTCGGTCGTAAATATTCTAATTCTGCTCATTATAAGTTTTAAAGCTCATCAAAATTTGCGATTTTTCGGGCACTCGCCCACGGAGGTTCGGTGAGCTTGCGACGCTGGCGAAGGCTGGGCCCGCCTGTTCATCAACATACACCCGGCTGCCATGCTGCTTGCGAGTTGGCAGCTCGCCTGGCGTTCTTCGTAATTCGGACGAGCAAGCGGCTGTGGCGGCGGCGGCGGCGGCAGCGGAGAGCGGGGGCGTGCAGGGATTCCGCTCCGCTCCGCTCCCCTCCCCTCTCCTCCCGCTCCCCCCAGAGGCGCGTGTCTGCGGCCCCTTGGTCGTGCCGCGGGAAGATGTCCTCCACGCTCCCCCTCTCTCCCTCGCCTTCCCCCGACTCTCCGCGCCCGCCACCCTCCCGGGCCCGGCGCTGATAGCAGGCGCGTCGGCAAAGAAAATGGCGAACATCCTTGGACCGTCTGTGCAGATATTTGCACACGGGACGGATAAGAGCGGTTTGCCGCGCGGGCAGCGGCGGCGGGTTGGGAGGGAGGCGTGGCGCGGCGGGGAGGGGGCGAGGCGGTGGTTCTCCGTCCTCGTCCTCGGCGGCTGTCCTCTTCTGGTCAGCGGCGCACGTTGCCGTCGCGCAGGGGGCTCCTGCGGCTCGTTGGTTTGCACGCCGGCGCGGCTCCGCGTGATTGCAGCTCCGAGGCATTGCATTGTATGTAAAGGACTTCGCGGAGCCGACGGGGCTCCCGCGGGGGGCGGCGGGGGCGGGTCGGCCGGAGTGGCAGGCGGAGCGGGGGAAGAGATAGCGCACGCCGCGGAGGCGGGGGCGGGGGCTGCGATGGCTCAGGCGGTAGACGCGGCGGCGGGATCGGAAGAGGAGTTTGCGGAGGAGAAGGAGGGGAAGAGGGCAAAGAAGAACGAAGCACGCGGAGAGGGGAGGGGAGGGGCGGGGCGGCGGAGATGCACGCGAAAGTGGGGTACGGGAGGATAGGGTGTGACAGCGTTGCAAAAACCACGCCCACTCGCGCGCCTCTAATCCAATCAGCCATAAGCGCCGGTTAATCCAGGAGATTTACCGCCGGCACGCGGAGAGCCGCGGGGCGGGGCAGAGGGGCGCTCGGGGAGCGGGGGAGCGGAGGACGACGGGACGCCGCTGCAATCCCCCCCTTTCCCCCCCGCGCGCCTGACGGGGCAGTCTCCGCCCACGCCTTGCTCGCCGCCACCCCCGCCGCCCCCGCCGCCACCACCGCGCTCCATTGCGCTTCCAAGCCGAGCTGCGTGGGCCCACTGTACTGACCGTCCCGCTCGTGCTCGTGGCTATGGAGTGCTAGCTGCTTTTGCATCCCAACGCATGTTGTTGTTAGCCTAACTACTTTTAAATATAATATGTTCTACTGTCATTGGTAAAATAATTTTAATCGGTTTAAGGACATCTTTTAGCACTATTCACTGTTGCGTCGCTACAGACAGCGTCAGTCAAGAAAACAATTATGGTATCTCCCCTCTTTTTGTAACCTCTCCTTACTTATCAAGTCAATTAACACATTATCGAGATTTTTTTAGTTACATTATTAAATAGTTTATAATAAATTAATTTTCATGTATAATGATTTGTTCTTTAAAATTATTAGCTTCTTCTTCAATAAAATATATAACAAGATTATTTTTAATCAAATAAATATACAGGGCATTTCTTATTTTGTTATTGATTTGTCATTAGTAATTTCATGACTGATTATTTCGTGTGCCATGTAATTGAGCTCTAAGCAAAACCAGAAGAAAGGAACAACGCTTTACTAGATGTATGCAGAAATACAGTTAATTGCGTTCTTACGCAGCAAAACCCAATTACATGATTAAATAAATTTAAATTAATTATAAATTGTTTAAATCATTGTTAATATTATATACGAGTTGATCATTCCCGTTTTGCCAATTTTTATTCCATGATTTGGCAAACTAAAGTTTTACTACTATAACGTCCAGAAGGTTGTGCTTAACGCAGTCGAAGCTCTCTTTCTTAGTATTGCCGAATGAAAAACCTACCTTTTTTTTATTTAATCGACGGAAACCTCAAATCTCGGAATTGACGAAATTGATATGCATATCACGCCAGCTCTTAGTCGCTCGCGACACTGCGATTGGCCCGAATGTAACTCGTCAGAACCTTAGCCAGTCAGACACCCGGTCGTCAGAATTATAGTGCACTTGCTGATGGCAGACGATGGTAACGACCGCCCGAGTCTAGAGCAGCTCTTGAAAATGCGCGCCAAGTTCCGATGATGTGCAGGTTGCAATGGAATTGGAAAATTACAAAAACAATTGCTACGGGAGTACCTGCTTCGGTAAAATTACTCTTTATTGCTAATATTATCAGAATCATACTGCTGGTTTTTAATCCTGAAATGACGTACCCGTATATGTTCAAATATATAAAAAGTGTTACAAGCATGAAACCTTGAAAGTAAAATTGTTTGTACCTCGGACATAACACCCAAAATTAGTTCATCAATATTATCCGATTTATAGGTTTGTTCTGTTTTTCTTGAATCATTGCTGTGTTTAGTTGTAACACAGAGCAATAGATGATCATCCATAAGGTATTCGCAGTAAATC
The DNA here is from genome assembly GCA_038098605.1 of Gryllus longicercus. Classification (NCBI taxonomy): domain Eukaryota; kingdom Metazoa; phylum Arthropoda; class Insecta; order Orthoptera; family Gryllidae; genus Gryllus; species Gryllus longicercus. The sequence goes on from JAZDUA010000040.1 coordinate 543,321, forward strand.
ATCGATAGGTTTTAGAGACATCTTTGTTTAACGAATATATAATAAAATATAATTCTCTAAGAAAAAATCTCACTTCCAAAAGAAATTTACCTACCAAATATACCGCTGAAACCGACTTAAAAATGACTTTCAAATTTAGATATAACCCGAAACCTGGTAAAATCGGAATTGCGCGCGATGAGAAAAATGTATTGTTTCGAGGAGACTGAGATACGTGCCATAGAATTGTTTAGATGGATGAATAATAATAGTAAAACATTTCTGATGACTCTTTTTTGCATGTCGTACTATCGCCAACCTACGAATGAACCTGAAAATGACAAGAAATTGGTTTTGAATTACCACGAATAGATAACGAAGAAACGCCAAACAGTTTTACGTTGAATAAATGTTGGATACAGTGTGATGGTATGTACGGTATATTACACTTCTTAGGCAACATATTTTCAAATAGCTTGCATTTTCTAAATTGAGAAAACTTTTCAATGGTGCTGTTGTAATTTATTGAATAAGTAGATAAAACATTTAACAAACATTGAAAACGATAAATTTAAGTTGAAATTTTGTAATTAAAAACAAACAAACAAAGGAATATTTGGGTGTCGTCCCCGCGCATCCGCTCCCCCCTCTGATTCCCACTAATGACGGCACTGACTGCACATCACCAAAATTAGTGCAGTTCTGTCTGCGTAGAGGGAGGATAACATTTGGCAGCAGCCGTGGAATTTGGTGATATTTGTAGACGTTATGGTAATAGTGAAAGCATGGTTTAAGCGCAACAAAAGTCTGCAGAGGGAGCTTGGAGTAAAACTATGAGAAAGATGAAATTGAAAATTTCGATATATGGATGTTGTTTAGCATACTTCTCGTAAAACGGTTAGGGGTATGATATACTGAAGCAAACAGATTTGCTGTTCGGTGGAAAGGGATTAGAGTTATTTAGGTAAGCAGAAAATGTGAAGCCGAATTACTTACTTGAATGTGTATACTATCTGTTATTGAAAGGAATGTCATGTAAAATGTTCACATCTCTAAAATATAGTATGTGACAAAAACGGAAACGCTTAAACCTAATAAATCGATTAACCTTTAAATAATAATTCTAATAACAGCGGCTCTGGACCGGAGAAACCAAGTTGAATCGTTCAATACAGTTTGTGCGGTTTAAATTCAAACTGACTTTTATTAATCCTCTCCTCCGAACATTATTTTTGTCTTAAATTTCTTTTGTAGATACATGCGTTTCATTTGTAATTCCGTTTATTTTTTCTTAAGCCTTGGCATCATATGAAACTGTTTGGTCATGCTATTTTGTTACTGTTTGAAACTGGGTTTTTGTTATGGTTTAGTACCCGGGCATTGCAAACGTGTCCATTTTCTGACACCGAGATGAGTTGAATTTATGTGCACTTTGACAGTTTTCTCATCGTTGTGCGCCAGCGCTATTAACATTTTGAAGTCGATGTAGTCGAACGTGACAACGTTCTCGATAATAATCCATTAATTGAGTCATGGATAATTATTTTATTGAAGTACATCCTTTTCTTTTTATTTGTTTATTTTCCAAAGTATTCTGTAGCGTGCCAGGATAATTATGCGACTGGAAGTTGTCCCTCATAGTTACTGTGAGACTTCTCTCCCCTATAGGCCTAACATTGTAATGTCTATTTGCTTTTAAGAAACCAGTTTTTTTTGTTTCATAATATATTTACCTTCCCCAGTGTGGGATTATTTCCCTCTTCTGTTTTTTTGCACATCTTCATCTCAACTGTCTTTTGATAGGGTGACTCCCGTATATTTATATAAAATTATACCGTTGAAGATTCTTTTGTCAGTCTCTAAATCATGACATTTCAATCACAGTTTCAAAATATTCAAATAATATTTTATGATTCACCTAGATAAGATCATAAAGTAATATAATTTTACATAAACCCAAATTTACAGAATCGCCGACACATGAGGGTAAAACGTGTGAGTAATTTCGGAGCAGCCAAGTTTGTTAACAAAGGAGATGAAAGACTAGGGAGATACTATGGATGTAAGATGTTGAATTATAGGTGAAATTAACGGCTAGAGAATTAAAATAGGGAGGAATGAAATGGTTATGACAAATGCGAAGAAATTAAGATGGTATGGATACGACCGTCGTACAGGGAAAGAAACTATCAAAGTCGTCCGACTCTCCTCTTACATTGAGAAGGCTTGGAAGGGGATAAGGCAGAAAATTTATGGCCGCAGTTTTCCCTTCATTTACGTACAATATTAATTTATTCTTATGTAATCAGTTTGAAATGACTAAAATGGTAAGTTTGACTGTTTCTATTATCAGAGAATTTTTGTGTCGTCGGGAAGATAAATTCTAAAGCAATAAATACTAATGGGAAACATATTTATTGAAGTTGTATGGAATTATCTGCTATAAGAAATGATGTACAAGTTTTCGGCATTATAATGCATTACTTGCATTTTAAATACACAAAGATAGTTTCACACTACTTCGTCTCCCACATACGTCACATACAGTATTTACTGTTTTTTAACTACATAAATCTAAATCTACTTTTCATTTTTGTACGTTTAGATTTTGTAGTGTTTCTCTTCAAAAGAATATTCCATAGAGAACATTTTTTTGAAGACAAGATATACTGTAATATTTTGAATACTCACAAAATATAGTAAAGAAATAGCAGATATATAGGCAAAAATTGCCCAACAAAAATATCAACCAGACTTCTCCACACAAAATAAATAAATTGGCAGATATCTGAAATAACAACAAACACAAATTAAACTATCAATGGCAACTATATCTGGGGCTCATATAAAAGTAATTTAAAGACTATCACAATAATGAACCGAAAATAGCAAATTATGTTAACTAGAACAATAACGAACCACACATTTAGTAACCAACATTTAATGAAATCATCTCGTATTTGGTATTTATGACAAATCTCGCTTTGAAAAGTCATCATCTCACAACGGAAAGTGACATATCATATCTATGATATATTACATGTACAAGATTTACATAAATTCATGTGTTGCAAACGTTAACATAAAGTCATTTTAAATTCACACAACTTTCAAGATGAAAACTATACAATTCAAAAGGACTATCGAAGTAACTATTTTATAAAATGTAAATTGTATTTTCTCAATTTATTTGTTGTAATTTTATTATTTAATGTAATAGCGGCTGCTAATGACGTTGTTAATGAGACCTTATATAAATATTAATTATCGTGTTGAAAATGGTATGGAATGTCTTGGTTTTTCTGCGATAGATCTTGAAATAAATCCTCTTTTATTCTAATTCATTCCTTACGTATATCCAGGTGCCCAACGTTTTACTTAAATTCAGGCCGTTTTGAAATATGTCTAACCGCAGCTCGCCAGCGTAAAAAAATAAAACAGCCTCCTTTCCCTGTCTGTGAATCATCACCTGAAACCGAGACTTGTTAGTATTCAGTGCGTCCCCTTTCACGGCTTCTGAGCACGAAGTAACATCTCCAAGGCCTGCCACATACAGGCACGTATTCGCACAGCCGCAAACCCACAACCCGTTAGGCCCTGCTCTAGGACAAGTAAATTGAACATGTCCCGTGAACGTTTTACAGATTTTAAATTTTAAACACATCGTTTCAAACAATTTTATAATGGAAATTACAACGTTTATAAACAATATTATAAATTATAATGTAATTTTTTTAAACGATTTAAAAAATAACTGATAACATATCACTATAAAAACTAATTCATATTTTAGATTCTTCAGTTTTAACATGTTTTGTTTCACCATAATACATGACATTTTCTTCAATTATTTTAAAACAATGTACATGATATTCTTAAACATGCGTATTTGAGAAGAAAAAAATCCTAAAATTTATTTAATATTAAACGGTCGAAAATGGGGAAACATTTCGTGTATGGTGAGGATTGTTATTGATCCTTAATTTTATTTACGATACTATTGTGTTTGTGTACTATCGTGTTTCATGTTATATTAGATTAGATTTATTAGAACTGCAAATGGGTATGACCCGGTGGCAGTTAAGTGACAATAATTGCAAAAATTACAACACTTACATTAATAATAATAATATAATAATAATAATAATAATAATAATAATAATAATAATAATAATAATAATAATAATAATAATAATAATAATAATAATAATAATAATAATAATACCGTACAATACAGTACAAGACGAAAAGCAGCATTGAAAAGAGCATTGATCGCGTTCACCGCACTTCACTTCACTACACTTCACTACACTACACTGTTTTGCTTTGAATTACACTGACCATCACTTCACAGCACTACACCGCACTACACAACACTTATTCATTTAATATCAGTTACTGTTATCTTGTTCTAACTTATTTCTAAAACTTCGGACACTGAGAGGAAAAGCTTTGAAAACTGCCGCAGGTAAACTGTTCCAATCTCTAATTGTTCTGTTACAAAAGGAAAACTTTCCAAGATCTGAATTTTGTTTCCTTGCTCGAATTTTGTGGGTGTGATCGCTTCGGCCAAAATAATTTGGTTTTTCTAGTCTAATATGCGAATAGTTTATAAACGTAGTATCGCGTAGTAAACTTGAATCATTCGAGGACAGTTTAATGTTATTACGCAACTTTTAATGTGTCAATACACACTAAATGTTGAAGTAATCATTATCTTTACTGCAGAGATGATTCATTCGCACCTGATCTCCCTTAGATAAAACGAAAAATTGTCAAGTGCTGCTTTCGAAAGATTCTAAGTTCTTCTTATAATTGCTCATTACGTAAATATGGAACGAACTATCAATCTATGAACGTGGAGCAAGAACTTGAAGATAAGCGTTATTCGGTTAAAACGGGCACAGCACTGTAATCACATTCTACTTTTGCTTCAGTTTATGAGTTAGTGTACTTGGTCTTTCTTTCTCATTTTCAACTATTTTCTCAATTAGAAAATACTATGTATCGTATATGATATCGCTTTGACTTATTTGACATATTGCAGGAGATATGGGTGATTGAAAATTGTCTTGAATAACAGAACTTCTATTCAGACGAGTGAACCCATTTTAATTCCACAAGAACACATTAGGCAGTATTTTTATTTTTCGGAGTAAAAATTCAACTTATAAGTTTCGTTTACGGCAGTAATAAATAGTATGTATTATTTTGCCACTAAAATATTCTGAATAATTGTTTGTATTTAAACAAACTGTAAAACGCAAATAGTTAAACTATTGGAGCTTCGACTCAAATAGATGTCAGTGGAATATTGAATGTCCACGGAATATCATTCTTAACAGATTATTCAATCTCTTCAACCTAGCATAACATCACATCCCATTTTTGATACTTTTATTATTTTTTGACCATTTTAGGGTATAAAATGTATTTTGCATATTACTCGCAGTATTTGTAGTCAAATATTCTATAAAGAAATTTACCCAACACTGTAGAGTAAGGAAAACTGCTCGAGTAGAGCGTAGTTGGACGTCATTCATTCTTAGAATCATGCCGATCAACACGCCAATTGCCAACACAATTGTTAATGTGATATCCGGAATGCCCCTTTGCGACTCTAAGAAACCAAACTGACTGCCCGGAGAAAACGCCATCGCAGGCCCCGCGCTGACCGCCCGCTGACCACCCGACCACCGGCGCCTCTGGGCCATCCGAGCCGGCCGCGCGCAGCTACCGTGTGCGGGCGGGCGGGCGGGCGAGCGAGCATCCTTCACGCGTCCTGGACGCCCGCAGCAGCAGGTCCAAATTGGGCTCGAGGGCCGGGGGTTTTCATATTCCTGAAGACGCTCGCACCGCACCGCACCGGGTCGGACTCGGGCGGTGGCGGTGGCGGGGGCGGTGGCGGCGGCGGCGGCGGCGGCGGCGGCGGGCGCGCTCTCGGGGCCCCGGACGCGCGTGATGGAGTATATCCAGAAGCGATCTTGGCAGCGTTGTCTACAATATAGCAGTATCCAGTTTCCAAGTTAATTCTTCGGGCTGCGGCAGGCGGGTGCGGGCGGGGGCGGGAGCTGGGGCGGGGGCGCTCGCGAGGGCTTCCCGGTAGCAGGAAATGAACCGCGGGGAGCCCACTTATGAAAAATCGGCCACATCAGTCGCGCGGGACGCGAGGCTAACAAATTGCACGCGGCCCCCGGGGCCGTGGGGCGAGGGGCGGGGGCGAGGGGCGAGTGGCGACGGGCGAGGGGCGGGGGCGAGGGGCGAGGGGCGACGGGCGACGGGCGAGGGGCGAGGGCGTGGGGTGAGGGGCGAGGGGTGAGGGGCGGGGGCGAGGGACGAGGGCGAGGGCGAGGGGGGGGGGTAGGGGCAAGGGGCGGGGGGGGGGGGGGGCGAGGTGCGAGGGGCGGGAAGGGAGAGACGCACGGATTGAGGAGCGGTGACGTGGAGGGGGCGGTCACGCGGGCGAAGTTCGTGGGTTTGGGCACCGGCGACGACGGAACGCGGAGCCAAGGTGGCAGGTAGGTGCGGCTACGGGATGGAGCACGAAGGACCGGGGAGAAAGTGAGTTGGAGGGAGATGAATGGGGAGGGAGGAACTGGGGAATAGAAGGGCGTGACGAATCGGGGAGGTGGGAGAGTGAAAGGGTGCGATGCGAAGGGAGAGCGCGAAAGAAGTGCAGGAGAAGGGTTGGAGGAGGGAGGGAGATGTGAACAAGAGTGATAGGGGATAAATGAGAACATGTGTGAACAGTGGGTGGGAGATGAATGGACTGAGGACAGTGCATACAGTTGACGGGGTTGTGACGCGAAGGATCAAGAAGGAATGCGTAGATGAAGATGGGAAGGAAAAAGACGAGGCGGCAATGAAATGAACGTGGAGGAAACGGCGAAGGGATGGAGGTGGAGCCAGGGGCGAGTGGAGAGGAATCGGGACTGAAGCGGGAGCTGCTGGGCCTCGTGACTCCGGCCCTCCCCGGGTGGCAGCCGCGGCGCAGCAGGGGGTGGGGCGCCCAGCCCCCAGCTCCCCGCTCTCCGCTCTCCCCTCCTCCCGCTGCACGATTCCGCGAAGAAACCGAGCTCGAGAGGCCGCGAGGCGGCTGTGGGCGCGGGGCGGCAGGTGGGCCCACTGACGGTGGGTGGCGCGGTCCTGCGGTGGGCTCCGGCCACTAAATCACACGCCCGCGCCCGCACCCGCACCCGCTCCCACTGCCCCTGCCCCTGCCTCCCACATTTCCAAGCCCGTTTTTGCCCCCTTGCTTCCCGTTTGGACACACTGTAATTTTGAATTTCTCCCATCTCTTGAAGTATACCCTTGGAAAAATATTTATACAGTTAACGTCAAAACAGTAAAAAGTTTTATGAAGTTTGGAGGAACACAAGTCCCGCGTGAAATAATAATTGCAATATTTTTTTCCCATATGCCTTTCATCCAACCAACAGTCGGTTACTCATTACGTCTCTATGCGACGCATATTCGACCATACACTAGACACCAACACACTTGGGCCACTGATCTGGTTCAGCAGATCGCACGGCCCCCTCCGTGACAAACAACCGCGTCTAATTTGGGGCTCGAACCGTGACCCTTCAGACCGAAGTGCTGAGTCAGTATATGCTCTTAGGCACCTCGGCCATCCAGGTCGGCATAATAATAATAATAATAATAATAATAATAATAATAATAATAATAATAATAATAATAATAATAATAATAATAATAATAATAATAATAATAATAATAATAATAATAATAATAATAATAATAATAAAATGTAGAGGGGAGAATTTCACTGCAGTTTTCGAACAATCTCAGAACTGGAAATCTGAGCCTAATTAAATATTGTCTACTGTTTTACTCAGTTTCTCTACAACCCCAGTGACATACGCTGATTTCCCACGGATGGAAATACCTTTCTGATTTTAAGAATGCAGATAATCTAAAAATTATAGACTAATAACCTGCCTGTCAGTTATAAGCAAGCAAATATTGGAGAAAAAGTCTATTAGCATAGTGTATCGAACTTCACCGAAGAATCGAAAGGTTGTGTTCAAGTAGCTATGGATCAGTAACACAAACTCGCTGTAGAAATCGTGACCTTAAAACAAGCTCATAGAATCTACACATGGGCTTCAGTGATTACAACAAAGGTTTTGATTCCATTCCACATAAATGTTTGAATAAAATCCTCGAAATATACAATGTTACAAAATACGAAACCTCCTTCAACATTTGATGAGTATGTGGAAAACCAATTTGACGGAAGCAATCTAAAAAAAACATTGATAAAAGTAGGACTATTCCTGGTTGAGTGGAATAGTCCTACTTTCCAGTCAGGATAATGTTTCTGTTCTCCCTTCTTTCAAAAAGTACATGTGGCTCGGGGGCGGATCCAGCCGACCATATGGAGGGGACCATGATAGATTTTTGTTATATAATACACATTTGTTAATATATTCTATATTATGTCTGTAGTGTATATATGATACTACACAATACTATTTTTAAATATTTACTTAATTAATAACATAAATAAATATTTAAATCATATTTTGCCAAATTAAAGAAGGTAACAAACGAAAACTCTAAGCCCTTTGGGCCCTGTAACCACCACCAATATGGCTGCAGATTAAACATCAATGGCCAAGAGCACTATACCGCATTTTTACATGGATGGCTTAACTGTGTATGAAGCCTTATAATAAACGTCGTTGATAATAAGAAAAAAAAGATGTTCTTTGATGTCATAGCAATGAAATTTGGGATCTACAAGAGAGAAAGTATAAACTCCATATAGGGACAGAAAGTCAAAACTAATAATCTAGGTCGCTATATGAAGAGTTGGAGCCTGAAGAAACATACTGCTATTTGGGAAACCTTCTAAATCAGCTGTGAGACCTCGATCAAATGAAATATCAGTTTCCAAGATTTTGCCAAAGCGTTTGACCATGTTTTTTAACACCCATTTATCACTGGGTAGTCTCTGCGCCGCAATTAATATCTGCCCAGGGCCAGTCTTGACTTACTTCTTAGATAACTTTTATGTACAAATCTCATCTAGAACACCTGATTAATGACGTGACATTGCACAAAATTCTGTTGTCTTCATAACAATTTTTCTGTGAGTAGTCAGCCTCGTCATATCGATATCAGCTTTAATGTTGGGCGTAAAAGAAGAGGTCTTCCCGACAGTTATCGGAGCTCTGGGATTTGTTCCGCAAAATTTATGTAAGAACTTGGTTAAACTACCAGGTCACTCAAAAGTCTGGGATGTGCATGACATTGCTTTTTTGGGATTACCCCAAATGTTGCGCAAAATATTGTAGAGCCACCGACTTCCCTAGATCCCAAGGTCCCTAGATCTGGTCCTTAGTAAGCTGGTTGAAACCGGGAGTAGATTTTATATTCATCCGACTCATAACATATTTAGCCGTGAGGAATAATAATAATAATAATAATAATAATAATAATAATAATAATAATAATAATAATAAGAAGAAGAAGAAGAAGAAGAAGAAGAAGAAGAAGAAAGAAGAGGAAGAAGAAGAAGAAGAAAGAAGAGGAAGAAGAAGAAGAAATAATGTATAACGGAATAAATGAGTTTACTTTGCATCTGATATATATGAATAACATGAAGCAAACAAAAATCGCCATCGAAATACATACCTGTTTCGTGTTTTATCTGCACATCAATTTATATCATTTTGGTTTATTGTTTTGTATATTGTTTTCTTGTAACACTTGCCGTCTTCATACATTTCCGCCCCGCAATTCCTACGATATCCGCGTCTGTTTATGAGCTCAGCATTCGTATCTCCCCCCAGTTACATTGTTCTTCCGATTGTTTTCTTCGTCCTTAATGAACAGCATTCTCGACGTCCTTTCTCCCCCCCCCGGCGCCCCCTGCTCCTCTTTGAGCTGCCACCCACATCATTCTCCGCGCGCCGCTTCCGCCTCCGTGCCGCCCTCCCCCTCCCCTCCCGCCTCCTCCTCCGCCGCCCGCAGCGTGCCGCAGCACCGCCGGGAGCCGGCCGGCCGCTCCTCTAATTAAAATTACGGGCGGGGGGATCGAGGGCGAATAAATCCCACGGAGGGCGCCTCGTCAGGCTCACGAGCTCCTGCTGACTCACAGACGACGCCGCCGCCGCCGCCGCCTCCGCCTGCGCCTGCGCCTGCGCCTGCGCCTGCGCCTGCGCCTGCGCCTGCGCCTGCGCCTCCGCCTCCGCCTCTGCCTCTGCCACTGCCTCCGCCTCCGCCTCCGCCGCCTCCGCCTCCGCCTCCGCCTCCGCCTCCGCCTCCGCCGTCGCCGTCGCCGTCGCCGTCGCCGTCGCCGTCGCCGTCGCCGTCGCCGCCGCCTCCGCCGCCGCCGCCGCCGCCGCCGCTGCCGCCGCCGCCGCTGCCGCCGCTATGGGCTACCGTACTGTTGAGAAAGAGAACGTGTTTACGTATATTGTGTATTTATTTCCCGTATATTATTCACGTATCATATTTATACCACATATTATTTATTTATTTATTTATTTATTGAAACTTCATTAAACACTTTACAAATTATTGGTGCCACATGGAGGAGAAGTAAAATCTCTGTACGTTTCTTTGAGCTTCGGAATTCCAACCTCCCGTCTTTTAATATTTGAAGGTCCCAAGGGGTGTGGTTGGACGTGTTCCGATTGCGTCCAGCTGTCAACTTCTCCTTACACTTTTACCTCACTCTCCGAAAGGTATAGCTCGATTGCATCCGTTCGCTTCTCCTCCTGAGTACAAAGAAAGCTCTGGCTCAGGTTTCAGTGCTTCCAAAATTGTCTTTTACACAATTCCTCCTTTTAAAGGTTGTTTATTTTTCATTATTCTCGTGTTGTACTGGTCCCACAGAACGAGTAAGGAAAGCTCGTTATGTTGGAAATCACTGTGGAGCTGTTCTGAAGAGATCTTTCCTAAAAGTATGCAGAATTAAAATAGTTATAAGTTAGAAAGCACACATATGTGTTCGAAGTTTTCTAGACGACAGTGACAACATTTGCGTCACTCATGAATGGAAATTTAACTATATTGTTTTCTCTCCCCCCCCCTCACACACACACACCGAAACACCGGCCGCGATGTGTCTGTCTTCTCAGGGCTCAAACTCAAAGAAAACTTACTAGAATGTGGGTGAGAGAAAACTGACCGCGAGATGCAATCGGGTAATTCCTTCGTGTTTGGCAAAATTTCTCGTTGGAGGACAGCCTCCTGGTTGCCCAATACTCGGCTCTACGGGATCTTGAAACTGTGAAACTTTCGTCGTGAGTAGCTCCTCTCTTGAATTTCCTGTTTGTAAAATATCCTCATAGAATTTCGTACAGGTAACCAATTCGATATATTAGGTAACTGCGCCAATAACTAACAGCGACTCCAACAACAACAATTAATAAATAAAATAATCCCAATTATGTTACAAACTGGTATGCCACAGTATACCTGTAGATGTTCTTTCTTCTCCTTGATAAAGATGTATTCCATTCAAAGAGGTGGCAAAAAGCGATTTTAGTGAATTTTGTATGCCTTCCTTAAGGAAAACTGTAAATTTAGATTCTATTTTTTATTGATATCAGTGTATTTACGTTTTGACTTAGTTAAGGATTGATTTTGTTTCTGCTCGTGAGTAAATTGTTTAAGGCACATTTATTTCATAAACGCAATAACAAGGATGCTGGATATTGATATTGGAACTTCCTTTGCAATACTGATGCTTAACAATGATGTTGGGGTTTTACAATTCCCAAATTTGCGAGGTAACAAAAGCCATGGGATGGCTTATATTATCGGACATCCATTTGCCCGGCGAAGTGCAGCAACTCGACATGTCATGGACTCAAGCTGTTGAAAGTCACCTGCATATTGCGTCATGCTGCCATAGCCGTCCACAATTGCAAAAGTGCTGCCGGTACATGATTTTTAGCACGAACTGTCCCATAAATGTTCGATGGAATTCATGTCGGGCGATCGGCTTGGTCAAATTATTCGCTCGAATTGTCCAGAATATTCTTCGAACGAATTAGCGAACAATTGTGGCCCGGTGGCATGGCGCACTGCCATTCATAAAAATTTCATCGTTGTTTGGGAACATGAAGTCCATGAATGGCTACAAATTATCTTGAAATATCTGAACAGAGCCATTTCCAGTCAATTATCGGTTCAGTTAGACCAGAGGACCTCATTCATTCTATATAAAAACAGCCCCACATCATTATGAAGTCACCACCAGCTACCATCACAGTGCTTTATTGAAAACTTGGGTTCATGGCTTCATGGGGTCTACGCCACACGCGTACACTATCATCAACTCTTACCAACTGAAATAAGGACTCTTGTGACCGAGCTTCGATTTTCCAATCGTCTAGTGTCCAATCGATACGGTCACGAGCCTAGGACACGCGCTGTAAGCCATGTCGTGCTGTTAGCAAATGCATTCGTAGCGGACTGTCAGCTGCCATAGCTCAAAAAAGCCAAATTTCGCCGCACTGTCCAAACGGACACGTTCGTCAGGACGTCCCACGTACATCCCACTTTGATTTCTGCGGTTATTTAACTCAGTGTTGCTTTTCTGTTAGCACTGACTTATCTACCCAAACGCCACTGCGCTAGGCAATTCGATGATGGTCGTCGGCCACGGCGTTATCTGAGGTGAGGGCATATGCCTGAAATGAGGTATTCTCGGTATACTCTTGATGTAATGAGGTATACTCTTAACACTTTCAATGACGGAATATTAAATTTCTAAATGATTTCCGAAATGGAGTGTCCCATGCGTCTAGCTCCAACTACCGTTTTGTGTTCAAAATCTGTTAATTCCCTAGGGGATGTTACAGACAGATAAAGCAATAAAATTCCATGTCACAAGGCTAAATGTTTTGTATTTTCAACAAATAAAACATTGAAATCGCTGCATTACTGCAAATACTGTATTAAGGTACGACTCTTACACGAAAAGTGTTATTTTTCTTATTAAGAGTTGTTCCCCAGAATGTCATGTTAATGCGATATTGACTGGGAGGATCAACGAAAAATGTTAACATTGTATATCCTCAACGGTATCACCGCCCCGGCCAGGACAAGCTCCCTAATGGTCTCTCGACATTTCTGGTAGTGTATTGCATGTAAACATATGTATTTGAATGTGTAAGCAGGGGAAAGCAGGGAACAAGTATAAGGAAGGAAAGATCGCGCGCAGTTCGTGACATTCGGTTATTAGGATACTGCTCTGACACTCACCTGGTATTGATTGAGAGACACTGCCCCCCCCCCCCGTCGCTTGGATTCTCCCCCAGACAGGGTTGAATTCGACCCAGCTATGATGATCCTACCGTTGGAACTCGAACCCTAGGACGTCCTGGTCAACGACGCTGCAGAGGTGGTGGTATTATCACAAACCCAGCTGGTTAAACTCGCAGGGTTAAACATTACTATTCCCTTTCAGGGTTCGCCCGGTAATGTCCCTTCGTAAATTAACGCACGTGGGCTCGACCATCTCTATGTCCGTGGGCCGCCGGCCACGCCACGGCGAAGCGAGCTGAGCGCAACCCAGCGCGGCCTATTACACCGCGGGCTTTTCCGGGCGCCTCGCGGCACGGCGTCCCACAAGGACCCGCCTTTCTCACGTCGTGCTCGGAGAGGTCAGCGATTCGCTCGGCCGGGGAACATTTAATTGCGTTTGTCCTCTTCTGTCGACCCGTCGCCGGTCCGTGATTCACAGCGCGCCCGGCGAGGGACAAACAGCCCGGGAAGTTTCCTGTCATAAATTACCGATGCCGGGGAGCGACGAACAAGCGACTTTAGGACGGCGGGAAGCGAGTGGTGACGAACGATCGGAGTTGTACGGGGAGTGATCGAGATGCGGACCGGAAATGTTCCATGGGTGGTGATGTCCAAACGCCCGTATTTCCTTGCATTGTTGTTTTATTCTTTAGCGTTGTATACCGCTGAGTTTCTGGATACGTTTTTCTAAATTAATTGTACCATCTGAGTTTGCTCATTGCCGCTGTCTCTGCACAACTGTGTGGCAAATCCTAGTGTTCGAGTCCCGACGGTGGTGGATTTGCTAGAACTAGGTCGAATCCAGCCGCTATCTGGAAGAGAATTGGGGCGGCAGGATGCTCTTGATCGATAATTTTCGTTCTTTCTCCGCAAGTGGATGCCGGAGCAGTGTCGCAATAAATGGGTCACAAACACCCCGCTTCCCTTTCCTTTCTCTTTCTTCTCTTAAACTTTTTCCCTCACACACACTCATACTTAAATACTCGTGGCTTGCAGGTAATTATGCGATGTGCGGTGTTTTAGTTGAAGACTGACAGCTACTTTCCCCAATGCTGCCGGTTTTATTTATTTATTTAACGACAAATGACCGTTTAAGAAAGGTGGAGTATGGGGAAGAAGCACATTTTGTGCTAATTTTTGAGAGCTCCAAAATTCTTATGCCCGTTCTTTTCCTAAAAATTACATACTTTTGAATACAAATTGCAAAGAGTCAAATTTTGCCAACAAAAAAAAAATAGTAAGAAATATTTGCTCCCGTGTAGTACAAACTATTGGCACATGCAAATGAGCTGCAGATTTTGACTCATTTCTCACCGTGATCCGCATATAAGAGTTGACTCACTATCTCGAGAACATGAAAAATGAATATTTCACGGAGCTGTTAAAATCAATATCTATGTCTTCCCCACTGACACCCCAACAGAACTCCGGGAAAAGTGTACTGAGAGTAAAGCTACATTTATGATCCGGAGCAAAGCGAGGGTCCATCTCAGCCTTTTCTCAATGGATCAAGCGAAACTGAACGAAAATTCTGACCAAGGAGGTTTCCTCAACGACATTACATCTCTCTTCAACAAATACAAAACATACACCTATAAAAACACAAGGGAAAGCAGCGAGCATGAAAAGTCCCTTCCCCATCCTCCCCTGTCCTCTCCCGTCCTCCACCCCATCCATCCGTCCACGCTCCGCCGCTCTGCGTGCCCATCTGCGGGGGGGATTTCTCGTAGATACAATTACAGAGCAAATTGTCTTAAGACAAGGAGTGCTGTTATTACCGTGTTCCGCGCGGCGCGCCGCTGTTGGGACAATGCATGGAAATTGCCGCGGCCATTAACGGCCAACGACTGTTATCGCTGCATAATGCCCGCCCTCCCCCGCCCCTTTGCCTGGCCGCCGCTCGCGCGCTTGTATGCGCCGCGCGCCTGCAGCCCGCCCCGGCACACGCACGCACTTTTCCGGCGAGTGCGTTTACGCATGTTTATTGCGCCTCGGCCATCGCGTCTTGCGTGGGAAACACCTTTATATGGCTCGCGTAAACAGCAAAATGGGTTACTACTTGTTCTTTTCTTCGGTCACGTGCTTCTCCTTGTCCTCTTCTCCTCTCCTCCAACCTTATTCTTCGTCTTCTTCTTCCACTTGCACTTCTCTTCCTCCTCCTTCTTCCACCTGTACTTCTACGTCTCATCCTAGACCTCCTCCTCCCTTTCGTTCTTCTCCTTCCTCTTCTCCCGCTTACACAACTACTTCTTCTCCACCTCCTCTCCTTCTCAAATTCCTCTACCTTCTTATTTTCCTTTTCTATGTGTTCTTTCTCTCTTCTTTCTTTCCTTTCTCCTCCTCCTCTCCTCCTTTCCTCCTCTTCCTATTCGTTATTTTTTCTTTTCCTTTCTTAGCCTCGTCATCATTATCGTCAAGCAGAAAATATTAAAATAAAACTCTGATTGCGTAAATTCTTTCCAATAACGTGGTCTGTGGAGGAAAAGCTGACAGTAGTTCCTTTGATTCTTCTGTACTGTAAATATTACTTTACTTGTGAATTAGTAGATCTGAACATCGTTGTGACAACGGAAGCTATATGAATTTCATGAGAGTAACAATTAATTGTTGTTTTTGGTTGAGAAAGGGAAAGAAATGCCAATATTTGTTTTTTCCTCGCACCATTCAGTATCATATTTAGGAGTTCCTTAGGAGATAAGCATTCAGCAAAGTGAACCTTCGAATTTTGAGCAGTATAGACTATTCATTCTCACCGCTGCTGTCGTGTTAACATAATTCTCGTTCCAAATTTTATTCCATATAATTCGATGATACAATCACTTTTCTCAAGGAAGTTCTCAAGAACACCTACGATGCCTTTAAAATGTTATGCGAAATTGATGTATACTTGGCCCTCGATGTCGTCGATAATGGGTGTCCTCATTTCAATAATTCTTGGATTATTTTTATCGATGTTCTTATTCGTAAGTCAACGATTCAAAACGATACAAATGGTCGGAAATATTTCTCACCATACCTTCAACCGCCTATCAAATAAGTCTGTGTTTATTCTCTTCTTGGTATTGCGAGTATTGTGAGAGTTTAATACGTCAAAAACCTCTGAAGATTGTATCAAAATTATGTATTGACGAAGTATGTTCAATTTCACATACTCTCGTACTTTTCACTTTTAAGTTCGCGCCGGTAACGAGGAACTTAGTTGCTCAGAGTCCTGTTTGCTGCAAGATGCTTTATGTCGTGAGATCTTCTTGGACTGTCTGTATACTTAGTTCCGCTTCACGCTTTGTGACCCTAGCGTATTTCCGTAATCCTTTTAGAGTAAACAAACGTTGTAAGGCTTCAATAAAATGCTTTATATCATGCACACATACAAAAATATGAATTCGAGGGAATATACACTTTCAAGAAGATAATATTTGAAATCATTTAATTTGATATGAATTGGGTGTATTAAGAGAGTAACAGTCCATGAAGTGAAATTAAATTCCATGTTACTCAGCAACGACGGCCCAGATAATATACAATATGTACGTCTTTTCCCGTTCATACGACCAAACAACATATTTGAGAAGACCAAACAATGGTTATTGTGCCAAATAAACATCACTTCCATTTTACATTTATAGGTTATTTCCTTCTCTCAACGTTCTGACATTCCTTCCTACTTTCTTATTTTCACATTTTATTTTGTTTGTCTCCTTAAGAACATCCCTAATGGCCTAAGTCCCGTCATTAATAAAAACAATTGTTATTAATATTATTATTGTTCTTGATATTATTATTATTATTATTATTATTATTATTATTATTATTATTATTATTGTCATCATCGTAGTCCTCACATTTCTAGTGATGATTTTTTTAAAGATTTTTATTAACATGATTCCAATTATTTTTTCAATATTGTTCTTATTAGTTTTGTCTTTCGTCTATTCTGTTTTATTGCCCAATTATTCTTTATTATATTGCCAAGTTATAGTTCCGTATAATCGCCTAGCCAAAATTTTGTGTGTTAAATATTCTTCTCTCATCTTCACTGATTTTTGCCCAGATTGATTATTAGAGCATATTTGTGGAGTTGTTAACAATAGTCTCACATATTTGCAGAAGAATCTACAACGTACATGAACGCTCGCACACTCACGCAGTAGTGTGGGCTTACACAATCACGCATACCGATTCACCCACGTAAACACGTGTATACAATTCATAAACACGTGTACGTCAGCACCTTGCTCCGAGTGCGACGCGGTCACTCGTTGCACCCGACCCACTTCACCAGCTGGGCCTGAGATTGCGTATCCTGAATTACCCCTCGCTCATCAAACAGACCTAATTTTCTGTCGGCGCTGGGCAGGTAACGCCCACGACGCGGTGAAGCGGCGAGCGGCTGGGAAGGCGATGGCGAGGGCGACGGCAGGCAGGAGGGTGAGGACGGAAGCGAGGGCGGGGAGAAGGGGAGCAGGCAAGAGGAAAGGGAGAGGTGATGAAGGCGAGGGCGAGGTTGCAGGAAGCGATGCATTCGGGGTTGGATGTGGACTTGGAGGTGGAGAGACGAAGGCAATGGTGTACGCGGAATGACGGGTGAGGGAATACGGTGCGGGTGGCGGGGGCGGGAAGGTGGCGGTAACGAGAAGAAGGGCGTGCAGGGGCGAGGGTTTGGGAAGGGTGAGAATAAAGGGATGATGGAGGTCGGAGCGTAGGTGGGGAGGTTGTGGCAGAGAGATCGTCAGAGCGAAGGTTTGGTGCAGCTGGAGGCGGGAAGAGCGGATGTCTGGGGGCGGCAGGGTTATAATGGTAAGGAAGCGGAGGGGGCGTACAGGGCAAGTGCGGGGGCGGAGGCGGGGACAACGGCGGTGGCGGAGGATGAGGCAGGAACGAAAGGGGTCGAGGAGAGGGGGCGGTGGGGGTGGGGCCGTCGGAGGCCGGAGCGGGAACGGAAAGGCCGGACGTCGGCCGCTTAATTCGAGCGCGCGGGCGGGCAGCCCTCATTGTAGTCGCCGACCGTTTTTCCGGCTGCGTGCGTCCAACGATACGAATCAGACGGGCACCTCTGCGTCCCCGCCTCCTCCGCCTCCCCCGCCTCCCCCGCCTCCTCCGCCCCCCTCCGCCCCCTCCGCCCCCTCCGCCCCTCCGCCCCCTCCGCCCCTCCGCCCCTCCGCCCCCTCCGCCCCTCCGCCCCTCCGTCCCTCCACCCCTCCGCCCCTCCGCCCCTCCGCCCCTCCGCCCCTCCGCCCCCTCCGCCCCCCGCCCCCTCCGCCCCCTCCGCCCCCTACGCCCCCTCCGCCCCTTCCGCCCCCTCCGCCCTTTCCGCCCCCTGGCCGCCCCGTGGCCGCCCCGCTCGCTCCGTCTCGCAGCGGATGTCTTCCTCCTCCCGGCTTCCGCCGCTCCCGGACCCCCGCGGAGGGAGCCGAACGCGTTTTGCATGAGGCGTCGCTCGCCGACGTAATTACGGCGTTATCGCGCCGGTCCGCCGCCACCAGTTGACGTCAAACACGGTAAATACACGGCGCGGTACAAGTCTCGACTGGGTTACGTTGTACGACGTGAGGAAGGGGTGTATGTAGCGGGATATCGTGTTGGTTTTCTAAAGAGATATATTTTTGCAACTTTTTTCGCTCCTCGACGAACCGGATGGATTATTAAATACTTTTCTGCATGACCAGATGTGGAAGTCATTGTCTAAGTTGCCTGAAGAGAGATAATTAACATTTTTAATGACAGACTATTTTGATTATGAAACATAATGATGTGTTGACCATACGGCAGTCATTGTAGACTCCAGACTACTACTACTACTATTAGTACTCCAGTAGCACTACTTTCTCCCCCCCCCATTTTCACCGCCACCATCTCTTTTTCCATAAGTCCCTCTCTCTTTCATTCCCTAGCCTCGTTTAAAAAATTATTTTTAGTAGCATATGGCTAATAAACATATTGATAATCTCCTTTCGTGCTGTAATGGTATTCATTACAATCATTGCTAATTTTATGTTATATGAAGATATAACGATTATTGAAAGTTAAGGACAGGAATTAATTTATTGACTTTCATTTCATATCTTGGAATTCTGTGCCTCAGTTGTTGACCTTGTTTTTAAGCTGCTAAAACGTCTCCTTAGCAAGAAAATTACATTTAACGTATTTCAATCGTGTTTTCCATTCAATTTCTCTTCACACACTGACAACGTGGGAGATTGATACCTTGTTTTGTTTCCAGGCATGAAATGTAGGTTTGTTTTACGTTGTAATTTCTTTCTTCTTTCGATTTCAAATCGGCTTTTGATTTCAAGCCGGTCCGGATGGCCAAGATCGTTAAGGCAGTAGTACCGTAGCGATCTCGGATTACTGGATCTGGGATTCAAGAAAGTCTGATCGAAGGTTCGGCGGTTTGAGACCCGCCTCGGGCACGGTTGTATTTGTTGTGTTCGTCCTTTCACACCCTATCATTACCATATATGTTACCTTCGCAGTTCCCATCCCGTTAAATGCAATAGTGGTCACTAATGACCTAGATGTTAATGCGACCTTAAATAGCAAAAAAGTATAACATAAATAGGACCCTATATTCCGGATCTCGCACGACGGTTCCCAATTTTTCTTAGATTTGAAAAAATGTCTGTCCGTTCAAAATCATATTGTTTAGTTCCGCAAGTGTACTACATATTATAGCCGGAGTGGCGATGACCCTGCCCCGCTGGGTCGTGATATCCCGCGCCGACATGCACGTTGGCGAGAGGGCTTTCCTTCTCCACGTATCTCTCCGAGAGGGGCGCCGACACAACCGGTACAAGCTACAAATGCGGCAGGTCTCCAGACATGTTTGGAAGTGTAATGCAAGTGGAAGTGCTTTGCGTAGGAGGAAAAGAGTCAACGAGACAGAAAAGGGATAGAACGCATGCAGTTCGTGGCCAGCTTGTTAAGGAAAAACACCGGAATTCTTCTAATATTGGTTCAAGAAGCCCCAAAAAACGACCTACCAGAGCAGCCGGGCAGTAGAATCGTCCTAAAGACGTCTGAATTCGATTTAGCTCTAATAGCTAGTGTCGAAAATCCGCAACCACCGTCGGGTCTCGAGTTTTAGAATATCCCAGTCAGAGCCTCTGCAGACACAACGGTAGTACTGCCGCCGAGGTATAGTTTCGTCCGTATCCCGAGTAGAGTTGAAAGGCCCCGCTCCGCCGGCCCAGCCCCGGGCCGCGCCGCGCGCAGCCAAAATCTTCTCGGCCTCCGCCGCTTCCGGAGCGCCGTCGCGGCGCCGGGCGGGCGCGCTTGGCTGCGGCGCTGACGGCCGTCGCGGGGGCGTCAGGAGCGGAGCAGGCAGGGGACGGGCAGGGCTAACGGAGCCGGCGCTTCCGGAGCGGAACCGGACAGCGCGTGGCAGGCAGCCTTCCGAGGAGCGCTTCCGAGCAACGGAAGCGCGCTGGCACGTCCGCACGCCCCCCCCCCCGCGCCCCCGCGGCCTCGTGCCCCACGTCCCCAAGCCCCCAAGCCCCAACGCCCCCACGCCCCCGCGCCCCCGCGCCCCCACGCCCTCACGCCCTTAGGCCCCACGCCCTTACGACCCCACGACCCACGCCCTCACGCCCCCACGACCCAACGCTCCCACGCTCCCACGCCCCCACACCCCCACGCCCCCACGCCCCACGCCCCACGCCCCCACGTCCCACGCCCCCACGTCCCACGCCCCCACGTCCCACGCCCCCACGTCCCACGCCCCCACGTCCCACGCCCCCACGTCCCACGCCCCCACGTCCCACGCTCCACGCCCCCCATGCTCCCACGCCCGCACGCCCCTGCGCCCCCACGCCCTCAGGCCCCCACGCCCACACGCCCCCATTTCCCCAGGCTCCCAGGCCCCCATGCCCCGTGCCCACGCACCCCCCACACCCTCACGCCCCACGCCCCCGCGACCCAACGCCCCCCGCACGCGCGCCCCTATTCCTCCTGGGCCCCCACGCCCACGCGCCGCCACGCCCCCACGCCTCCACGCCTCCACGCCCCACGCCCCCGCGCCCCAACGCTCCCACGCCTCCACGCCCCTTAACGCCCCCACGCCCTCACCCCCCCACGCCCCCACGCCCCACGCCCGCGCGCGCGCGCGGAAGCGGCGCGACGCCGCTTCAGATAAGAAGGTTATCTCAAATCAAGCCGTTTTTATTTTTTGCCCCTTTTATTGCGCTCATGAATTGCGCACTAATGGGTTTATACAGGCGCATATAGGGAGATAACTATAAGAATGAGTCGCTTTGACTGCTACTGCTTGGCAACGTACTAACTGCAATTTACGTCCAAGCAATCATTTTGTCAGTGCGTTCGTTTACAGTTTCTAATTATAAATGGCTTTATTGCTCTCTTGCAATGTCACCGCACTGCAAAAGTTTAGTTTGTTTCCCGACATGTCAATTGGGCCCCTTCTTAGACTAACCCCTGTATTCCAATGGGGGAAGTGGGGTTCAACGATAGACCATAGAGATCGTCAAGCCTGCCCATAATCACAGTAAAAAATTTAGTATCTGTCGATGAAGAGAACAGGACGTCACCATCTGTGTCTCCGCGGAAATTATGGGAAGTACAGAAAATGTTCAAAATTATAATGTCCTTTGCAATACCTCAAAAACTGAAAATATGTAAAACAAGCATGCAGAAAATGATTGTAATGTATCGCTAAATAGCTGTATTAGTTGTTAAATGTGAACGTCAGTCAAAGGAAAACGAGACAGACTGTACAGCGAGCATGGCGTGGAAGTTCGTAAAGTTGATAGGTTTGCGTATAGAATTTCTCTCTGCTGGGAATTAGGTAGAAACAGCGCGAACATTAACCTCTCTGCCGTTAGACGTGCTTGAAGTGAAGACAGCGAGTCTGGCGCGTCCGACATTAGTATGCTGGCCGGGGAAGAGGAACCGAGAGATGTAGTTCATTTTGTGACAGCACAAGGAGTGTCAGGAGCTGGAATTCATGCCAGAATGTCTGTTGTGTGTGATGAACACAGTGGAAATTTTGCAATAAGAGCGTTATCAATTCCAAACGCCTAACAGTGTTGACATACGGCATCATTCTGTTGCACGATAGTGGATCCCACATAATGTCAAGGTTGTTTCGACTACGCTGCAGACGTTCCGCTGGGAATCTCAGACATCTTCCATAGAATTCAGATATATCCCCATGCGATATTTAGAGACCTGTAGATATTCAAAATTATCAATTCGCTTTGGATGACGAGGTGCACGTCTGGGTGGAATCATTGTCCTATGGGCAATTGCAAACAGGTTTCTATGAAAGTGTTTTCCATCTTGTCTCACAGTGAGATAAATTTATAAATAGCTATGACGAATACTTTTTAAATAATATATAACTTACTTTTACCCATCTCTCTTGTTTTGTTGACTCACCCTCATATAAACAAATTTCCTTCAGTTATATTGCAATTTCTTCCTCCGGTTCGCAGTTGCTCTCCATTCCGTCTATTGGCGATCTCCGGATGCCGAAAGGGCGTTGGTTTGCCAGTGTTCACAGAAGATATTATATATGCCGCATTCAGAGGAATGTGTCTAAAACAATATTATTTCTTCATCCTCTTTCTTACAATTTTCCTACACTAACTGATCATAAGCTTAGACACAATCATAAGGGGTGGTATGCATGGGAATAGTATGGCCTTGGTGGAGCTAAATGTTGATGACAGTTATATGAAAGACATGAATATTATTTGACGCATTCTGAAACTTTTTTTGTACAAAATTTCATTCGCGGAATAGTCTTATTAAATATCAGTCGTGTATATAAATTGTCCAGATACTCATGGCATTCAATATAATGCGGGAAAGAAACGTTCAGATGTGAAATTGCCAAACCTTTATAGCTTATTTTACAGAAAAATCTAAAACTTATTTTGTCTGCAGGGGAATAGCAGAGACCCGTGTTGTGGTGGCGATAACACAATGCTTTTTGAGGTGCGCCCTTATCGAGCACCCTGACCTTGGGGCCGGACTCACCACCGTAACATCGGGCCTTATGCGACGGTGCATAGCGGCGCATGTCCTGTTACGTGGCCACTACCTCGGGGAACATTTTTAGCAAGCGTTCGAATAGCTATTTGCCACGTTTATTTCTGACACCAACAAAGGTAATGGGGTAATATCTTGGTCTTCGTTATTTCACGGCATTCGGATTTTAGTGGGCGAGTGGATAGCTTGCACGCTTTTCAACACTCAGATCGCTGGTTTGATCACTGATGTGGGTGAATTTCGATGGGCGGCAAATCCGCAGTGGCTATGCCGTACCCGCTTCATATTAAAGAACCTCGACTTAATGTTGGGGAAATTAAATATTTTAATGATTCCGGCTCTAATCAGGTCCCATTCGCTAAGCGAAGAACAGGAGACTGTTGCTGTGGCGAGCCCTGGCGGGTGTAATGGGAGTTAAAATTTACTGTCAACGCTGGGAGCCTATTGGGAGATTTCTAGAAAAATCCAAGCAAAATAGCTGATGCCAAGGATGGGCCGATACGTTCATACATAAATGCCCAGGCATTTCTAACAAAAAAATCAAAAAACAACCCATCTCCCCTCTAGGCCATCTGCAAGGCGGAATGGTCTTACCATTCTGTTCTTCATTATTTGACGCCGCCTTTCTCCGGTACACCTGTCGTCGTACGAAAAGGAGATAGTTCCCTAGTCGCTTGGCACGAAACCATTTACACTTGTCATCGTGCATTGCCTAATTATTTTCAGACCGCGCACGTCATACTAGTTGGTGGATTTTGGCCTTACACGCAGGTTCGCGCACTGTGTTGCAAGGTGTTTAATGTCTCATTTGGGTTACGCCAAATTCAAGCTGTAGTTATATGCAATATTGGTTTTCTTCACGATTTCCTGGCCGCCGGTTTTTGTGATAATATCTATCTGCTGTTAAAATGAACACACTGTGTATATAGCGTTTCTATCAACTTAAAATCATAATTTTCTAATAATTATATTCTTATTGAAATGATGAATAAAACGAGTTAGTAAATGGAAAACCCTGTGTATACATTAATTTTAATTAAAAATTAATAATTCGAATATACTCGAAATTTGTTCTAAGATAAAGAGTAAATAAATTTTACTACATGCATTTATTTGTTAATAGCCATCGAAATTCAATTCCATATGACTAGATGAAATTTAAAAAGTGTTATGAGGAAAGAGCTAAACTATAAGGATATCACTGAAATCGTAATAGGAAACATAGGAAATAGAAGTGCCAAGAAGATTTACCCAGAGCCCGGGACAAACAAATACTTAATCTGTGAAGATGCAAAGCAAGAGAAGATCGACCCAACTTTCAACATAGAGATGAGTGAAGAAGTGTTGCAGAGGCCGGCACACCCGTCACAAAATCGACACTCGTTCGATCGACTAGTCGACTCTCAATCACCAGGTTTACTTCAAATGTGTTAATCTGCAATACTAATTCTTCTTTTTACATTCCCTTTCCCGGAACATTTATACAGTTCTTTTTTATTTTATTTTTTGCTTTACAGTACTTGTATCACTAAAAACTCTAAATGTTTTGTTCACTTAGGGTTCATAATAATTGTAAACCTGACTTACAATGTGTGATATACAGAGGGCAAATCTTAGAACACCTCATACTTTGTATTCAAAATTAAAAAATATTTGGAGGATAGTATGTAGGAGGTGTCTATTTTTCATTCTCGTTGGGTTGTTGGGGTTTTTGTCAAACTTGAATTTTGAGAGATGAGTTTTTTAGAAAACTTTTGTGTTGAAGTTGCAGGACAGGTATGCTATGTATTGTATGAGGGGTTGAAAGTTTAGTTCCTAATGCAATTGTTAATTTGTTATGAACTACTGAGAGTTTGTTGTTGATCTCACGTTCTAATTTTGCATTATTTGTAGTTTATTCAGGTAGG
Source organism: Gryllus longicercus (assembly GCA_038098605.1). Taxonomy (NCBI): domain Eukaryota; kingdom Metazoa; phylum Arthropoda; class Insecta; order Orthoptera; family Gryllidae; genus Gryllus; species Gryllus longicercus. Next base: position 568,505 of record JAZDUA010000040.1, read on the forward strand.
TTTTACCCACATATGACCTATGTGGACCGGGATGAGGAATGTTTTAAATCTTATTATTGCTGTATATTAATATCGTTTTTTGTTTGTATTGATTATTGCTTTTAATAACAGCATTTACTTTTATACTAGTATTATTTGGATTTGAAAGATTAGTCCATATAATATCATCGTTATTTGATTGGTTTCTTAAAAGCATGCAATGTTTCTAGCTCATTAATTATGTTTAATGATGTAGGAGACGCATATGGTTAAAGTGCAACCTTTTAGCGGATTTTTTCGTTAAGGGGTTGAGTTTAATTTCCAATTGTTTCCCACCTATCCATTTGGTTTACCAGTATTTGCATTCTCATTTTGTTAGCATGGAAATGTTGGATGTTTACAATGCTGGGTCGTCAGCAAATTGTACGTTTTGATTCGTCTTCGAATTAGGTAGATCTGCTACAATCAGTTTTAAAAGCATTCTCCGAACGTAATTTTCCGTACTGTTAAAACGTTTTCCCGTCGTTCTTCCAATAAATCAAAGACCCGCGTCGGGGCGCCACAGCGCGGCGCATAGCGGCGGCCGAACACAGCCGCTGGGTTAATCCCCTCGGGCCGGGGGCTTAGACCGCGGCGCGGCTGGCAGTGACAGATTCGACAGCGACGCGGCTTCGGCGGCGGTGCGGGCGGTCGACGCTCCGAGACTTCCGGGCGCGCGCTGACGCCGCCGCCCTTCCACCACCACCACCACCACCACCACCTCCATCACCACCACCACCACTATCAACACCACCACCACTATCACCACCACCACTACCATCGTCGTCACCACCGCAACCAATGCCACCACCACCGTCGTCACCACCGCAACCAATGCCACCACCACCGTCGTCACCACCGCAACCAATGCCACCACCACCGTCGTCACCACCGCAACCAATGCCACCACCACCGTCGTCACCACCGCAACCAATGCCACCACCACTGTCGTCACCACCGCAACCAATGCCACCACTGCTGCAACTGCTGCCATCACCTGCATCGTCACCACCACTGTCACCACCACCACTACCACCATCACCGTCAACACCACCACGGCCAACACTGCCAACATCACCACCACTGTCATCTCTACTAGCTCCACTGCCGCCGCAACCTCCACCACCACCGCTGTGCCCGACTCCACCTCCGTCTCCATCAGCCTCCCTCGCCATCACTGCCGCGCCTGCCTCCTCTAGCATTACCGCCGCCGCCGCCAAAACTGCCACCACCACCGCCGCGAATGCCACCACGGTACCCGCCTCCACCGCCGACATTACCACCTGCGTGTCTTCACCTCCACTGTCGTGCCCACTACCGCCGCAACCCTGTCTGCCGGCACCTCGTACGTCGCCGCTTCTGCCATCTCCATCGCTACCACCTCTATCGATGCTGCCACTACCAACTGCCAACTCCACCATGCCTTCTCTGATGACACCGGCTTCATCGGCGTCGACGTCACCAACGCCTACATCGCCACAGCCAAATTCACGGCCACTGCTAACATCCTAGCCACCACCACCGTAATCAATGACTCTGCCTGTCTCTGCTGCCGCCAATGTCCCTGTAGCCGCTGCCTGTGCCACCGCCGGCCCTGCTTCTTCCGCCGATTCCGACGCCACCACCACCTCTACCACCACCTCGACCTCCACCTCCACCTCCACCTTCACCACCACCACCACCTTCTCCTCCATCTCTACCTCCACCTCAACCACCGCCTCCGCCACCGCCACATCCACATCCACATCCACGTCCACGTCCATATCCACCTCCACCTTTCCCTCCCCCTCCTCCTCCCCTTCATCATCTCCACCTCCTCCACCACCACCACCACCACCAGACCCACCGCCACCTCCACATCCACCTCCACCTCCACCTCCACCACCACCACCAGACCCACCGCCACCTCCACCTCCACCTCCACCTCCACCTCCACCTCCACCACCACCACCACCTCCACCACCACCACCACCACCACCACAAACCAACCGTCTCTTGCTTCCTCATCTTCCCCGTCTCCGCCTCCTGCGCTGTCTCCGTCTCCATCTTCTCCGCCTCAGCTTCAACCGCAGCCTCCGTCTCCTCCTCCACCTTGGCGTTCGCCTCCACCTCCACGACCGTGGAGACAGTCGCCGCCGCCTCCTCCTCCTCCACCACCGCCGCGCCGCGCCATGCCTCTGAGCTCGGCGCTGTCGCTGGTTGTCAACCTCTGGTGCGCGGGCGGAGCGGGAGAGCGGGCAGCGGCCGCAGCGGGCGTAGCGGCGGCCAAGGCCACGTGCCGGAAGCACGCGCCGCTCGCGGAAGCCGCAGGCGACGCGCGCACGCGTGCCTCTTGCGCCTCCGCCGCCTCCACCTCCTCCTCCACCTCTACCTCCACCGTCACTTTGCATCCCCTCCGCCGCAGAATGCAGATATTGTGATGGATAATGGAGGAGTCTTGTATGGGACCGATTGAGGAGATGAGATGGTTTGTGGGAATTTGATGGTAATCTCCCCTTATGTATAATATTTTAACTATTAGGCTATGAAATGATGTATTTTGGAGTTGTGGAAACTAGTTGTTGGTCTCGAGTCATATTATTCTATCTGCCTAGTTTTGTTTAGTTACGTGTAGCCTTCCATTTTCTATTACGTTAATTATTGAATAAGAAGATTGTACTATATATATATATATATATATATATATATATATATATATATATATATATAGTGTTTATGCATGTGTGTGTGTTATGTCAATATTTAAATATCAAAGACGCAAATTTGGAGTAACATAAGTGAAGTTAGAAATGCAATAGTGATCCTGCATGTGCCAATCCCTCTGACAATTCCTGGGATCTGAATACTCTTGTTTGTTCATGTATTTAACGAGTCGTGTTTTCACGACGTTTCTAAAGAATATGGAAATAGTTTGGAGCGTTCGATGCCCATGTGGTACCATATTCGAAAATACGAAATAATGGCCCAAGAGAAAGTTGACTAGTATCCGGATCTCGGATGTTAAAATTTCGCTCAAATTTCTTTCAACAATAATCATCCGAAGTGTTTGGATTCATTTTCTGTAGGGTGGAATTGTCCTCTTTAAAACAGTTTCTGTGAAACTCAAATTTACCCTCTCCACTTTTCCGTTACGTCATAAAAACAAAACAATGTTTTTAATTTAACGAAATACGACTATCGTATCTTCCTATGGACTTATTTATTATAAAATACGAAATCAGTTAATTGACTTTGAAAGTATGAACGATTTCCTGCAGAATACAAAAATGAACAATTGATGACTTTTCTAAAAGTTTGAACAAATTTTCAAATGTTTTTAAGCCCATCTTACTTGTGTTTAGATGTAATTTCCGTGTGAAACCGATTCCACTGCGTCAGTACCATCTATTGTGAGGTTTGCTCAAAAACCTGCAGCCCTACCGACAGTAGCAGAGACACTATCCGGAACTGAGTGGAACACAATCGGGTAATACAAGGTACATATTTTTATCTAAAAGAGAAATATCTTCGTGTTTTTTAAACGTCGGAAATTTTGATCAATATTATTTTATGAATCTTCATTTTAGATTTGAAAGTGGTAGCCGATGTTCACTCAAAGCCCATTAAGAGGTATGTCGATTTTTAGTAAACGTTAAGGACATTGATTTGTTTTTGTGACAGGGCAAGAAGTGGTATGGGGTGAATTGAATTTTCACCTAAACGTTTATCATAGGTAATACGAGTGCTTTAGAAATTGTCAATAAATTCCCAACTCGCGAAGCAAGGAGGGGATTTATCGAGGAATTTCCAAAACACGAATGGTATTCAACAGGACTATTCCACTCGTGAAATTATGTTCAGTATAGTTCCAAAATACGCCAAATATTGAAAATAACTGAATGTGTACGTAAAAATCAGAGGTTATGTTGTAGTACATACGCTGTTTATTGGACATCGAAATATAGATCTATGTATATCGCCTGTGAAGATACATGACTCACAGTGTATCATTGGCCAGTAGGTAGAAGCGGTAAGAAAAATCGTTTAAAAAGAGCCTTTTCAGATACACTGCCCTGATTAAGGAATTTGGTATGTGTAGTTAAAAATTATTGGTTTTGTGTATGTAGCTTCACTATACGCACGATTTGTTGAACTCTCCTTTTGCTTGTAATGGTAAGAGTAGAGGTAAGGGCGAGTTGCTATTTTGTTAGCAATGCAGAACAATCTTACTTGCAATTCGTGTACCGATGCAAATAAATTTTCTAATACTCAGAAACGAAAATGACTATTTTCAAATATTGCTAATCTTGTGATTTTTAATTTTTTTTTTATTTATTTATGTTAAACGTGTACTCATCTTTCAACTATTTATAGTTAAAATGTCGGGAAGGGATTCTGGAACTCAAGAAAACGTGCGCAGATAATCTTTTCCCCCCTACTTCACATACAGTTTTTTGACTAAATAATCTAAAGACTAAATACTAAATAATCTATAGACTAAAGCCTAAATAATCTAAATGAGTAAATAATCTACATCTAAGAGGTCTAGAACGATTACTAATCTTAACTACACATCTGCACATAGAAATAGAACCATAAACTTTGGTGGTCCCCTATGTGTGACCCGTCGCCAGTGGCAACTGCAGCGCGCAGCTCTGTAAACGGGGCGCGCGGAGCACGGCGTTCTCTCGCCGGGGAGTGCACTGCGGTAAGCGCTGGAAGGCATTTCCTGTGTGAGCCCCACGTGAGCGGCATGGAAACGCGCCCCGCCCCGCCCCGCCCCGCCTCGCACTCGCGGGAGCTCGCGCGTCGCAAGTGGTGCGGCCCGAGGCGTCAGTATGCGCGGCGCCGCGCCCCCAGCGAAGCGCGGGGTAATTGACAGTCGCCCGCGAAGCCGCCCCGCGGCAGCTGCCGTCGAGACTCGGCTGCCAAAGGAGGCGGGAGGGTCCGGAGGCGACCTCCAGCGCAAACTCTTTGCAATTGAAGGGGGAGGCGGTGCCAGGGGCGCCCCGAGGGGGGGGGGTAGGATCCAACGTAATTGGGGGCCCTGATTTTTTACATTCAAAACGAAAAAATGCATTTATTTCTAATTCATATTGGCCGCTTTAAGTAAGTTCTGATGCGGGGAAATGAATTCTCTTTATGTATTGGGGATGGGGGCAGACCTTTTGTTTGAAATTCCTCGTTGATCTACTGCTCCAGAACTGATATTTCTGGGAACACCTTGGTGAAGGGGAAGTCCCTTTAATTGCTGCTGGTTATAGTGTGTTGTGCAAGATGCATTTTATTAATAATCAATTAAGCAGATTAATTGTAGTTTATATACAATTATACCTATATGTACATTTTACTGCATTGTTAATATTGAGCATTTGACTTGTGTCACACATTACTACACGTTGCTTGCGCAAGCATTCAGAATTTTAAAAAAAATTGAAGGCAGAAAAGTAAATGCGAACGTCTTCTATGAAGTTTTTTTTAAGAATTGTACATAACACTACTTCACAATATTTATGGAAGGGATGGATGACTGTAGGATGATGTATGCAGAAATAAAGTAATAAGAAGCATGATATAAGGGAGTGCATAGAGAACCTGCCGAGAGCTAGCTTTATCCGCCACAAATTCCACATGAATTGCCGGAGTGTCGGACCCGGGTCTCAGACGAGAAAGACATACACATCTGTTATTTCGCCATGATGCCTCCCGATTCGCAGTTTAAAGGATTGATTGAAAAAGGCCACAACTCCGAAGCTGTTTGGCGCGCGCACATTGTTGAAAACGAGAGATTTCCCGAAAAATTGCATAATCGGAGCAAACAGAAAATCGCACCCGCGGAGATTGGAGAACTCATAGGTAGTGTTTCCACTCGTTACAAGTCTCTACCTTCAAACCATTTTTGTTTTATTAAAAGTCTTTGCTGGTGTTGCCTCCCGTCATGCAGAACATCTTCAGAGCTTAATTTATGGTTGATAACTGCTCAAAATTTATATTAATCATACATTTTGATCAGTTTTCTTACTTAATATATAACTTAATTTTCATTGGATCAATAACCGAACCCATAAAAATACAAATGGACAGCTTCACTCAGTTTCGTAAAGATTGGAATGCTAGTATTTGAAATAGTGTATAGAATTAAACTTCTGTGACTAATAAAAAGTCTCCGCTAAAATGTCTCATGGCTCTCGCACTCTTCATGCCCCAGGATCCGGATGCTATTCCTGAAGGGGTGTAGAGATATTTGTACTTTCCGCGAAACTGCCGCTGTCTCATGGGCCGGAGGAATTACGTCGCTGCTGGAGGGGGGTTGATGGTGCTGAATAATGGTATTGTCGTGAAATGTGTAACTCCTAGGGTTCGTTGGTACTTTTGAACTGCATTAGAAGAGTAAGAGTTCCTCCAAACTGCTTGGCATGCCTCGTTCTCTGAGTGGCATCGATATTCTGGTTGAAGAGGTCAGAAAGGGAGCGCAATTAACCGAGACTCGTAGCATAATGTTGCCATTGTATGTAGTGAGTTTTATGCAATGATATGTCACTCATTAAAAATGCATCCAATCGTGATAGAAAGAGCTAACCCATCAGAGAATGAAATGAACTATTTCAAAAGATGCATTTTTCGCTCATTTTTTAAAAACATTAACGTTGACAAAGTATGCGGGGGCCCGTCCCGGTTGCCGACATCGTTAAGGCAGTAGTGCCGTAGCGATCTCGGACCGAAGAGTCCTGCGTTCGAGTCCCGCCTCGGGCATTGTTGTGTTTGTGTTCGTCCTTTCACCCCTTCTATCAACACCATGTCATGTCATCTTCACAGTTACCATACTGTTAAATGCTATGGTGGTCGCTAGTGACCTTGATGCGACCTTAAATTTAAAAAAAAAATGCAGTGATTTCAAACGGAAAACGTGCGTTTTGTGTTCAGATGGAAAACAGTGGTGTACCTCAGTATTTGCTCAATTGAACAAGGCACACTCAACGCAGAAGTCGCGATCGAGATAGGAGTCATTGTCTCAGTCTGTTTTCAGTACTTTTTTGGAGCATATACAATCTTTTTGAAGCATACCACAGAAAAATTAACTAATGTTATAACATTATTATGCATTATGTTCATTTCAATACTCAGTATTTTCATGTTATTCTTTCATGTCAATTGCATAAAAAATTAACAAACAGAATATATTACTTAATTATCAATTCCCTTTCAATTAAAAAAATAATTGCACCTCTCATTTACCATTGAAAAGCCAATAATTACATACGAGGGTAAAACGTGAATAATATATATATATATATATATATATATATATATATATATATATATATATATATATATAAAGCAATGATCGGCATTTTTAAGGAATATCCTATTGAAAAGATACCTAGACAATTGTCTGTAAACAAAAAGCTATGGAATCGAAATATTAAAGTTAGCTCAAGGAGACTACAATACATATCATGTAGCGATGAATGAAAATCAGCTGATGGAGATGGAGAATATGAAAAAGAGTATGTTGTGTAAAGTTGCTCAAGTAGTTTTGGTCTGGCATGAAATCAAGTTTCGGGTATAATACTGGACCGCGCAAAACATTTTCTCCCTTTCTTGAACATTTTAGTAGATCTTGTCCACAATAATCTGAGCTCAAAAGTTGACATTTACATTAACACTTTTAAACTTAAAAAAAAGTGTAAAATATATAAAATGTTTTATTTGAATATCTCAGACGTTTTGCTAACAGAATTTCAAGAGAAGGGTGACGTGTAAGTAGGATAGTACTTGCAGTATTATAATACAAATAACCGCTACCATTGTGACGTGAAAGTATGTACGGTGTCACCACTAATAGTTTTATTTATAATTATCGCAGTTAATATAATGTTCACAAAATTATTTCTAGTATTGCTTAAGTCTTCATTCATTATACGGCCATCCGGCTTCATACAGTACACTTAAGTTTATCATCTTCTTCAACTACTCGCTTATTACTTTCCAGGGAATACCTACCTCTCATGCATTTCTCAACTATACTGACACACGACAACACACATGTACTCATATTTACTCATCTAAAATGTCTCTTGAGTACACCCGTTTTATTTTAGGTTAGAATACATCTTTGTGGTTTTCTCGGCGTATAATGGAGAAATATGAACGTATTACGTCAACGTCTTTTTCCTTCAGCTGAAGGAATTTCGTATTTGATCATCGTGGCTGTGTCCACAGCACTGCCCTCGTAGCAAACTCTGACCCGGAGACGGCGGCGATCACGATTCCCCTCTTCTGAATTGCTTTCGTATTCGGCGCATAAGAAGCGTCGTCGCTTGGCAGCGGCCGGCGCCGTGTGGCACGTACCGGACGGACACTCCACAAAAAACGAAAGAAAAAAAAAGGCTCTCTACTACCTCAGAGGCGAGGAATTTTAGCGGAGCCCCATTCATGAAGCCGACTGGCGAGGCGCACCTCCGGCGTTGAATGGCCCGGGCGGCGATGCCGGCGGCGGGGGCGGGGGCGGGGACGTAGGCGGGGGCGGGGGCGGGGGCGGAGGCCGGGGCGGAGGCGGGGGCGGGGGCGAAGGCGGGGGCGGGAGCGAAGGCGGGGGCGGGAGCGAAGGCGGGGGCGGAGGCGGAGGCGGGGCGGAGGCGGAGGCGGGGCGGAGGCGGGGCGGAGGCATGGCGGGGTTGCGGGGGCAGGCAGACTCTTGCAAGTAAGCTCGCAGCGTCTTGCAACAGTCGTCCCTCCTGCCGCCTCCGTCATGTTCTTCGTTTCTCTTACTATTGTAATATTTAAATTATTCTCTTTATTTATTTACTTATCTATTTATTTATATCAAATGAAAGAATGCAGAAAAACGTATGTAAGGTAGGGAGAAAAACCACGCCGTTTTCTTGTCCTCTGCAGTTCCTACATCATCTCTTTTTCTACTGATAATTGAATTATGAATAAAAGTAGCAGCGAGCGTTGTCTACATTTCATTACAAGGAATGTTTGTTCCAGTATTATAGAAACTATCATCATTTCAGTGCCAAACGATTTTATTTGATAGTACTCCTTTTGAAAAACCTACCCTACTCGTTTTGCAAGAAGCGAAATCAGCTTTTGAGATGACTCTGCTGTTATACAAGGAAAGCTAGATCTTCTGTCCAGAGGAAAGGTTAAACTTTATGCAGCCCTTGCCCTAGCTGCCACCATTGTAACACTTTCCGTCATTGTCTTTGACGCATTCATTGCTGTAATCTTCACAAACGTCGCCGTCTCCATTTCAGAGTTAATTTTTATCGCTAAATGCTGTATTAATTTGTTAGCTTCGTGTTCAATCCTCGTCTCCCCACTTCCGAAAAGCCCGTGTTTTTGCCTTCTCCATTTCTGCCTATGCTTTTCCCTTCCTGTCAACCTTTGTTATATTCTTCGTCGTGGATATAACCGTCAATTTGTTTTCCATTTGAAAATATCGTCATGTCTTCCTCTAGCTTCGTCGCCGACTTCACATTTTGTTCAAAATCCTCTTTCACAATTTCCTTATCTTCGCCATAGTCCCCGACTTTTCCTCTTGCACTATTGCCACAGCATCCATCACTTCGTGTACGTTTCCTGTCATCGGTTATTTATTTGCTACTCAAAACCTTCGCGGAATTGTGTATCACTGATTCGATTTCCTACTGTGCGTTTTTGTTCTACGTCTACGTCGGGTCCTCGCTCCTCCATCGCTCCTGTCGTCTCGCCGCCGCCGCCGCCACCGCCGTCACCGCGGCGGCAGATGTTACTGTCTGTCCGGTCGACAAACTTCGGCCATCTCGCTGGCGTGTTTTCCCTGCCACTTTACCCAAACAAGCGCACAGAATGATTAGTCAAACAGCGGCAGCCGCAGCACGCCGGCGCGGGGGCGGAGGAGCCGGGGGGCGGGGGGGGGGCGAGGCGGCGACGGAGGCGGAGATGGACTTGGCAGCGGAGGAGGTGAAGTAGTTACGGTGGCTAAGAGAATGGCGTGTTGCCGGCGAGAGGAATAGATGTGACAAAGGGAAAGGGCAGGAAAGAAACAGATTAAAATGAGAGGAACAGATTGAATGTGTAAGGAAACATATCGCTCATATTTTTGCAACACTGGCAAAACTCAAAATTTGGCATTTTTTTATTGTTGGCAACAAGAAATAGGAGTTTTCGATCATTCTTTAAAGTAAAACAGTCATACATGTGCTATACAAGGAATGCTATTAAAATCAATAAGCATTCACTGCAGTATTCAATTATTTTGAAACTACGGGGAATGTAAACATCAGAGAAAGAAAATAGGAATCGTAGTTATTTTTGGGTATAGAAACAGTGTTTCTGCAAACCGCGTACACAGAGATAAAATTTCTATAATTGCTGGTAGTGACATAAGAAGTCATCTTAAACCTTCCCATTTCACGAAGAAAATATAAAATAAAATTCATTGAGATATACTTTATGAATGAGCCTTTATATCATGGATATGAGGACCTACAAAAAGACAGTGAATGTAAATGCCACACTGATTATGGTCAGCTTCCAGAGATTAAAAGTGTAAAAGAAGATAGAGAAAAAAATATTCCAACACATACAAAATAGTGAAAACTTTTCACAACTAATGGACATGGATCTCCATTTTCACAATTAATGAAGAAAGATCCAAAATTATCCGATGGATGTAGAGTAAGAACCATATCTTTTCAGCACAACAGTACACTTCTGTTGCAGTGCAATAAAAGTGTTCGATTCTTTGAACCTCACTAAGAATGACCAGTGGTTTTATTATTTTCATATTACTTATTATTGGTTCTTATGTATGTATCGTACACTGTCCAAATTGAGAGCTAGGGACTCGCCTCCTACCTCCGCAAGTAACGTAGAAAACCGTCTTAGCATGCAACACATAACTTTTAACTTATTTTATGCTAAAATACGTTGTTTCCCAATCTCGTGGCGTACGGATTGTATTCAATCAGGTAGGAACGATTAGGGATAAGACGTGATTCTTTTTTTTTTTTTTTTTTTTACAAAAAGATGTTTTCTTGTAACCTCATGTTGTTCGCAAAACTACATTGTTTCTATGGAATCCACTCAAAACAGTACTGAAAACGATGGTCAGCGGACCGTTCAAGATCCTCCTCTTCTAGATCCAGTTCTTTCTATCGTTACGGCCAAGCGATGTCATGTCCCTAATTCTATTATGCGCATTTCCTCGTATTCGACTAGCGTCGGGGATCCAAAATGCAGCACCCAGCTACAATTACTTTCGAGTTATATTTCCGCTGTGCCGCGTAATAGCACTCCTTTCCTAGGACTCATAGTCAGACAATAAATTTGTGGGAGCGGAGTCGGGAGCGGAGTCGGGAGCGGAGTCGGGAGCGGAGTCGGGAGCGGAGTCGGGAGCGGAGTCGGGAGCGGAGTCGGGAGCGGAGTCGGGAGCGGAGTCGGGAGCGGAGGCGACGGTGGCAGAAGTGTTAGAGGAGGCGGTGGCGGCGACTCTCCTGCGCTTGCACACCTGCATCGGCACGGGCCGCCTCCACCGCCTGGTGGGTGGCCGCGAGGCATGAGGCCGGGGGGGGGGGGGGCAGGGCAGCACACGCCACGCGAGGGAGTGGCGTCCGCGTTGAAGGACGGAGACCACTGCGCGCGGGCCGTCGGTCTGGGCAATCGCCTCGCGGAAGCCTTTCCACTGGCATTGCACTTGCGCCTGCGACAGTCTGCGCTGGTGCACCGCTCTCATGGAGAGCCTAACAGACAAGAGACCCCTGAAATAAAAATAATTGCTTTTAAAATACACGTAACTACACATTTCTAAGTTTATTTAAATCTTATTGACAATCAAAACTGTCTATATGTTTTTAATAATTTGAACGGTATTTGTATTCGAACTATCTCTCCAGAATACCTTTCACGATTTATTGATAACAGCTTGATGGAGCTTTTTGAGCAGGTAAACTTTGCAGAGTAGTTTTTTGTTAATTAATCTTACTGTATTTAATGTAGTTATTAATTTTGTAGACATTGATAATATAAATTATCTATTAATTAAATTGAAGTCATCGAATTTAGTCTTTAAAAAGTATGTGTTTTACAAAATGTCTTCTCTTAAATTCTATATTCTGGAGCTGACCTTGCCCGTTTGTACAATAATCTGGGGCACGAAGAGGTCTGGTAAATACTTGTTGTCATTGAACATACAGTCTGACGTATAAGTTAGGTACGTGGTATCAGAAGGTGATACGGAGGTGCTCGTAAGGTACGTGATATTTCGATGACAGCATCAGAACGCGACCTGCAGAACACTCCATGAGATGTTGCCTAAAAATGAGGATCAAGATGTCACATGTGTAACTGCCTTTTATGAAATCATCCACTATATGCCTCCTTATATCATTGGCTAAAAATGATCATTTTTGACCCTTCATGTTCTAAATGTTTGTAAGATTTATTCTAAGACACTGTATTGCAACTCTTAAATGTTACTTAAATGTTAATGCCTCTTATATTATAATATTGGGGTATATGACCTCTTAGGTGGCTCGGGGCATCAGTTGAATTGCAACGACTCTATTTGGGAGGTCGGTTCTAGTTTCGGCGGTGGGAGAATGTTCGACTTAGCTATAGAGCTAGGTCGAATTGAGCCGCTGTCTGGAGGAAACTTCTAACCACCGGCTGCTCTGATCAAAAGTCTTTATATTAACACCAGGCGAATGCCGAAGCAGTAGCACAACAAACGGGCCGCGTACGATCTTTCCGTTTTGTATCCTTAGCCCTTACTTTCACACACTTCCACTTGCAAGCACTACCTACCACATATGTCGGGTGCTTAGAGCATGACCCTGGTGGTGGTCCCCGCTGTCCCCGCGGTCCCCGCTGTCGCTAGGGCGGTCCCCGCTAGTGGGAGATCTGGTTGAAGGCAACTCCACTAGCCGACGTGTAGGTTTGCGCTAGATCTCGCTTTCCTGCGGGGGAAGATCACCGTCACCCCCTGAGTTAAAGCATGCATGACACTTAAAGGAATAATGACCTTAGTCGTTGACACGCCTGTCAACATTCATCAATCAACGATATTTCCTTTCATTGGAACAGTGCAATCAAACTCGTATAATAATCTATGTTGCGGAATGCATGATCTTAATGGTCCTTGATGTGTCCATGCACTTGATTATGACCGTACATGGACGTGTTCTTTGAGGCCGCTAACTTTTGTAATTACGACGCACAGTGCCTACGTAATTCGGGTAGTGTAAAATAGAATCGAAGCGACCCGAACAACGTGCTTGTATCAAAATTGCCATTCTATGGGGCTAGATAGGACATATTATAGAAATCATATGGAATCCGTGGGGGAAAATGTACCAAACTGAACCGTTGCAGGGTGGGCTGCATTTTAAAAAGCAAAGCAATCGGTCACACGGCAAGCATGCCACATCGATCCCATTGGAATGACTATGTCCCAACTAACATTTCGATTAGTGATTTTTTTGTAGATGTTTCAGCATGAATTGGTTCTTTGTCTTATAAACGACTTATTTTCTTGGTACTTCTCAGTTGGAATCTAGCCATTCCAAAGGATCGATACAGCAGAACTCCAAAGGATCTAGTGCAGAACCATTCTGCAAATATAATTACATCAAAGTTTTAGAAAAAAATGTCCAAATCTTCTCACCAATTTCAATGTTTTTCACGACTAAATCTGATCACATACTGTAGAGGCTGCGAGGAGGTAACTCCAAAGCGAACAATACAGGAACACCCACCAAACCCAACGTACCTGCCTCCATGGGATTTTGATCTAATGACCAAATCAAGAACTATTACGTGGGGGACAGTTTAGAATTTATTTATTTAACGTAAACAACAAATTGTGTGACGTACTATAAGGAGAAGTGCTCTGTACAATAGGAAATACGGTCATTGCCGATGACATGAACCTTGAGGTTTCAAAGTTTACAGAAGTGATATAAATTGTCCCTAATGTCTTCCTCACCGTTGGCGACATGTAATGGACGCGAGTAGACATCTTTGAAGGCTTATTGTGAAACGTTCTATAGTTTTGTGTATTTTCTAATAAAGACACCTTGAAGATGTCATTTCTGAATTTTTACATGCCTTACTACAAAAAAAAGAATATGTCCTGTAATCGAGTGCCTAAAATAGGTGATTTTTCGACAGAAAATCTCGAGTAGCGGGCCCTGATAATGAAAAAGAGGAAGTAATTTAGGAAAAATCCTTATCCACTAACACAGAACCCATGTTTTGGGAGTCTTTGATATCGCCTAAACCGTTCAAACGATTTTCTCGAAAATTGATATACCCCAATTTAACGGAACGAACGCCAAGTCCTGAAGTTTGAAACTGAAATTTCGATAGGGAGGGTGGCACTTTTTATGAATCCTGAAATTTAAAATGGTTTTTAAAATAATAGATATTTGTTTTCTGAATGAAACCTTTTGTTCAAAGATATCTTGACATAAGGCCATGTATAATTTGTCGAAAACATGAGCAGTTTTTGCGTACTTTTGCTGGAAATTGGGAAATTTTAAACAATAATTTTCTCGAAAAACAGATACAATTTTTTCTTAAAAAGTTTCCCTCGTATGTATCAAAATAAAGTACAAAATGGTACTGGTCCGATTTTCGAATACTCTTTTTTTCAAAAATTGCAAAAAATGTGCATTGTAAAGATGCAGTATATGGGATAGAGATTTTTGCCATAAATGAAATCTCAAATACATGACCAGATCTTAAAAAATAAACTCAGGTAGAATTTTTTTAAATGGAGTAGTTTATGCGAAATTTCTGCTTCATGTTCATGCGACGTATAAACACATTTTCAAACTGTTCCAATTTTTTCTTTATTTTTTTTTCGACGGATAAAGAAAAGGACATTTGAAAAGTGATAGGTCTTATTATCTTTGAATCCTCTGAATTGTCAAAACTGGAAAACTTTGAAATAATGAAAGAAAGAATGTTCTGCTATAGCACTACTTGTGTACCTTGCCATCTGGAAGAAAATTGTTTAAGTTTTATTTCGTGTCAGGACAATCATTTGGCGGTAATTTCATTGCGCTGACGTAAAAAATAATCTAAGTAGATGTGTAATCTCTGCTAGGTAACTTAAAACACAGAATGTTCTTAGCGATAAAGCGTTTGCAACTTCCGGGAACGATTTCCCGTAATAGAATAAAATGGCCGAGCGAAATGCCGGTTCATGTCTTACCGCTTTTCCGCGATGTACACGTGATTCTAGTACTTTTTCCTACAGAACGATAAATACATTATCATTTTTTCTATTTTCCTTCCCTTTGTCAAATTCAAGGTAATGTCTGTCATTATTTTCTTTCAAGAAAGAGATGCTACATTGACGGAAACTTTCCCGTTTTATATGTAACAATTACGTAATATTATAGTATTACAACATGTTATCCACTAAAATACTAGCAAAAAACGCAAGTAAAGGCCATTGCCACCGTTAATTGTAATTCACCGAGAATGGAAGTGGGAATTCCGAATTGATTGATTGCTTCTGGCTGCGTTAATTCCTAAGGTTATTAGTCCCGCAACGTAGTGCATGTGTTTTTCTTGAGAGGGGGCGGTGATTTTTCCATTCACTGAATGGTGAGATCCGGCACCGACCTACTGTTGGCTAATGGGGTTTTCCCAACCAGATATCTCCCACCAGCAGGGCACCGTCAATCCAGCCAGAACGTTTCCCGGCTTGTGTGGTAATGTAATGTTTCAAATTGTAAATATGTGTGATATGAGAGCAGAACAAGAAATGGGAAGGAAAAATCGCGCGTTCCGTGGCCCGTTTGAGGGGGCTGCACCGGCATTCGCCTGGTGTTGACGAAACCACGGAAAACTGCCGATCAGAGGAGCCGGCCGCTAGAATTGTCCTCCAGACAACGACTGAACTCGACCTTGCTACCTAGTTCCGAACATCCTGCCATCGTCGGGACTCGAACCCAACATCCTCCCGGTCAGAGGTACTGCAGTGACATCAGTAGATGTCCTGAGCCACCTCTCTCGCTATGGGAATCCCCAAACAATGAAAAACGTGTAGAAACGGTACTTTCTCTCCATGTGTCACACACAGATTTTAACTGTTTTTTTTACTTTAAATAAAAGTTTAAAATAGTCATTATTTAGCCACATCGTGAAAAAGGGATCAGTAAAAGAAACACGGGCAATTCCAATTCTAATTTTCGAAGCTTCAGACTTATACCACACACAAATTGGATAACTGACAATGATATACTAATAAACCGAAATATTGTTTACAAAAACGTGCTTCATTGTGCTAAAGTTGTGACAAAACTGTGCCCATACCAATTTGAACGAAATTTTATAATTTCTATTGGATTCCTATACTTCGCGAGTTAAAATTACGTTAAGCGCCTGAAGAAATAGTTGTTGAAAGGAACTCTCTTTCTAATGGAAATGCTTTAAAAAGACAGATTCATTAGCGAAGCGAGTTAGATACTTTAAAGCACGCCATATCAAGTAAATGGACACTTGCCATTAAAAAAATTCATCACATTTTATCAGTTTCACAGTATATTTCCTGAGAAAAACCACTATTAAGTAATGAATATTTGAACTAACACTTAGTGAAACTTGAGAATTAATGGCGTCACTATACCAAAACGCGCCTAATAATTGCGGAAAATGTTTCTAGATTTCTTCATGATAGTAGTTTTTTTAAAAAAACTTTCGTGACGTAAGTAGAAAACTTGTTTATATCACAGTATTCTTAGTTTGACAATACCTTCGCTAAATGCATTATATCGCTGTTAGTATGTATTTAATTTTAATATAGCTTTTTGTGTATGTATGTATGTAAATTGGTATGTATGTAATGTATGTATGTAATGTATGTATTGTAGCGAAACCGATTTCCTCATGCCAGGAAAATTAAATTAAACAAACTGACTCGGCCACCATGAGTTCGACTGGGAACAGATTGCGACATGGCCTCACGCGCGCAACCCTGCTTATCTGACAGCCGTCTCCGCCTCCGGCACATTAAGAAAGTCGTTAAAGGGTCAGTCGTCGACAGATTTACTGTGGAGCACGTGTTCGCATGGCCAGCTGCGCGAACCTTCTATATCGCTTTTGAAATCGACATCCAGTGAATCCGAAATCGACAAATTCTTTCACGGACAACGCCCGTCTTGTGCGAGCATGTTCTAGAAGGGCAAAGAAAATCCTGGACGCTCACAGTTATGCAAAGAGTCGGAACTCCATTCACTACCCCTGTCACCATTGGTCGAAATAACGTAATGCGCCATTTCTTTCGGCCAATAGCGACGCAACTATCTTAAGAAGCCAGAACATGCGAGAAAACGAGTGGGGGGTAAAAGTTAACCTAATAAGATTTGACTTATAAAATTGGCATTCAAAGCAGGGCAGTCGGGAGAGAAACTTCTCTGGGAGGGAGAGCTATTCACCGACCAGAGGCAAGTTCGCCTCTGATGGACTTAGAAAAAACTTCGGTGTGGGCTATTGTAATAGAGCAGAGTAACGTGGGCAGAGAAAATTCTCTGAAGCGGGAATCAGTTGCAAAGTGAAGCGAATGTGTCGCTGCAGGATTTCTAGACTTTCCAAAGTTGCAATTGTGAATAATCACGAGTATCAGAAGAATCCGTGACTGGTTACTACGCTCTTGAAATCGAGAGTGACTGCTGGCCGACCCCGAGCTCAACCAGACTGCCAGGCGCCGTTACAACGCCGCTCCCTCGGCCGTGCCGCCGCCTTCCCTTGGCCGCGCCGCCCCCCCTTTGGGTGACGCCTTCAGACGGCCGATCAGCTGACGTGCGTGCCTGGGTGGGCACAAGGACATCGCCCCGGCCGCGCCCTCTGCGAAGGTTGCCGCCGCCTCCCCTCGACGGCAACGCGCCCGTTTCGGGCCCACAAAAAGAAACTTTACCAAGGCAATATAATTCAGGGTATTCATCCCTGCGAAAATCCTGTAATGCGGTGTCGCGCTAAGACACACTGATCTGTAATATTTGTTACCATTGTGATGCTAACTTTAAGTCTTCCTAATTTCTAAGCTTTACACTGGCTACTAACTTTTCATCTTCTTATCTGTCCACCTAATTTTCAGATTTCTGATCCTATTTACATGTGTAACTTCCCTGGGGCATTTTGAATTATTTTGCCCAGGAATAAAAGTGATTTTACCAGTGATCAAAGTGTTTCTTTCATGTTACCAGTATCTGTTAACGATTCCTTCCATCACCGACTGAGCTATTTCAGGGCCGCTTACCGGGCGTTCTCTCACGAGACGACCGGGAGTGTTACAGTATATAATGTATGTATGTAATGTATGTATATAATGTATGTATGTAATGTATGTATGTAATGTATGTATGTAATGTATGTATGTAATGTATGTATGTATGTACCTGGCGTGACAGACCGAGAAGGTGCTCAGGCGACGGAATTTTCATATTTTGTCGATACACAGGAACGACTCTCCAGGCCTCACCTCTCAGCCACACAACGTAGCTGCAGAGCTTGTGTCCGTGCAGCCCAGAGGTATTGAATTACCTACCAGAACGTAGCCAAAACGTCGAGATTTTTGTCAACAAAGGTTTTGACTGGAAATCGATTTCACCATACTACTTCAAATATCGATAGGTAAACATAATTTTTGTCGGAATAATAATGGAAAATGTTTAGAAATAAACAAATAAAAATCTTCGATCAGGATAAAACAGTTCTTCCGGTGACATGTTACTTTTCTTGTGCATTAGCCGATACGTCAATTTCTAAATGAACAGAAGTACATTTGTATTTAGATATATTGGTTTGTATTCAGATATTTAAGTACAAAAGAATATTAGATCATAATAAATAAACATTCGTCGATTCTTATCGGGTTTTCGATGCAGTTTCGTCCAGATTATGCAGATTCTCCTGATCTTCGAGCAAATGCTGAGATGTCCCCTTGTTTTGCTTCTGGACATGACTGTAACTTCAAATTAACTTCTACCCATAGCACGTCACATACAGTTTTTAACTGTTTTGACGTAAATATATAAAAAATAAAATTTCGGGACTCGTATCAGCATCTGCAGTTATCTTTCCAGCTTGGAAAATAATTTGCGATCCTGTTCCTAGGTATTTTCGATCATATTTGCCAAAGATGTGAGGGACCATATCACGACGATTATCGTCGCTCCACTTAAGTTGTTTTAAGAGTCTAACATGGACCACGAGCGGACGGATAACATATAGACACCTATTCCCGTAAATCTCTTTTTTGGTTATGAAGGATCCACAAAACGTGGAGTCTGACTTCCCAACGTATTAGAGAAAAATTATTTATTCTCTTTTTCGACATCAAGGCCCCAAAATTGGTATTCATCTGACGAAAATTCTTTTCTTTCTACTGCAACGTAGGAATACTTTCTCTTGACCTCGTGAGTACGCTGTAGGCGAGAAAGCAACAAGTAAGTGATTAAATGGCCGCGTGGGGCGGTGTGCGGTGTGCGGCTGCGTGGTCGCGGGCGTCGCTTCGAGGCCATGAGGATGCTCCGTGCGTGCCTCCGTGTCCTCCTCCGGGACTCGCCCTCCTCATTGGCATGTCCCTCCTCGCTGCGCCGCGCCGGCCCGCGCGGCCTGCCTGCCTGCCTGCCTGCCTGCCTGCCTGCCTGCCTGCCTGCCTGCCTGCCTGCCTGCCTGCCTGCCTGCCTACCTACCTGTCTCCCTCCATGCCTGCCTCCCTGCCAGCATCTCTGCCTGCCTGCCTGCCTGCCCACCACGCCCACCGCCGCCGCGCAGGGCTCAACTCGACAGGCGCGCAATGCAATTGTTCTTACTTTCTCGCATTACGAAGGAACTTCGTAAGAGGAGAGAGTTATGTAATCCAACGCCGGAAAACGGCGAATTTTGTGCGGAGAACATTTTATTGCGGGGTCCTTGTAACGAAGCGCGTGTTGGAATATTTTTAGACCTTTCAAAAGCTTTTGACGTCATTGATCGTAACATTTTACTTTCAAAATTACCTTCGTATGGAATTCGTGGTATTGCTCTAGATTGGTTATGTTCGTGCCTTAATCAACGCTTATTTTCAGCAAACGCTGAGGTCTATAACTGCAACACTCGACATTGTAATCATTGTCATCAGGCAACAGTATCATAAGCTCACTACACAAAATTCACATGCAATACGTGTACATTGTTTTACACCTTGCCAGATGCTATTAGACGATTAAATTCGATACAAAAGTTGAAGTCCCTTGTAAAATCTTTTCTTCTGAACAAGTGTTACTATACAATTAGATGCTATACCTAGCACTCAAAAGGAAAGTAATATTAATTTTAACTATGACATTTAGTGTATTATTTACCATTTGGATTGTATAATTGTAAACAACTAGTAACAAATAATGAACTTCAGCTTCCGGGTCAATGACCCCATCTCGATCACGTTTTCGTCCAGTTTCCCTGATCCTCGAGCAAATGCTGAGATGGCCCGTTGTCTAGCGTCAGGACATAACTGTAACTTCAAATTAACTTCTCCCCATAGCACGTGACACACAGTTTTTAAACTGTTTTTGAATTCAAATTAATAAATAAATTGAAAGAAGTGGATATATCCTGTTGCTAAATATCGAAACCAAATCTCTAACTCGTGGTGTAGCCAGAATTCTTGTTCTGTGGGTTCTTGATACCGAGGAATTGATTGAACGTTTTTTCTCTGTCAGTCCGTCTGTGGACAAGACAACCGCCTAAATCGTTCAGCCGATATTTATATTATATTATTATGTACTCATTTATTTTATGTCAATTTCCGTCAAGAACAGTAAAAACTGTATGTGTCGTATGGGGAGTAGTATAATTTGCGCACGCTTGCTTGAAATTCAGAATCACTTCACCACCCAATGTTGAAGAAAAGTATCAAGAATGCGAGGTTAGCATCATTTGAAAACTAAACATTTTCTCTCCTGACTTATAGAAATCATATTTGCACGAACTGCAGATTTGATTTTCTTGTGTTGCTTACAAAATAGAAATCTCCACTCTTACTTCTACCATAACTTGCAAAAGAAGAACCCAACAAAATGTGCTGATAGTGAAGCGGCATTTATGTCCAGAAAACAAATGTGCCTTCTCAACAGATGAGAGAAACTAGACGAAAAACAATATCGAAAAGCTTGCCATTGACCCGGAAGCTCAAGATCATCAATTGCTACAGGCATTATATTTACTCTGAGAAGAGAAAGTATTGTAATTATCCGGGATAAATATGCTGATTTTGTGAGAAGAGAAACACGTTTTGTGGGTCCCTAATACTAAAAAGGGAAAATTGTATTGCTCATAAACGTAGTATATTATTTTCTCTTTACCTCGTGCTTAAAATTCAACGTTGAAGAGGTTCTTGATACACAAGAAGTGTTGTTTTTTTCTCAAGAAGTTTATCCGTCTGCCTGTCACCTGCACAAGGTCCTGAAATGAATTTTCACAAAATTCGATATTTCCCAATCGTTGTAGATTTTGACTAATTTGAGACGCATCTATTATATTTTGGTGGTACTTTTTATAAATCCTCTAGGGCATTTCCAAAGTTTTCTCAAAATAGTCTGCAAATACTTTCCTTTTTTTGTCGTATTGAGCAATCTAGTTACTCTGAGGAAAATGGCGCAGCTCTATTTTTAGTAAACTCACAGTAACTTATAGGAAACTCCAACTTTCTTTTGAAGGACCGAGAGGTGTACGAATATGTGCCTTTGTCCCATTTACGAAATTAAAATATTTTAACATAAACTTACAGAAAATGATTCTCATATAATGCTAAACACATCTAGCATTAGTTCTTAAATATAAAAAATATTCCTCCTGTTATATTCCATTTTACTCTGGATTCCATGCTTTGGCACTCCTCCATTGCGATTCAGAATGTCATTGGTATGCGACTGATATGAAGTAATGAGTACTAATGTCTTCCTAATTTGTATCAGTTTATGAGCCTGCGGAGTACATTGCGTTCGTGAGAGCTCTTGTCACCGTAACTGCTTCAATCGCTATTTCATTGTTGGTGATACGGCAGTATTAGTATCGATGCCGCCATATCGATTCAGTAGAACGAATAATGAATATCCAAATCCACATCGTGAATATAAAAGTACTAGTTTCAAGAATTAGAAGAACTAAATAAAACTAAATGCATTTGAAAAATAAAAAGTTTAATTACGTATCAACTATCAACAGTATCTTTAAAAACGTGCATACATTTGTTACAGAATTGGATACACTCGGTAATATATTTTACTACAGCGTCTTTACGTCAAAAGCCGATGCCGATGCAGATTTTTATGGTGGTTGCAGTACATAACGACGATGGAGCATGTATGTCTTGTACCCAAGGAGTTAACTTTCTAATTTCAAGAGTGTAAATACGGGGTTTTAATGTAATTTAGGTGGTAATGGATAAAGTGCATATTGTTAATTTAATTCTATTTTTTAGCACCAATTCTTGTCCTTCCGTTTCGTTGCCGCTATACTAAGTCAGGGAATCTTTGTTCTTATTCGTGGGGTCAAAGCTCTGAAGTTCAAAGAACTATTTTTTTATAGAGTTACGTTTATACGTGTGTACACGGGTAATTTTGTGAAAAGCAGGTGGCCACCGCGTGTCGGGTTCCAGTTAAATAGCGCACGCAACGGTTCTTTCCTGATCGTCTCCGCCCCCGACGCTGCCACTGCCACGCCCCCTCCTCCCGACTGCTCTGCTGGCTTCGCTCTCACCGCCCTCCCTCGCTCTTTCCCCATCCCATCTTTTTTCACCCCGCCTGCTCCCTCACGCTCCCAATTGCCCGGACACGGCGTCGGTGCGACGCAGCCCATCCCATTTCGCCTCCTCCACAATCGTCCCGCCCCCTCACACGCCATCTTGTCCCCATACACACCGTCTCCCCCATACACATCCCGTTCCGCCCTGAACAACCCGTCCCACCCCCAACCACCCTGTCCAGTCTCCACACACACCCTCTCACCTCTACATATTTCCGCACACCTCACACAATCCGACTCACCCTCACACACCCCTTTCCGCCCCCCACACACTGTCACTTCTCCACGCCCCCGGTTTGGCCCCACACAGCCTGTTCTACGTCCACACATCCACTCTCGCATCGTACACCGCGTTTCGCAACCACATACCCAACACATGTTGTCGCGCTGCCCCTTTCCGTTCTGCCGCACTATTGCGCATCGATCCGTCTAGTTTGCCCCGGGCCGCCCTACTCTTTTCTGCTCCGCCCCTCTTTGCCCTGACCGTTTCCCTCTACCCCTCCGAGTTTGGTTGCGTTCCGTCCATTCCTTGACCGATTCGCCCCATCTCGTCCACCCCAACCCCCGAAACCTCTCTTTTTACGCTTCCCGTCCCTCACTTCCCCTTTCTGCCCTGCTTTCTACAGTTGTAACATTCGTTTCGTAAACTACCTGCCTTTCCAGATGCTTCCTTCGCAATTCCCATACCAGTCTGCCCTCGCCGCCAACCTCTCGCGCTTCCCCGTCGTTCCTGGTTTCCCGCTCTCTTTCGACGATAACAGTTCGAATTGTCTCGTAGGTAGTTTTTTCTTATCTCTTTCAAGATTTCCCTGATCACTACCGAGCGAATGCCGGAAAGCACTGTAACAAACGGATCAGTGGTCGCGCGTATATTTCCTGTGCCATCCTCGCTCCTACCTCTGCCCTACCCACACACACACACACACCTTCGTTCACTACATTACTACTCATGTCGGAAGATCAGAAAAGGGCTTCGAGCTTGTTCCGGATGAAGCAGTGCCCCTCTGCCGGAGATACCCGGTGGAGGGAAACGTCTCCAGCAGATATGTAGGTCGGTCACGGATCTCGCATTCCAGTGGGGGAGAAGCACCGTTACCTCCCGGGATACAACATGCACGACACTTAAGACATTAACTACAGCGTGCCCGGGAAAAATTTCAATCAAACCTGTGCCGACTTCCCCAACGTCGCTGTCTCCATCGTTCCCACCGCCGCCACCGCTGCCCCTGCGGTCGACGCCATCGCCCCGTCAACGCCACCGCCGTCACCGTAGTGGTCCGCCCCCGCCAGCTTTGTTGCCCCTCCTCCTCCCACACTCCGGGCTCTCGGCGCTGCAGCCGCGTCCAGCGCGACGCGAACGATCTCCACCCCCGCGCGCCTCAAGCGGCAGACCACCTGCGCGCCCGGCCGCTCCGCTCGCGCGCTTCTTGTCTCCTGCTGCGCCCCGCCCCACCCCGCCCCGCCTCACCCCGCTCCGCTCCGCCCCACCCCGCTCCGCCCCGCTTCGCCCCGCTTCGCCCCGCCCCGCTCCGCCCCGCTCCGCCCTGCTCCGTCCCGCTCCGCCCCGCCCCGCTCCGCCCCGCTCCACCCGCCCCGCCACGCCCACCCCGCTCCGCCCCGCCCCGCCCCACCCCGCTCCGCCCCGCCCCGCCCCACCCCGCTCCGCCCCGCTCCGCCCCGCTCCTCCCCGCTCCGCCCCGCCCCGCCCCGCCCCGCTCTGCCCCGCTCCGCCCCGCTCCGCCCCGCTCCGCCTCGCTCCGCCCCGCTCCGCCCCGCTCCGCTCCGCCCCGCCCCGCCCCGCCCCGCTCTGACCCGCTCCGCCCCGCCTCGGCTTCTTCAGAGAAGGACGCATAAAGTCGGCGGGAACCAGCGTGTTCTCGGAGAGACGCGCCGCCTCGGCCGACGTGGGAAGGAGTGGGGAAGGAGAGGGGAAGGGGAAGAGGAGGGCGCGAGTGGGGTTCAACGGAAACGGATCCGTTGCAGGGTCCGTCCGCTCTTCCCGTGCCCATAAGTGTCTTCCCGCACGTAAACGTTCGCCGGGGGAAGACCACCCAGCTGAAATTCAACTGGCCGACTTTAAATGTTGCTGGATTTTATTTTCTCTCGGAGGAACCCTTGTCAGTGGATATCGTTTCAGACGTTGGTTTCATTACAGCTTTAAGAGGATTATTATTGCTGGAATTTTCGGTTTGATTACAACACATTAATATTGTGAAGTTTTTTCGCATTTATTAATTTAGCGTGTTTATTTGGTTTGTGAAATACGAAGGCCTGGCACGATAGACGTAGTAGATGCTTTAATATATATTTCATTAAGGTTAATAATGAAATGTATGATGGCGCTCATTGTAATTAATGCGTCGTTAAAATGTTTAGAGAAGATTTTCTATCACTTAACAGTTGTTTTATTACTTGTGCATGTAAATGATGAACAGTATTGGAAGATATAATATATTTTTTCTTTACTTATTTCAATTACAGATGTCTTAGACCAACTTGAGTTAGGGAAGAATCAGCAGTTTATGGTAACATTAGTAAGAAATAAATTGTAATTTAGTAACGAACTATCTTTTAAAATAATAGCACATATTTATTTATTTACGAACTATCTTTTAAAATAATAGCACATATTTATTTATTTACGAACTATTTTTTAAATAATAGCACATATATTGTATTTGCAATTAGTACAAAGTGTTTTCTTTTACCTTTTTGGTCTATGAAAGCTCAGGAAAAAGAAAAATGGAAGGCAATTTTTTGGGGGGCATAAAAACTTGAACACTACTGCTACAGCAGTCAGAGGTATTGTAACCAAGAAAACGAATTCGTGACACAGAATTTAACAGGCCTGGAAAATACAAACCCCAGAATAAAAAACGCGGAAGGCGGTAAATCAACCCGTGCTTTGCAGTGAAATTTTCAAAACAAAAAAAACAACAAAACAACAACAACAAAAAACATGAAACGAAAAGCAAAAAAATGTCCTTTGTCGTCCAGTCGGAACAGCAGCGCCTTCTTGGGTGGCGAGTGCAGAAGTCAGAAGTGCGTATTCGCAGAAGGGGTTAAGCCGGGGCTGAGACGTGTCGTGGCGAGGAGGAAACGCGGACTTATCTCGTTCCGCGAAAGCCCGCGCGGAAACAAAGGGCGGCCGGGGCTCGTAAACGATGGCGCTGCAGCGGACAATCGCGCGTCCGGCAGCTACGGAGCGCAGGGGGGGGGGGCGGTCAGCGCAACAACAGCGCGTGAAACGGAACAATGCGATGAGATCTCCGAGTGAATGGCAGCGTCAGAATGCAGTTGCTCGAAGAACCACATCATCGCTATTTTTTGTTAGCTGGTTATGATATTGAGTTATATTCTCGTTAAAGTTCCATACCTATCGACACGACACGCCTCCTGCAACACAGACGCTAGACGGACACTTTTATGGAATGGGGGAAGCGGGATGGGATGTGGAATCAGCCCATCGCCATCCCCTACTTTTACTTGCTTCATAGTGACAATTTTTTTTTCAATTCTGCTAATTTATAATCTGTTCTCTTGGAACAATTAGTAAATGATATACAAGATAGTAAATGTATTAGTTAATGGTGACAAAAAATAGAACTACTATGGCCTGCGTAAAACACGATCTTGAAGGCATGAGTTGTCCCTTGAGCTCCCCTTGCTAGGGTCTTCTTGGTGACATTGATCAATTGATTCCAAAAAGTTGGCGTCTTATGTGTATTATGCCATCGTGTTCAGCAGTTACCGGTGGGCATCAGCTGTTACCGGTAACGAAGGTGTGGACACCACTTTGACCAAAGATGGGAGCGTTGGACGGTAGGAGCCGATGGTGTGGCTACATGCGTCAAATTTTTGGGGCTAGTGCGGCAAATATTTTCTTCTTGATTCAGCTACAGATTGTATGTGATATGTATAAGAGAGCGACGTAGGCCACCGTTAAATGTCGATAATGAAGGCAAGGAACCCCCTGTTTACTAGGTGCCAGACGATCTTGCGCTGTACGATGCCCGTTGGATAAAGTATTGTTCCAGCATTTGCTTGGAATCGATCTCAGGAAACAATGGAAACGATCGATATAAATTCGACGTTGTAGAAAATTCAAGCCTCAAGAAATCTAATCCAGACAGTAAAGTCGGGTGAAGAGGGTAAAAAATTATAAAAATCAAATTTACAGAAAACATTTTGTTATGAAAACCAACCGCCTTAATTCCTTACAAACACGCATCTTTGAGTTCTTTAATAATAGTTGTTTATGCAAACAGCTTATAATGTTAAGCTTTATTGCATGAGTACATGTTTTGAAAACATATTAGCAACATTATAAACGAGTTTCATACCTATATTTTTGTATAACAGTATTATAAATTTCTAAGAGAATTATAAATATTAGGGAATTATAACTTAATTTTGCGAAATAACTTTCTTGTGGTGACTCGGGTATTTGATATCTAATACGTCATTTCTGCCGAAAAATACCCGATCATGAACGACTTCCAGTAACAGAAAAGGTCTTATAAACGACCTTTTCTGAAAGACCGAAAGACTAATCGTATATATATATATATATATATATATATATATATATATATATATATATATATATATATATATATATATATATATATACGATTAGTCTTTCCTCACGTTTTCGTACAACTGAGTTTCTTAAATGTTTTCCAGCTTTTCTGCACTCTGTAGAGGCATAGAGGATTCGGACAGTCTAGCGAATCACGGTCTTGTGATTCAAATCTACAATATTTTTATGAAGAATTGTAATATAAAGTATAGAAATTGAAGGAAATGGAACTTAGGTATCTCCTAAAGAAACGTGGCGATAAGTGGCTACGTTGATAACCAATGAGACTGAAGATCGGCTGGTAATTCGTTCGAGTTGCGTTGAACGCGCAGATCTGCAAAAGCTCAATTGCTATAATGCACGCAACCACAACGCAGAGCTTCTGGAGGCTGGATGCACTGGCCGGTCCGCTATTTTCTGCCTTCAATTTCAAGAGGATACCGAAGCAATACCTTAACAATAGCCCACAAATTCCGCACATTTTTTTTTGCTTCTCCGTCGTGCTTCTAGTCCCATACTTAGGGGCGGGCCTCTCCAGGTCCCGTAAGCTCCTTTCCCGCTAAAGTCACGAGAAAGCATTTCTGAGAAATGCATTCCTTCCTGCAGTACATAAAACATTAATTTGTATTATAAGGAATGAAAGATGAAGGAAAGGCATAGGAATGAAAAAGAAACAACGAAAGAAAGAGAAAGAAGGAAACAGAGAAAGAATGGAAAAATTAAGAATGGAAAAACAAAGTGACAGTGATAAACAAATAGGAACATTCCAACTGAGTGGAATGAGCGTTTTACGAGAAGCCGAGTCACAAAATTGCGAATAGTGGAGTAAGGTATGACAAAGTAAATGAAACAACTGCTGAAAACCGTGGGTGGTAGCTGATGGAACCGATGCATTCCACCGGGGCTGTCGTAGACAAGAGCCCTGAAAAAGGACCCCGCCGACCCTCAATAAAAATTGCAATTGCTATTGGGTCTACACTGCACCGCTCCTGACACGTAGCTACGCCTCTGAAAAAACAACTGCGATGGGTTGTGTTAGAAAATTATTCCTTGACGGCGAATTTATGAAAGGCGAATAATCCTCAATATGCTATTTGGCGATGGCCAAAAATCGCCAGTATTGCGTTTGAAATAAATATTACGCATCTTCGATACTGAAAATAGAAATGTACCTGTGCAGGCAAAATAAATCCTTCGACAACTTCCACCCTAAACTGATCTTCGATTCACTAACATCGGAAACAATGAAACTAAAAAATGCAATTAAATCGTTTCGTTTCCTGGCGGCAAATGAGGGTATCGAAATTCTGCGGTATCGCTCGAAGCGAAGTAAGAAATTCACAGAAATATATTCTGTAACTAGGATGGGTCAATCGCCCCAGCGTGTATCTGTGGGCAACAGGTGTGGACCGCTGCTTGTTGAGTGAGCTCGGTAATTGGGGAGAGTAAGAGAGGGGGCTAGTCGGCTTTAGTCTAGAGGAAGGCAAGTGGCCCGCGGGCAGCCTGACCCGAATTCTTGCATTTGAGCAGCCTTGTATTGGATGACGTTGAGTTCCATATTCGACTGCTACGCACAGGCGAAGCGTGACGCTTACGCCTTTATAGCCTTTTCTTCTCTGGGAAGATCAGAGTGGTGGGTTGTCATTACCTTCTACTATTTTAAGGATCATAGGATGATCTTCAAGGATGAATATTGATAATAGATGAAGAATTGAATGATGTTAAATGACTAGCTGTGCTGTGCCAATGCTAGCAAAATGCAACCACATGGTGGAAACACCCATGCCTTACACGGTCACCGACCCACTGTCTAGGATATAGTTAAAGATCCGGGTCACAGGCAGGCGAGAAAGCTATTGTAAGTCGCTGCGTTTCAATACAATTGGTGTATTTACCCCACCCCCCTAGAAGTTGTTTTCTTCTATATTTTTAGAATATTCTAGAAGGATTCGTCTAAACAAATGGTTCACTGATTCCTTGTTTCGCATCACCCATTGATCAGCTCCTGTTCGATAAACCCTGTATTACGAAAACCGCTAGTCAGCGCTTATTTAAACGTAATTACCGCGGTCGTTCTCTTGAATAAGCAAAAGATAAATACAGTTGGTTTATGGATTTAATGTTAGTTTTAGGTCACCATTTAATTTTTAGATGGAGAATGTTGCCTCAGTATTAAGATAACGCACTGTCTAACAGTCTGGCATATGTTCAATACATCCATTATATTGAGTGAATTCTTTGAAAAGTTTGTGATCCCATTTGCAACGGACTAAGATTTAATTTATTCTCTCTCCGTTTTTCTGTTAAAAGTTCATTTTTATATTTCGACTACAGAGTTACAATCGTAAACACTACACTTTTAGTCGCAAGCAAGATAAGGATAATCAGACTGCTTTGTTTAGAAATTTCTATATTTCTTCCACTTTCAAAAAGATTCACTCGATAATTCATAACGGGTAATATGTAATGATATAGCGAGCAACCTAAGTATCGAAACAGTCGAAATTTCTGGGACGTGAAAAATCTCCTTCGGAAACTCGAGAAGCGGAGGAAGAAATTCAATAGCATTCTATTTGCAGCCCGGCCGCTCCACGCGCGGGCTATCTGCCATCTCCGTAGGAGCTCTGGTTGCCCGCGCGGGGCTCCGCGGCCGCGGCCGCGGGCGGGGCGGCGGTGGGCAGCGCTGAGCCAGCGCTCGCACCCGCGCCCGAACCCGCGTGTGTCCGCTGGCCGAGCGAGTGCGGGCGCGCGCGGGGCCAGCCCGGGCCGCGCCGAGATCTCATCTGGCCTTTGAATGGCGGCTAATGGGCGAGTTTACTGCACGCTTTTCATTGTGCGAGCGGAGGCGGCCGCCGGCGAAGCAGCCACCTGCCGGCGCTCCGACGCCCCCGCCCCCGCCCCCGCCTCCGCCCCCGCCACCGCCTCCGCCCCCTCCACCGCCTTCGCCTTCGCCTCCGCCTCCGCCCCGCCTCCACCCCCACCACCACCTTCGTCCCCGCCCTCGCCCCGCCTCCGCCTCCACCCCCCGCCCCCGCCTCCGCCTCCCCCGCCTCCACCTCCACCACCACCTCCGCCCCCGCCTCCGCCCCCGCCTCCGCCCCCGCCTCCGCCCCCGCCTCCGCCCCCGCCTCCGTCCCCGCCGTCCCTCCGTCGCTGCCTCCGTCCCTGCCACGCCTCCGCCTCCATCGCCACCGCCATCTCCGTCCCCGCCTCCGACCCCGTCCCAGTCCCAGCGTTCGCGCCCCCGCCACGCCTCCGCCACCTCCGCCCCCGTCCCCGCCTCCGCCACTGTCTCCGCCTCTGTCTATGCTTTTGCATCTGCCTCCGCCTCCACCCTCCCCTCCGTCTTCGTCCCCCCCCCGCTTCCGCCTCCACTTCCACCTCAGTCTCAACTCCCGCCTTGGCCCCGCCCCCACTCCTCCTTGGTCGCCTCATCTCATTTCACCCACCACCCCTCTTCGCTTCTACCGTCGCACTCCCACCCCTCCTCGCCTCCGCCACATCTCCGCTCCGGCCCAGTTCCTAGTTCAACTCAGGCTCCTCCTCCTCCTCTATCTGCGTCTGCGCCTACGGCTCTAACCCTCTCTCCGCTACCACTGTCGCCCCGTCACCTCTGCCTTCGCTACCTCCGCCACCGTCTCTGCCTCTTCCTTAAGCCTCGGCGTTCGCTACCACCTCGGCGCCCGCCCCGCCATCGCTGGCGCGCTCTCCTGTGCTCCTGACTGCGTTTCGGCCCCGCTTTGACCGCTGCCACCCTCGCCTTAAACGTCTGCCGCCTAAAACGCGCTTCCGTCTCCTGAATGGCATTCGCTCAGACCGTCATCATATCCCACCACAGGTCTTTAGTCATGTCACAGTTTCCGACCTTCCCCGATCGCCGTCTTCACCGATCTTAGTTACGTCGTTTCCGATCCCGCTTTGCCCCTCTTCCCGATCCCCCTCCTCTTTTCAACCACCGCCCCCACTTCCTCCGATTTAGCGGCATGTTGCCGTCGCCATTCATACTGCGCTGCCGCACTTACTTTTACCGTCAGGAACCCGTGTTGTCGTCTCCATCATATTTGCCCATGTCATCGCATCATACCTTATACCTCCCGCCGTTAAGACGATCTTGTACCCTCAGTGACGAACCTACTCACCTAAACGCTCTCGTCAATTTTGCAACGCCGGCCTACTGAGCAGCCATTTTCAACGCTGCCGTCTGTCCGATTTTGTTATGCCGTTGGTGGTTTCTTCCTCATTGCTGTTGCAGTTCATCCTCCCTGTCACCCATCCGACCACTTGAAGGACACAACTAAGTTCGTTTTCATCCGAAGCAAGAACTGGAGGGAGGGCTGCTTCATTCCAAAAATAAAGAGATGAAATTTAGCTGACCCTCTCAAGCTAACGTTTGGTTCATACACCCTATCTGCTTCCCCTATTTACGTGCATAGGACCCTTTCCCGTATATTACCATATATACCCCCGACACTTGGGCTTTGACGTACCTTCACCTTCATGAAAATCGCGGCTTGATGTTGACCCTTGCTGTTGACGACGTACACATCCTTTTCAGTGCCTCGCGATTTCTGATTTATTTCGTCAAAAAAAGCAAAAAAAGTGTATGTGACCCATGGGGGAGATGGCTAAACTGAATTTAATGCAAGAATCTCTTGCCCGCCATTTCACTATACATAATTGAATGATGACTGCATGGTATCAAAATGATTTGTTAGAAACCTTCGAAAACTAGAAATTTACGTTCCTTAGTAATATCTAGTATTTGCATGGATTATTCCACTCGTGCAATTACAACCAATAGTGTTTAACTATACATACAATGCTCCAATCAGGGCGATGTATATCGCGGGCGGCTTGATGTTGACCCTTGCTGTTGACGACGTAAACATCCCTTTCAGTGCCTCGCGATTTCTGATTTATTTCGTCAAAACCAGCAAAAAAAGTGTATGTGACCCACGGGGGAGAAGGCTAAACTGAACTTAACGCAAGAATCTCTTGCCCGCCCTTTCACTATACATAGTTGAATGATGAATGCATGGTATCGAAATGATTTGTTAGAAACCTTCGAAAAGTAGAAATTTTCGTTCCCTATTAATATCTAGTATTTGCATGGATTATTCCACTCGTGCAATTAAAACCAATAGTGTTTACGTGTATATACAATGCCCCCATCAGCGCGATGTATCTCAAAAGTTTATCGCTATTTCTATCCGATTTTTCTTACTGCTTCTAACACCTGGCCAATAATAAACTATGACTTATCTAGTTTAGGAGGCGTTATACTTTGATCGCTATGTCGATGTTCAATTAACAGCGTATGTACTACAACATAACCTCTGATTTTAACATACACTTTCTGTTATTTTCAATATTTGGGGCATTTTGGAATTCTGTTGGACATAATTTCACGAGTGGAATAGTCCTATTAAATACCACTCATGCTTTGGAAATTCTCAGATAACTCCCCTCCTCGCTTCGTGAGTCAGGAATTTATCGACAATTTCCAAAGCACTCGTGGTATTACCTGTGATAAAAGAACTTCAGATTCGATATCATTGTTTTGCTAACAAAACAGCAACCCTCATCACTGGCTATAGGCGGACTCCTACCACAAGTAGCAAAAAAAGAAGCTCAACAAAACGTGCCCGTAGAGAAGGTGCATTTATATCCACAAGCAAAACAAAGGAACCATCTCAGCATTCGCTCAGTGTATCAGAGAAACTGGACAAAAAACCTGATCGAGATGTTGCTCTTTGTCTCAGAAGCTGAAGTACATTACTTACATACCTCGATCATTCTCGTCTCTTCCCCACAGCATCCTTGAGTCTAAGCTAAGCTCCTGCTCCACTGTCATCTCAAACCTCACTCAATTCATTCCCTCCGTCCATCCCTTAGTCAAACCCTTCCTCCTTTATTTATCTGCACACACCGTCTCTCACTTTCGACTTCACAGATTTCATTTCTTGACCATGTCGCTCCGCCACCCTACGGTCTCTGCAGCGTCTACGGCCTGCACTCTCACCTATCTCTCACCTCGACCCTATCTCACCAATTTGTCCAGTACCGCCACCAACCCTCATATTCCATCGCCTTCATCAGGACTTTTCCTCCTCCTTTGACTCTGCCATCTGTCTTCTCCGTCACCTATTTCTCATTGTCATCTTCCTTCCCTTTCCTCCTGCCTTTATCTTTTTCTTCACCTCCTCCTTCCACACCATTCCCTTGCTCACCTACTCCTCCCCTTCCTCCCTTTTTGATTCTCTCCTCCACATCCTTCTCTTTTTCTTCTTTCTCCTTCCTCCTTTTCCTCGCCCTTGTTTTGTTCTTCTTCCCTTTATGTGTATCCCTCACCCCACTTCCTTCTCTGCCTCCTCCTCCATTTCCACCTGCACTTGTCTCCCTTCCCGCTCCGCCTCTCCCCCGGCCGGCAGCACTCCGAGCGGGACGTGACCGCCCATAGCCTTCCCGGATTGAGGGGCCGCCACGCCACGCACGCCGGCCGGCGACGCGCGCTTCGCGTTTCCGCTTCCACTTCGCGCCTCTCCACCTGCCTCCGCGGCCAGTGCTCCCCGCTCCCTGCGCCGAATACCAACGAGAATTCTGGGGAATTGGCGGAAAGCAATGGTCACCCCTTTATTTATATCGATAACCACAACAACATCAACATCAACAACAACTACAAATAATAATAATAATAGTAATAAAAATAATAGTAATAATAGTAATAATAATAATAATAATAATAATAATAATAATAATAAACGACCATTGTGGAATCACGACCATTGGTGAATAATGAAATAATATTGCCAACGTTTCGAAATATTTAATTTCTTCATCAGGGCTAGAGTATAAACAATGAACAGTGCATGAGGACAACATACATTACAATAAATTGATTAACACAAATAAAACCATAAAATTAAAAAAGTAAATTATACACTAAGATAAATAAAACACCAAAGTATAGAAAGTACACACCTTACTAATAATCATGGAGGTAACGTCCATGTCGAGTTCAGTGTGGTGGCTTGAAATGAAACGTTACCTGTATGTCCTCACGCCCTGTTCATTGTTTATACTCTAGTCCTGATGAAAAAATTAAATATTTCGAAACGTTGGCTAAATAATTGTTTCTCTAACCACTTTGACTAATCCCGTGAACCAATTTTATTCAATAATAATAACAATAATAACAATATTAACAATAATAACAATAATAATAACAATAATAACAATAATAACAATAATAACAATAATAATCATAATAATAACAATAATAATAATCATAATAATAATAAAAACAATGCCGGTCAGATCGCTGAGATCGTTAAACCCGTAGCGGTCGCGGACAAGATCATCGCGGGTTCGAGTTCCGCCTCGGATATGTGTGCCTTTGTGTTTATCTGTACGTGTATGTCCACCTCTCAGCCCTCATAATCATCATCATTACATATTCTGTACCCCAAGGCTAACCACCCTGGGGCGTAAAAGACTTAGTTGAAATGCTGATCTATCTAGTAATGTTTCACGTGCTATCCCCCGGGAAAAAATATGACTGGGCCTTGGTGAGTAAAGCAGCACGTTCGCGTGGTCTATAGAAAGGCCAATTGGCGACGAAGAAAATTAATAACAATAATAGTAACAACAGTAGCGACATCCATTGCTTCATTGTGCGACCGAAGTGGCCGCCGGCGAAACAGCCACCTTCCTGTCGGTTCTCTAAAGGCCCATTCACAATGCAAAGATAAACATAAGCATAACGCACAGACGTAAACATTAATATACGTGATAGACTCTAGTATTCACAATGACACAAACGTAAGCAAAATAAGAGTTTCTATTGGCTGTGAGACATTCCAGTTTACAATTGGTTGGATGTGAGAATCGTTTTCCAGGTATAGACTGTGTTCAAGGCCCATAAGGCGTTAGTTAGTCTACCGACTTCGCTCCTCTTTCGATTTTGATTTAACGTACTGAGATTGGTTCATTTCTTGTGTAAGCACAGAAGCTTGAAGCTTGTAAACTTTGAAGTTTTCGTCTTACGTGTTATGCTGATGCGAACGCATTGTGAATAAGTCCGCTTATGGACGTAGTCCTAACTTTTATGTGAACGCCATGCTTATGTTTGTTTGCATTGTGAATGGGCCTTATCGCTCGCACCTCCAACTCCGTTCCCCTTGTATTTAAGACATAGCATAAAGTCTTAAAAAGAGATTGGAAATCGAGATCAGTCGGATGTGAGGCTTAAAGGCATTGGTCGTTCAGATAGTGATCGTAGCTCTGGGATTTTTTCTGCAAATTCTGTGCAAGTTGTTCATATTAAAAAAGGTACAATTACAGTTCGAAAATAACAAGTGAATTTGTATAAATCCTTTCTTGTTAACGGATGTTTGTTTGAATGTTTGTTTCCCCATGTCTATATGTTTTCTCCAGGGCTAGTATAAATCTAGTTGAGAAATGGGGTAGTCATTAGACCATTCTCTTAATGAATAATACACACAACGGTTTTTTATAAAATTTGATGCGGGGGTTTGCCAGTGGTTTCAACTGATTACTGAAAGTAAGGAACACACTTTCTGCAATTACTCTGAAGCCTCATTGGCACGCCCGGTGAAGCTTCGAACCTCCTCCCAGCCCCTGCCCCCGCGGCTCCAACGTGGAGTCAAACTCCACAAACAAACATTGTATTGGCTCAGCAAGAAATCATAACTATTATTGAAATCTAATATAAAAATGAAGAAGCGAATATGTACATTTTTTGGTCGATTAAGTATAAAATAACGGAATTAATGCAAATAAAAGCGTTATTACCTGTTCAATAACCTGAAAAGGCATGTCGGTCAGCAACGACGTCACGAAAATTATCCAACGTCAGTCCTGTTATCGTCACTCCATGCTTAAATGGAATGCACTTAACATTGCACATATCCCCAACACAGGCCTTACCGAACCTTGCTGCACAGAATACGTCGTATATAGTAAGCATTCGATGGAAATGTCCAAAATTTGATGAAAACTCTTCTTTTTCTACTTCAAGTTATTATTATTATTATTATTATTATTATTATTATTATTATTATTATTATTATTATTATTATTATTATTATTATTATTGAATCTCCTTCAAAGACGTGGGTTTCAACTATTTCCACCTAATTCATTCAACCAAATTCGAGCGTTTTGAAATATACATTTGATTACATGAAATTACATTTTGAAATATATTTGTTTTTAGATGTATTGACTCGTGCACTCTCGTACATACAGGAAGAATAATATTTCTATGCATGAGGCCTGCTTATTTCCGCCGAAGTGGTTATCCAATTTCCAGATCCGTATAGCACGCTAGGCATAGCCATAGTTTTGTTTTGGATGTGTTTAGAGGTAATGAAAAAAAAAACAATGCCGGATTGAAAATGACAGAATCGACGCATAGGAATGCCCGGCTCGGTGTGTGCGGGTGGTTGACTGAGTAGTTGCCCCGACACTTCCCCAGTCCCCTCATACCTCGCTCCCCCGTGCACCTTCTCCTCTCCCCTCCCCCGCCCCCGCTCCCCTCCAGCGATGGTATCAGGGCGCTCTCGGCCTAGAGCGCGCGCTCGACCCGCGACCGTAAACTACAGGCAGCAATGAAGATATCCATCGGACAAGCGGCGGCGCCAGAGGGCCCTCCAAGACGCCCCCA
Organism: Gryllus longicercus; assembly: GCA_038098605.1. NCBI lineage: Eukaryota > Metazoa > Arthropoda > Insecta > Orthoptera > Gryllidae > Gryllus > Gryllus longicercus. The sequence continues at coordinate 605,560 of JAZDUA010000040.1, forward strand.
ACGGCTGCCTCCGCCTCCGCCACCGCGCCCGCCCCCGCCTCCGTTCGCGCCGCCCCCCTCCGCCCCCGCTCCGACCGCATCCCCGCTTCCGCCTGCGTCCCTGCCCTCGCTACGTCTCCGCCCCCGCTCGCGTCGCCGCTGACCCACGCGGGACACGGCCCCATTCTTCTCGGCGCACCTCCTCTGCCTCGACGCGTACACTTGCTACGATTGCTTGCCCGGCGACTGAACGCTATATTTAGGTCGAAAAACAGACAACTCAATTTAGGAATTTCACTTTGTGAATCTGTTTGATTTCTTTCAACAGCAACATTAGAGTATCAGATATAAAATCAAAAGGAGAGCATTCTTAGGTTAATTTAAAATAATAGAACTGAATGGAAATACTACCCAGCCGCGATAGACAATCCCAAGAGTGCATAAGAACACTCATTTGCGGAGAATTTTTAAACATTTTCATATTCCTTGCCAAATTTGTTATTTAAAAAAATTGAAAATTAGGAAAACACATACTCTTAAGGTATTATGCATGTAAACGCGAGTTTTCATTGACAGTTTGAATAAATTTTGAATATTTACATAACATCTTTTTACCCAAATATTAGTCAAATTTTCGTGAACTCCTGGATTTTTTCATATGAATCAGAAAATTGTATTTCACCGAAAGTGTGGGCTGCGTTCTTCGCTGATGATTTTTAATGCGAGTATTAAAGTGATTGCAAGGTAAGTGTAATGAAAAGTATTAAAGTGTTTTTTATGAGAAAGTACAAAAAAGATTCTGCAAGTTTTCGACCAAAATTATGATATATAAAGAAGTTTTTGAGAAATAACACTTACAACAAGAAAATAAATATTATTGGGATTATTTTTTAAAATTTGGTATAATTTGCAAGGAATAAGTATATATTTATTTATGCATTTGTTTATTTTAGTCTTACAAACAGTAGAAATCTCTGTGAGGCATAACCACAAAGTATTATCTGGGCACATATTACGGAACTCCGAAATCGCTACCCTTCTCTTGAAGTATGTATGAATTAGGAAGGTAGCAACTAACGTTGGTGAAAACATTCGATAAGACGTAATATTTCCTTCCACCTAATTGAGACTATTTGCATCAGCAAATGAGATTTGAATTGGTGGCACTCCCTACGATATAACTGATACCTCTCACTCTTTGTGCATCTGACGAAATGAGTGACATAGATGGTGAAGATCTATGCTATCTGAACAAAATGAGTGATAAACGTGCGTAGATGATGAAAATCTCTAGGATACTGCACATTAGATGGAAAAATAATGTCTTTCAGTATCCGACAATCGAAAAAGAAAACGTTTCAGACACAGAAAAGATGGATGGAAATGTTAGAGCGGATCCACTTCGAGTGTGGCCCGGGAAGTAGGAGAGACGCGTACATCTACGATTCTTTGGCGTACTGGTGTGAAGATCTGTTGGCTCCTAAACCACTTTCCATGTGCTGAATAGTTACGTAATTAGGTGAGGTCAGCCCCGGTAGCACGACTGTCAAAAGTTCATTAACTAAAAGTGTAATTTAAAATTATATAATTCAAATGATTGCATTCCTTTTAACAATAATGTTATAATTTAATTTAATTTTATTTAATGATTTGAAGATTTTCCCCTTTAAACGATACAACGCCCTTAATTCAGATAATATTTATTGTAGATTTTATAGCCCAAAAAATTGGAAACTCAACTTTTTCATTATAAGATGTAATATGTAATATATTTAGGTGTTCTGTAAACTCATTTTATTTTTTTATTTATTTTCTTTGGTAAGGAAATAATTTTTAGTAATGTAAATTGGTGTTTTTCAATATTTTACAATATACACAACACAAATTCACGAAAGCTTGCCGGTATCTGTATGTTCGCTGTCGCAACTTTTTCTGTAACTTCTCTCACAATTGTACTAATGTTACGTTTACGAAGGAATCAGTAAATAGAGACATGTCTAACTTTTCAAAGAATTCAAAATTGCAAAACTAAAATATTGATGATAGCTATTTGTTTCTTTAATGAAATCTGTTATTTAAAAAATGATCTTTAAATAAAGTCATGTACAATCTTGTAGTTTTCACGAACGTTTTTTTGAAATGAAGGCAATAAAACAATAGTCTCAAAAACGGCATCAATTTTTTCTTAATTTTTTCAAAATAGATTAAAGTACGATTATAAAAATTGAGTAGCTTCTATTTTTGTTAAACTCTCTATAATTTCGAAAACTGTAAAAGTTAAAAAATAGTTCGGGGTCACCCTACAACCAAAATACTGAAGAGATATACTTTTTTCTTATCGAAATGTACCCTTTAAAATCATCTGGAAATAATGTCCATAAAAATTGCAAAATACAAATGTTCAAATGCGACGGAAAAGTTGAGTTTCGCTGTTCGGTTGGTGGCGTGCGGGCATGCTCAACGTAAGATCCTTAGTTCGAATGCCAGCGTAGAAAGAAATCGCTGGTTGGATGTGAATTGTGGTTTCAAGTAGTATTATGTTGCGTGACCGTTACAATGGTGCGAGAAAGTATATGCTGTTCCAGCGCCACAAGTCTGCAATTGCCACGGGAAACGAGGAACCATTGGCAGGCGCCATTTGTCGCCGTTAGCTACACGATACAAAACGAATATGCCGACGTGACTAATGTTTATAATTGTTGTGATCTCTCCTTTCTCCCCATCTAATTCCCATTCCCCACTTTCCCGCCCGCAGAACCGGACACCCACCGAGCAACGACACTCGCCTCGGTCCATACATCAGCGCGTGCGTGGCGTCTTGCGGGGAGGCGCCAAGGCGTCTTCATGAGTTGGCCTTAATTGCAGCGCCAGGGAAAACAAAAGACGCCCAGGCCAAGGGGTCGGTGGCAGAGCGCCGGAGTGGCCGCCCAGCCGTCGCCCCGGTCGCCCAGACCGCCCCGACCGCCCCAGCCCGCACGCCCACCCCGCGGGGTCATGGGAGGCATCCGCGCGCCGAGACAGTCGCCGCCCCGCGGACGGAATGATTGTGAAAGCCCGGTTTCGCAATTTATTTAGTGCACGAGAATCGACAGGCCGGAGAACGTGCCGCGCGCCCGCTCGCCTGGTTGCGGCTTTCATGGGCGCGGTAATAGCGTCATTCAACGCGAGGCGAAAGGGGCGTTCTTGTTCTCAACCGTAGAAATACTGGAGACGAAGGGAAACTTGAAAGAATTCGAATCAACCCAGAAATAATACTTTTGTAAATGGAATAGTTAACCGTTTTTTACGCAATTTGTTTTCCTCTTCTTCTTCCTCCATTCAACCTCCATCTTCTTCTTTTTCTTCTTCTTGTTCTTCTTCTTCTCTTTCTTTTTCTTCTCTCTCTTTTTCTTCTCTTTCTTCTTCTTCTTCTTCTTCTTCAGCGGCGTAGCCTGATTTTTAACACAGGGTATCCCGAGAAATGTGAAAATAATTTTAAACTAATTAATATTCCTGATTCTCCAATACCATGTCTGACACTGGTCAATTAGAGCACATAAATAATTTGTATTTAAAATAAAAACCGATCCAGCAAATGTAATAATGGTTCACGTACTTCGTGGTTAAATGTTAGAAAACGTTGACTGAAGACCATGACCTAGCGACATATACATTTGTCCCTCATACTTTATAAGAAGAGAACTCTTACACTGAATTAATTTCAAAATTGACCAATGCATATCATTACTCTCCCATTAAAATTGGAATAATTTTTAAAATGGAAAGAGTTGATCTATAATAAAAAGAACTAGTAAAAATAATATTAATCTATTTATAGACACGTAACATAAAACAATTAAAAGGTTGTTATGTTTAGCTGCTTACATCAGGGATTTCATCCAGTATTAAAGAGACAAAAGAGACTTTAGAAATTTCATTTTTAATTTCACGAGTCATTAACAAGCTCACATTTGAAATCAAATCGTTCTGGATATCTGGCGAGGTAGCACGAACCACAATGGAATTTTGCATATGGTCCGAATGAGTTTTATCATATTTCATTATTTTACTTATACATTCTATGAAATTTCCTGTTTGATGATCCACTGCTCACATCATTGCCAAGAAATGAAAGCCCTTGTCTCCCGATATAGCATACAAACGGGCGAGGTGCCATGATGAGAAAATTAGGAACATCTTCCATCACCGAAATATTTTTCAGTAAGCATTAATTTTAACTTTTCACCAAGGTTTCAAACAAAAATATTTTCGAATAATCATTAAAACGAATAAAATCGTATCGCAGCAAGAGCTAAGTGTAGCGCGTGTCATTCTACATAATCTGTAATATGATACATTCGACGAAAATATTTTGAATAAAAAGTTTCTATCGATCACACGAGACTCACACTTTGGCATTTGTATAGTACCCCTCGGATACGGAAATATAACTAGGGGTGGATTTTGATGACCTAAAACATCACCAACAATTATCAATAAAAAATTAAATGTTTTTAAAATGCCCTAAAAGCAAAGAAAACTGTTGTCAAATGTTATCAAAACAAATTCGAATGCGTAACTCAAGCACTTGGATATGTTACTGATGTACTCGCAGAGGCGGATCGAAGGGGGCATGACCCCAAAAATAGTTCTAGAGGAAAAATTAAAATAATAAAAGTGCAGAGAGAATAAAAAAATTGAAAAACAAGAAAAAATGTATTGACGTCTGTAATATATCGACAAAGTAACTGCACGTTCGGTCCCTAGCCGTTTAGTTCCGAATGGGAATCTTGATTCTCGCAGTATTTCAGCCCAGTGGTGTGTATGGAAAATGTCTTCGACTGTTCTCCAGAGGCGTGTCACAGCTCATATCTCTTTCTTACTCCGCTTGACCACAGGCTTGACAAGCGGTGCTACAGCGACTTCCACGTATTGGACTGTGGCCGACGCAACCGGAAACATGGTCGACCGAGTGAGATCTCTCTCTAGGTGCCAAGTGAGTGATCGTGAGTCACTGTGATATTTCGCGCAATTACAATGTGCCCGAAACAAGAATATGGCATGAATCGCTTGCTTGCATCTGGAAACAGCGCAGTAATCAGTTGCAGATCCAGGGGGCATGTCCCCTCCCCCCTAATGCCTAGAGATTTCGTTTGTTACCTTCTTTTACTTTCAAAAGTTGATTTAAATAATTATTTATATTAGAATTTTCTAATTATTTCAAAAAATAATATTGTATAGTAAATTAGTATATACACTACAAAAATAAAATATAATAACAAATGTTTATTATTTAACAAAAAATCTACGATGGCACACTACAAACCGACTGGCTGGATCCGTCACTGGCGGTAATAAGGACTCAAGAAGAGAAAAAATCTAAAATGAATGAGAAGAAAAGAGAAGGAAATCTAATAAAAAGAATAAGTAGAAGAGGCTTAAGACACATTTTGTGCATTCCTGTCGACTTCCTTCAGTCCTGAAAAGTAATGTGTATATGTAAGTTGATATTTAATTTGTAAATCGTTTTCATGAGTTTTTGCTAAAATTTAGTCTGTTCACATCTGGATCATAGAATGGAGAATTTAATATTGTAATCCGTCGTTTTGCAGCTTTGAATTCAACAAATTTAATAACAAATTATTACTATTACTTTCTCGCTACCGCTTACGCAGTAGAAAGTTACGTAATGCGCGAAAAAACGGCGAATTTCGGGCAGAAAAATTATTGCCAGGTCCTGATAACGGAAAAGTAGATCAATCAAGTTGCTTAAGTAAGAAAAAGTCTTCTAACCCGTGTTGTTCTAATCCATGTTTTGTGTGTATGGTAGCGAAAAATCGATAGACGGAAAAACTTCCGTCTGTCTGTCCGGCGAGTGTGAAAAACATTAGCGGCTAAACCATGCGTATATCCTAGTCGAAGCTTTGCGATTTTGAATAACATTCATTAATTTTGGGGGGGGGGGGTATTTTACATAAAAATCTCAGGGACAATTTCAAAAGTTTCTCAAAAAAGCTCCAAATTTTGTTTTTTAAATCCTTGTAAGGATAGAGTAAAGTACACTTACTAACACTAATTACTCAAGGGGCCTTTTTCGGCGACTTCCTACAAGTGCAAAATTAAAGATAGAGATTTATCCTTCACATGAAATTTGTTGTCGATAATTACTTCTTTCATTAAGATCTTGAGCATTTCTTTGAACATTTTATTTTGTTTTTACAAAAATATAATTTCTTGACTTGTCTCTCATGTCGGTTCTATTTGCATTGTCAGCGACTTGTTCACATTATTACTTACATTATTACATTATTACATTATTACATTAGTAAATGTGCATTAAATGGTGCCATATAATTTTTCTCGAAATCTCAAAAGTTTGCTGTAAAAACGAGCCGAAAATTTTGGATTTTCTGAAAAACGGATTCAATTTTTTTTCTTGGAACGTTTCGTGCGGATAGTGCTAATTGTTAGGTTTAAGATGACATAAAATTAATTTTGTTGTGTTCTTTTTTTTATGCAAAAATTACACTAATGTAACTATTTTGACGAATGAATCTCTGAATCTCTCACACCATTAATATGCACATTTCTAGATACTTGTGTACACTATTTCATTTGCGAGTGGAAGCGCTGCAAATGACCTCCAATAAAGTTTTTAGAAAACTCAAAAATTTCATTGAAAAATTCAAATTTACAGTGATGTTCATTTAGTAACGATCAGTAATTTTAGAAAAGTTCATTTTCGGCGTTGTTTTAAATCTTCAAAATCCACTCCCCAATGCTAACGCTGCAGAGGGACAGAATAAGATGGCCCGGAAGCTTGCGCAAAGGGGAGGAACACCCGAACGAGGAGCGGCGGCGGATGAAGACCGAAAGGCTGCAGCAATCTAACAAAACAACGTGAACTGCTTCGTTGTGTGGAGGCGGTACGTTCGGATGCGGCGTAATCCGGGAGAAGGGGCGTCGCCCATTCATTTATTTTTCTCAAACACATTTGAAGAGTCTCCTTTGAGAAGACAAACGCTATGGATGACTTGTGTATTACGAAAAACTTTTTCTTCGTGTGATCGTGAACGAACAGTGGGTTCGGGGCGGTCGCCCGCGGTCAGGAGGTCGGATGTGTGGGATGGTGAAGGCGGGGCGAGAAACGAAGGAATGAGAGGAGGGCCGAAAAAAGGGGCAGAAAGGCCCAAGGTGTGATAGCAAGGTGTGAGGGGGAGGGTCGTGAGGCGGCGACGAGTGAGAGGCGAGGCGAGGGGCGTGGACGATAGATGTAGGGTTAGGAAAGAGACACAAACAGACGGTGAATAGCGAAATGGGCGCGGGACGTGGAGGGCGCGTGGCGGAGAGAGCGCGAGGTGATGAGTAGCGTAGAGGGTGGGATAATTGCGTGCGGGAGCCGGGCGGACACGGGGCGGGGCGGAATGGGTTGCGGGGCGGGAGGATGCGTGGCGGGGAGGCGTGGAGAGAGGGGGGCGAAGCGGGGGGCGGGGGTCGCTGCGCGGAGGCTGGTGGGGAGCGGGGGCGGGACGGGCGGGCGGGCGAGGGGCAGGGGTCTCGGGTCGGAGGGTGGGAGGCGTGGGGAGAGAGGTGTGTAGCGGGGGGCGGGGATCGCGGCGCGGAGGGTGGTGCGAGGCGGGGAAGGAGCAGGGCGGAGGGTGGGAGGCGTGGGGAGTTGCGATGCGGGGGCCAGAGGTCCCGGCACGGAGGGTGGCGCGGGGCGGGGAGGTAGCTGGGCGGGCGGGCGGTTTGGCGCGGGGTAGAGCGGGCGCAGGGCGGGGATCGTGGGGCGGAGGGTGGCGCGGGGCGGGGCGGGCGCGGGGCGGGCCCAGTCGCGTCGCCGACGCCGCTTAAGGGCGGCGGTGCGAATCGCTCAATTAAGGCCGTTTGAGCCGCCCACGGGGGTCTGCGCGGCGCGGCGCCGGGCTCATCGCGGGCAATCGCGGAGCGCCGTCGCGTGGTCGGACGCCGGCGCACGCCGCCTCCCGGCCCCGACCCCGGGCCCAGCCCCGCCCCAGCCCAGCCCCCGCCGCAGCCCATTAGCATAATGACAATAAAGACCGCGCAGCCCCTTTTGTTAATAAGCGCTGCGTCGCCTGCCGCATCGTCACCGGCAGCCGCTCGTCTTCGCGTCCCGCCCCGCCACGCCCAGCTCTGATCTGCGCAACTGCGCCCCGCCCGCTCGCTCGCCTCCTGTGCTTCACGTACTCGCCCTAAACTCTCACCTCCGCCTATTTTTTCTTCCAATTGTGTATCTTCCCCCCATTCTGTGTCTTCCCCCTTCCATCTAAGATGGCTTTGAAGAACTAACTGATCTACCCATCGCAGTGTCTCTAATCAAGCTGTTCGCGGGTTCGAATCTCGAGAATGGTGAATTTTTGACACTACTTACATAGTAGCTGGGTCAAATTCAAACATTCTCTGGAGGAGAATTCTTGCTATTTTGTCGTATAGTTTTTCGGGATTTATCCGATTTATACCAGGCGAATGCCGGAGCAGAATCTTATTAATTGGGCCACCGACCGGGCACGATGTTTTCTTACACATCATTGTCCTTTCCTCTCTTCGTCTCTCCTCTGGCACCACACTACACTGATTCCGGGGAACCAGTCGTGACCTTACAGATTCCGACTGGGGCGGTACGTCACTGAAGGAGATGCCACGAGGGGAAAAACCGCAAATCGATGTGTACGTCGGTGCCGGATTGCATGTACTGCTTCATTTAAACCATCTTTCTAATGTCCGAATTATTAGGGTATTTTCCGAATTAGCCATATAGATGCACGGTTCCTGTAGCTTGCTAAACTTCTTGTAGACTGTGCATTCCCTGTAGCTTTCTAATAGGTCTATGAACACGTTCATACTGTGTTTGAGTAGAATGTTTGTTTTGGGGAAATTGGCGATCTACGTTTTGGATGTGTAAATCAATGTAGTGTTTTGTAGTGATACCTTGGATTAATATACAGAATTTGCGAGTAAAACCAGTATCATTAATACCAGTTTGAAAATGTCGCCTTTGAGTATTCTAAAGAAAATCGTTGGGAAGTCAATCGAGATCCTGGGAAGCGTTGTGCTCAGTGGCGGTGTAGGTCCAGCGATGTCAGCTGCCAGGGATGCGACGGCGGCCTCTTCAAACGCTCTCCGGGGCCTGGGGCCGCCTCCTGCCTCCGGGGCTCACGCGGTTATTGATGAATACGGCGGCACGAAACAGGCACAGGCACAGACGGAGGTGGAGGCGGATGTGGAGGCGGATGTGGAGGCGGATGTGGAGGCGGATGTGGAGGTGGATGTGGAGGTGGATGTGGAGGTGGATGTGGAGGTAGATGTGGAGGTGGATGTGGAGGTGGAGGCGGATGTGGAGACGGATGTGGAGGTGGATGTGGAGGTGGAGGTGGATGTGGAGGTGGAGGTGGAGGTGGAGGTGGAGGTGGAGGTGGAGGTGGAGGTGGAGGTGGATGCGGAGGTGGATGCGGAGGTGGATGCGGAGGCGGAGGCGGAGGCGGAGGCGGATGTGGATGTGGATGTGGATGTGGATGTGGAGGCGGAGGCGGAGGCGGAGGCGGAGGCAAGACGAAGGTGGAGATGGCGTTGGTGGTGACGGTAGCTGTGACGGTGACGGTCGCTGTAGGAAAGGAGGAGGTGGAGAAGGATGAAGGGGAGAAGATGAAAACTGAAGCGGAAGTGGTGGTGGTAAATACGGTGGCGGAAATTGTTGTGGAGAATTAGGAACGTTCCATGACGATGGTAAGAATCCATTTATTTTGAAATCAAAGCTTCCGATTGGAAATAAGTTACCTGTCTCGTAACTCACCAAGGGTAGAGAAATTTTAGTTGGAGAATACTGGCGGGGACAGCGATGGTGTCGAAAATGCGGTGAAGGTAATACGATGGCGCATACGGTGGCAATTCCGAAGACTTGTTGAAATGATGGGCACTGAAGTAGTGCCAATAGTATCGATAATGTTTCGTGAGTGGCAATGATGGAAGTTGTGCTTTAGTTTGATGTGTACGTGTAATTGCAGTCAGGACACACGAAGGTGTCGGTAGCTGAGTTCCGATTACAGCGAAGGTGAATTATCAGTTGCCGCCGGGTAGGTCGGCAACTTCGCCGCAATCGGTGGCGAAGGATCACCAGCCATAAAAAATACACCACACTTATGGAACTAATGACCTCAGTAGTTGACGCGCCCGGAACCACTAATCATTAAGTTAATCAATTGTAAGCACACTTCGGAAGCGGCGAAGCCTTACGGCGAATATTACCAATAATTGGGACATCGTGAGCTTCATCCTGTCAGTTTCCGTGGTTTCTCTCATCGGAACACCCTACACAACGGACCACGAACCAGACCCGGTCTTACGTTCTCATTCTATTCCATTCTATTATTTTCGCTTCCTTTCGTTTCTCTTCCGTTCTTTTCCCTTGCTTTCTCTTATTTTCCTTTCCCTCCTCTTCCTTTTCTTTCTCTTCTGTTTCTTTTCCCTTCCCTTTTCCGCCCTTCCCTTCCTATGAACACATCTCATCGCTGGGGGTGATGTTGCTCAAATGACCATTGCTGTTGTGGCGCTGTAAAATCTCAATAAAATAAAAATCTTGAATTGCTGTTAGCAACCACCTTGCCACGTTACCGCAAGCGTCAGTAGGGTGAGACGACAGTCAAAGTCGCTGCGATGTCGAAGGGGAAGCTTTTGGCGTTGTAATGAGGGTTAAGAGATTGATGGTACAGGATTTTATGCGGAAATTTGTGTCATCAGAAAGATCACACAAAGGGAGTGAGGTGTGATCAGAAAATTTAGTGGTGTGATTACAGTTTAAGAAGGAAGTTTTAGAAGAAAAAACACGGTCTGAATGTTGAACTAATGAGGCGTAGTATGGAAGGAAATTGGAGGAAGTGAGGTAGTTAATTTTATCTTTAACCTATAATCTTATCTTAACCAGCCAGAAAGTCCCGAAACATAAACTGGCCCAAGGACAATAATACCTTTCACACCGCGAATACCATTTTCAACACCATAATATCCCTAGTAGATTCTACGTCCATCCATCCACTGCGTCTACCATATTTATTCCGAAAGCAAACATTTCACTTAGCTTCTGCAGTGAATCAAGCACGACTAGCGAGCTCGCTCACCACGGACCAAATACGGACGTTCCAGTAAGTAGCGAGTGATTATTTCGGGCGTGTCAACAACTGAGGGCATGAGCTCCGTGTGTGTAGTGTAAAGAATATAATGTCCCCGGAGGTGGTGGTGTTCCTCTCCCGCCGGTAAGTGAGTTTCGGTGCCCACCTACACTTCGACTTGCGGGATATTTCCCCCTCGTGATATCTTCCCCCCTCTGCCCCTTTGCGCGCGGCGATGGTGTGACGGTTAGCGTATCTGACTGATATACCCAAGTTGGCGGGTACAAACCCGATCGAAGCCGTGGATTTTTAGGGGCAAAAAAAACCTTCGTACGCTTCCCTTCAGAGGGGAAGTAAAGCCGGCTGTCCCATGTTAGTAGATTTACTTGCATGTAAAAGATCCTCAAGCCTAAATGACGCCTCTGAGCTAAATTCATATCGCCTGTTTCTCGCCCAAGAAGTACCTCCTTTCTTCGCTAGTTGATGAAAGGAGCGTAGCGAAATTTGCGTGGTCAGACGGAAGAGCGGGCCTGATGGCCCGAGTCTCGCCACGTAAAATAAGGCATTAATTCAATTTCAATTCTATTCTGCCTGTCTCCACGCTCCCGACTGTTGTTCCGACTTTTGGGAGTGTAATGCATGCAAGCGTAAGAGTGTGCAAGGAAAGATACGTTAATGATGAGGAAGGAAAGAGTGCGGGGGATTTGGGGTACGGCACGGTGTTTCTCCAGTATTGGTAGGAGAAACTGTAGATCAGAGCAGCCGGCCACTACACTACAGAAAGCAGTTGAACCTAACTATTTAGTGTCGAAAACCACCACCGTCGGCACAGGAACCGTAGGACGTCGTGGTCAACGGTGGCCAATGGTTTGATTATTTTACAATGTACTCTAGAAAAGTAGGACCTCCTAGTCAATGGTACTGAATGCCACTGAACTATTTTAGTAGGTACGGGGAATGCAACCTGCATTTATTAATTTTGTCCGTTCACAAATTTTATTTGTTTGTTGACTCGTAACATGGGATTTTCCATGACCATTTATATTCTACATGACCATTCCAATTTAATTTTGTATTTTGTTTTAGTGCTAAATAGTTTACGATGTTTGGGGACTGTTGAGGTAGAAAAAATGTTTTTACTTTATTTAAAACAAAACCATAAGGACTTCGAATGTATTGAATTGTTTTAACAAGAAATATGAGTATATTCTATAAACATTTATAATGTTTTATTGTATAAATACAATGAAAACGAAGGATAATATATTTGATATAAGAATAAAGTAAATTGAAATTAAATTAGTATAACGTACTTGTATTTTCGAATTTTAGGAACCGTCAGACAAGCAGTTGTATCAGTTAATTGGATGACCTGGTACTCTTACACAGTGCATATTTTGGAGGCTTGATTCGTCGTCGAACACACCGCCACACCTTGGAATACCTCAGCAGACTATTTCAAAACTCGTTAGCCGCAGTTAAAAAAACAACAGCAAAAAACAGCACTGACAATCCAAACAATCAATAATGCTCTTATGATTTTTCGATACTACCTGTGTCTTTACTCTCTCTGTATCTTTACCACTTGAGGTCAAGCAGGCTGCGTTCCTACTATTCCGGCAGCATGATCTATGATGGCTTGGTTGTTATCATTCTCATTTCATCGCGTTTGGTTCCGCTTATTACGAAACGAAGGCGTACGAAGATTCTCAACATCAATAGGCAGGTGTCGAAAGCCACTTTTCGTAACGGGTCAACACTTCACAATCCCTTTCCCCTGCGTTAGTTCGTATTTTTAAAAAAAGGATTACATTTAACTATGTTTTATTCTGAATTTCATCTTTCGGTTTGTGAGATAAATCGAAGAAAAGTTTACTCCTCTCGTGACTGCGTTTTGTTAAACGTTGAAAACGAAATTCTGATCCAAGGGTCACATTCTGTTAAAAAACGAACCGTGGTTATTCGATATTTTGTCATTTGAATAGCGTAGGACAGGATAGAAAAAGATGTATGAATAGAAAAAAAAATATGTTAAAGTAGATTATCCTTGGATTTTCTTTTGGTAAAACAGAAGAAGGAGATCATAACTTTCGGAGCACTAATCTGCTAGTGAGGTGTATAAATAACTCAATTTTACATTTTTAAAACCGTGTTCATTCAATTTGCACGAAGCATTTAATAGTTTATAGACCGGAAGCCTAAAAAACACCAATGAAAGGAACCTTGCCTTACTTCTTAAGGATAATAATCGTTATCAAGTGGAACACGGAACCCCAAATATGTACTAGGTGTCGTGATTGCGGAAAATAATGTTTTCGATGTATTAAATAAATCTATATTGGGTTGCAAAAAGAGCTTGGAGCTACTCTCGAGTACCCAATGTCGGACGGGTGAGGCTTCGAGTCCTCCGTAAGGAATGGGTGTTTTAACCACCTGATTGTGGAGTGCTTGGTTTTCTCCTACCACTACGAATCTCACTGAACATCACTCCATCATCACATTCGTCTTTCCTCATCACCCTACCATTATTCGTGTAAGGGAAGGCAGCCGAAAACCACAAGGTGATTGCTTACCTCGATTCTAGGAGAGCCAATTTGGGGGCAATAGTCCTCATGTTCCCAGATTAATTTTTGTTAAATTTCTTTAGAGCAAATATTGAGATCCGTTGAGCAAATATTGACATCGACTTGTGTTACGAATCTAAACATTAAATTAAGCTCTTCTCTCTCGCAAACATATATACAATTTTAAATATTTTCGACATTAAAAGAATAAAATAAAACCAGTTGCTTGCGGTAGCAAACTAGCTGCTCTCGATTGAGTGGAAGCTGCGGTCTTGGAACAGCGAATATTGGCTGCTCTGAAGCGGCACACGTGAATTCTGAAGTGTCTGTCTTCCTCGTCGCATGACGATAGCTGGGCCGTAAACAGTCGCGCACGGAATTGGAGAATAATGTCGTGATAGCAGGTGGAGGATATTGTCGTGATGCAGCGGAATGATAGTCAAATTTTTGGATTTTCAGTCAAAATCGAAACTGTTTCATTACTTTCAAATATTTTGCGCCTTTCTTGGTATCTAACGAAAACACTAACACCTCGCCCTTCGTTAGAGGCTGCGTAATTGTCCGTCAATTTATGCCTACTTTTGATATTAATTATATAGATAACATAAAAAACTCATATCTTATTGCACTGTGCACTTATACAAAACGTAACAGTGCAAGAACATGAGTAATGTTTCAATGTGCATTATTTCCTTGAGAAAAATTGTTACTTTCCATAACATTTTCGCAAAGAATAAAGAGTAACGTAAGTACTAAATTGATGTTTTACGAGGAAAGCATAGGCAATTTTTCTATTACAGTATCTTATCTGTAGTGGTTTTGAGACGTTTTCACGTGCGTGAAGCAATGCCATTTTAATCGATAGCAAATAGACACGAGTCCGTATCTCTGCTCGGACGTAAACACATTTGCAGAACATGTTGGAACTTCAAATCGCTTGTAAACCGCTGATATGACTTATCTCTAGTCCAGTGAAAGTATCCTTTAGGCGCCGACTCAAGAGGTCTATTTAAAACAGGAACTACTCCCAGGATTACCGTCAGTTGTCGAGATACGTAAATGTTATGTAGGCAAGTGATATAACAATCAGCGAGTACGCGTCTATGCATATGGTGAAGTGTGTTTGATAATAACTGAAAACAATAACATTTTTGAATCCCCTAATTTTTACGGAGGCTCCGTTACCTTCTTCATGCCATTGTGAAGATTTCCTTTCTCACTGCGAATTTGTTTAGTTTCTTTGTTTTAAAAACATTTTCTTATCTTTTAATATTTTAAATCAACTTATCTCTACGCCGAATATACAAATTAGGTGCAGTTATTAACGCACAATGAATCTATGAACGACGTTCCATCGAAGCGCCATCCCCATTTTGGCCAACTCTGTATTTTCGACAGTTACAAAAAATTGATATTGCGAAAGTACAAAGTTGATAATACATGTGAAGATTTTTGGTGAAACGCATTATAATTCTTAAGTTAATAAAAATGAACACGTGCTCTGAATTTACAAAAATGAAGAATGTTCATTCTTGTTTCCTTAATTTTCATTTTCATAATACTTATTGCAGCGCGGTCCTGACCGTCCGGATCAGGACTGCGCAAAAGGGCGGCCCTCTTCACGTGCCCTGGCCCAGCGCTTGCGCAAGGGAGGTGGTGGATACTGGAGGCGCTAGGACACTCGGCCTTAATGTAGTGAAAGGCGAGTGGCAACGCAGCATTTTCTCACGACAGGATTTAATTTTTTTGTTTATTTTTTTTACAGGCAGAGCAAGGACCTCTTTAAAAAGGGCACAGGTCTAATTTACGTTGAAGTCTGCATTTTTGAAAATTGCGTGATGGAAATAATAAGAGAGAGACCATTGGTGTTTTAAGCAACGGGAAAATTGGGTACAGTCGATGGACACCGCATTGTAGCGGTAAAGCCCATTGCAAATTAATTCAATGGAATTAAGTTTGAGTCTCGATGCGGAGAAAATATTTTTTCTGGCATTTTTTCTGGCTTTTCTTGCATTTTCTGGCTCTTTTACATATATGCATAAGTATTTGCTGTTGTAGCACCACCAGCTCGAAAGAAAACATGCACATTCTTTTCGGCGACTTTCTACTTCAATATTGAAAATTGATAATTTTTTAAATAATATTTGTTCTTGAAAGACAGATATTGAAATATATTTTCCAAAAGTTTAAGTTGTTTTCGCATAATTTATTTATATAGTGAAATATAAGCAATTCATAAACAATTATTTTTTCAAAGACGGCTATCAATTTAATTTAAATTTTCATTTAAATTTAATTTTTCCCTTCTATGTATCAAAGGGCTGTACAAAAATAGCTCCGGCCCCATTTTCGGCCAACTCTGTGTTTCCGAAAGTTACGAGAAAATGATATTGCGAAAGTATACAGTTAATGTTACATGTGACTGTCTTAAATTAAACATCATATTCATTATTATTACACCTGAACACAAACGCCTTACCGGGAGGGCACGGCAATGGTGGTGAGATTTTTGGTTTTGGAACTATGACGATTGTACCGACTCCTCAAATCTCACGTCATACATTTTCGGCATGTGGACACCTGAAATTTGCTCGTCTCTAAGGATAGGCGTCGTTTGTGGCCCGCTGTATATGGTACTGCTTGGGCGTCCACGTGAAATTGGTTTGAGGAATCGATAGACCAGAGCTGCAGGCAACTAAAAATTTCATCTATCGTGAGACACATCTATAACGATTGTGTAGAAAATATATGCAGATGTGTAGTAAGTTGAGAAAGGAAGTGAAGAAATTTCCAGGTATTTGGATCTGTCTTCACGATGGAGTATCTCACGGCGTTTCGGGTCTTTCGCGGTCGTGAAGCAGACCCTGACGCGTCACGTTATAAAACCGAAGTATATGCATCTGATTCCATATCTTCCGCTAAAATCATTTTTAAAATGATTAATTTCGAATATATTTGTTTACTGGTACTTAAAAACCAAAGTATAGGTTCTCTTTTTATCCTTTCCTTGTGCAATGGTATGTAATGTTTTCATTACTTGCGCTAGTTAAGTGTACAATGCGTGAGTTGGATTATATCTTGATGACCATCTTGTATAAGAATGACACTTTAAAGTGAATTTGAAATTTGATAAAACTTTCCTATGTTCAATTGTTCCGGAAAAGTAATAAAACATGTTTTTTCTCTGTGCCGAAAGAGTAGTCATTTCTAGTGTTACACAAGACGCATATAATCCAACTAAATTTAGTGAGTGAGCACTACATGGCAACTACTTGAGTAAATGTATTTACAATTCC